>JAUTXW010001878.1:222500-822500 GCA_030620095.1 Kuschelorhynchus macadamiae
TCAGTATGATAGACGTTTCGTTTTCGATTTTGTCATATCGAGCAATCTGTTATTTCAGATCTCCCTGGGTACAAGTCTGCCTGATGAGGGTAGAGGCCCAGAAATCATGATCGCAGGAAGGTACCCTGTGACATAATCGAAAGCAATTCTTCTTTTAGGCCATATTGCACCTGCAGAAATTATATATTTCTGCTATTATATATATATATATATATATATATATATATATATATATATATATATATATATAAGAAATGATAGAAATAAAAAAAGAGTTTTCAGCAGTTAATGACAAAAAAGATATATATGTGGTCTGAGCCAAATTTATTTTAACTTAATTTAAATAAATAATTAAAAAATCGAAACTCAAATTCTCAACTCTTCTACTCCCCTGTATATATTTTTAAAATCCCCGTATATCCAATAGAAATAACAATATTTATTTTCGCAGACACCAAACAAAAGATAAATGCTGCAGTTTTTTTAAACAAAAAATTGTAAAGTATTTAAAGCTAATCAATCTAATATCACTCACTACATAAACTATCCACAATGAAGATCGTTTCTATAAGGTACGTGCCCGTAAATAAATTAAAAACTAAGGTGTATTATAGATAAAATTTTATTTAAATCGTTGTACTCGAATATGTTTTCTAGTCAAATCCAGATATTTTATTTTACCAAATCACAAGTACTATTTTATGCTATTTGTCACCAATAGTATATAAGATATTTTAAACGAAAAAAAATAGAACTAAGACCTTTTATGTATTTGATGCTTAATGTTTACGTTTATATGTATGTAATGTGCTATAATTTTATTGAAAAAAACAAACATTTTTAGATAAAAAGGAAACGCAACAACAACAATAAATCTTGAAAAAGCTCAACACAATGAGTGAAACGTTGAATTGATATGAAAAATTTGTGTTTTTATAAATAACCTTTACCCAAGAATATAAAGTACCTACGTATATATATATATATATATATATATATATATATATATATATATATATATATATATATATATATATATATATATATATATATATATATATATATATATATATATATATATATATATATATATATATATATATATATATATATATATATATATATATATATATATATATATATATATATATATATATAAATCAGAATTTTCTTTAACCATATATTTATACGTAGGTACTTTATATTCTTGGGTAAAGGTTATTTATACAAACACAAATTTTTCATATCAATTCAACGTTTCACTCATTGTGTTGAGCTTTTTCAAGATTTGTTGTTGTTGTTGCGTTTCCTTTTTATCTAAAAATGTTTTTTTTTTTTTCAATAAAATTATAGTACATTACATACATATAAACGTAAACATTAAGCATCAAATACATAAAAGGTCTTAGTTCTATTTTTTTTTTCGTTTAAAATATCTTATATACTATTGGTGACAAATAGCATAAAATAGTACTTGTGATTTGGTAAAATAAAATATCTGGATTTGACTAGAAAACATATTTGGGTACAACGATTTAAATAAAATTTTATCTATAATACACCTTAGTTTTTAATTTATTTACGGGTACGTACCTTATAGAAACGATCTTCATTGTGGATAGTTTATGTAGTGAGTGATATTAGATTGATTAGTTTTAAATACTTTACAATTTTTTGTTAAAAAACTGCAGCATTTATCTTTTGTTTGGTGTCTGCGAAAATAAATATTGTTATTTCTATTGGATATACGGGGATTTTAAAAATATATACAGAGGAGTAGAAGAGTTGAGAATTTGAGTTTCGATTTTTTAATTATTTATTTAAATTAAGTTAAAATAAATTTGGCTCAGACGACATATATATCTTTTTTGTCATTAACTGCTGAAACCTCTTTTTTTATTTCTATCATTTCTTTGAATTTTAATCTATGATAATATTTGTCTTGTGCTAAAATCTTGGTTTCCTTAAAATTAAATTCATGTTTTGTTATATGTTCATGTTTATGTAGGGCTGTAGAAGCATTTTTAGTGTATTTATGGCCTTTGATGTGATTTTTTTCAAAAGATTTGTTGATGATTGTTTAACCGCCACTCCAAAAGATAATGTAAACTAACTGCTTAATGCTTTTAACAATTTTCACCCTAAATTACAATTCACAATGTAAACAGAAGAAAATAATTAAATAAACTTCTTAGATTTAACACCAATTAAAAACTTAACTCAAAACAACTTAAAAACAAAATGGTGCACCAAAAAAACCTGGTCGGGCAGATATCTAAATTTTAATTCAACCATTCTAACCGCCAAAAAAACAGCGTAATAATAGGATTAACCGACCGGGCGAACGCTCTAACCTCTCCTGAATACCGACCAGAAACTCTAAAAAAAGTAAAAGAAATATTAATAGAAAATCACCATCCATAAAAATATATTCTAAGAATGTTTAAACAAAGAACTTATCTTTATTATAATAAAAAACAAAAACCAAAAAAAGACGAAACTACAAAATACTTAGCCCTACCGTACACAAATAACCTATCAGAAAAACTAAAAGTCAATTCTCTCAAAGCACAATATTACTGTTTGTCACAAAGCTCTAAATTTATTAAATTATTTTTACACTCCATTAAAGAAATCATGGTATATTCAATTCCATGCTTAAATTGTCCTAAAAAATATATCGGAATGACAACACAATATTTGGAAAACAGAATTAAAGGCCATAAATACACTAAAAATGCTTCTACAGCCCTACATAAACATGAACATACAACAAAACATGAATTTAATTTTAAGGAAACCAAGATTTTAGCACAAGGCAAATATTGTCATAGATTAAAATTCAAAGAAATGATAGAAATAAAAAAAGAGGTTTCAGCAGTTAATGACAAAAAAGATATATGTGGTCTGTGCCAAATTTATTTTAACTTAATTTCAATAAATAATAAAAAAATCGAAACTCAAATTCTCAACTCTTCTACTACCCTGTATATATTTTTAAAATCACCGTATATCCAATAGAAATAACAATATTTATTTTCGCAAACATCAAACAAAAGATAAATGCTGCAGTTTTTATAAACAAAAAATTGTACAGTATTTAAAACCAATCAATCTAATATCATTCACTACCAAATCACAAGTACTATTTTATGCTTTTTGTTACCAATAGTACATAAGATATTTTAAACGAAAAAAAAATAGAACTAAGACCTTTTATGTATTTGATGCTTAATGTTTACGTTTATATGTATGTAATGTGCTATAATTTTATCGAAAAAAACAAACATTTTTAGATAAAAAGGAAACGCAAGAACAACAATAAATCTTGAAAAAGCTCAACACAATGAGTGAAACGTTGAATTGATATGAAAAATTTGTGTTTGTATGAATAACCTTTACCCAAGAATATAAAGTACCCACGTGTATATATATATATATATATATATATATATATATATATATATATATATATATATATGTCTGTGTGTGTGTGTGTGTGTGTATGTGTGTATGCCGAGGAGTATATTAGCAACATTTAAAGAAGAAATATATATATATATATATATATATATCGAGCAGTCCAAGACATAATTTTTTTGGGTGTATCTGTTTAACATTTTTAGTATCATTCTACTCAAGATTTCGACAAGTCAGTTATAAAGCAAGCTGAATTACTAGCACCATATACACCAGTGTATCTTTACGAATTTACATACAGTGGTAAAATGGGCAACAACCAGAAAAAACTGAATGGTAAGAAACAAATTTTTTATCGTTTTCTGTTTTACAAGAATTTAGCTTGTAGCAATTTTAAATGTTTTAATTGACCTAAACATTTCATAGAATGGTTAATATTATCAGAAATGCAAAAATCTTTGCAACCAGTTGAACCATTTTATGAATCCGAAACAATTACTATACACTATTGTAGATTATTCATTACGATATTAACGATAATTAGTTATCGACTAACCAACTCCGACCTTTAACTAATATCAATCCCATTAACAAAAATATTTTTTTCTTTAGTTAAAATGTGATCCTTTCCTTATCTCAATCTTCGTTGAGCTTTGTTTATGTTGGTAATAAAATTGGATCTCTAATTTATATCATAATACTTTAATTTGCCTGATAAAGTAATTTGCTGCATTTAATTAGTTAATCACTGTGAAGGGAGTTCGTTGCATAGATATTTTTCCAAACTGAATTCTGAATACTCGCGAAGATTTAAAACCTTGTAAACATCAGAGAGTGTGTATTTAATCAAAATTGAACAGATTGTACCTAATCTTTTGAAATATGATGAACAGCAGTGCTGATATCATCGCCTAAAATCCAGTTTCTCTCTGTTTTGAAAAAAAAAACATCGAACGAAATAACTTCAGCTCATTTCAACTCAAATGTGCACAAGGCACTTTTCAAGTTTAATTTGTACTGTATTGCGCCTCTAAAAGATATTTAATTCTAAATTTTTTATTACTTACCTGAAATGTATATTGCCGGCCGTCATGTTCATAGAAAAGGAGTTTATAAATTGTATCAAAGAAAGTCATGTTAAAGTTTCTAAAACAGTACTACTTCACAGTATGTTCTTTTTCTCTCTCACTCTTTCTTTTTTTTCTCCCTAGTTAAGGCAGGAACTCGTTATGAAATAAAATATAATGCTATTGTTTGACATCAAAGATCTGATATTCTTTTGCAGCCACTTTACTATGGAACCCCGTTTTACTTTTTAGTCATACGCGTCTTTGATACCAAATTTAATTGCAAAATATATAAATGATGCTACCTGCATATAATTTTTATTCGCTTAAATCCTTCCGATATCGATTTTTTGCGGATACCGATTTTACCGAATGACATTGTTATGTACAGCCTACTTAAAGTTTCTATATAAATGCGTCTGTTTATTTAATACAGAAATATTAATACAGAAAACATTAGAATGCAATAACGACTTTGTGGAGATTAATTTATTTCAACCGTATGAAACCAAATCTGATTTAAGAAGTTATGTAATAAAAAAAATTTATTTATTTTTATCGCATATCAAAAAAAATCTTTTACGATATCATTTTTTTAAAATATCAGTTCCATTAACATCCTAAAAATGTAAATACAATAATGCTCATTATTTTGATTTTGATAGTCGTTTATCTGTAATTTATACTACATCAAAAGAATATAACACGGACCCTTTACCATGGAAATTAAAATACTTAAAATATACATTTGAATAAATAAATAAAACTTCATATGAGATTTAATTGTATAAGAGTTGTGGAATTTAAGTGATTAGCGGGTATAAGGTAACTGGTTTTATTTAATATGCATTGTTTTGATTTCGAATTTTAATTAATGTTGATTCTTGTGAATATGAATTTTCATTGAATGCAGCCACCTTGTTTCAATTTTAATTATCGGAGGTGGAGTGATCTAGCGCAAAGTAGGGACAACAAGAGCAGATAACTGTAATTTTTTAATACCTTTTAATATTAATATAGTATTTGTGCCCTGCACCAAACCCGAAACTATCCTATGTTGGAATGCAGAACATGTTATATTGAAGAATACCCCAAAACAAAAACACGGCATGCAAGCCCTATTAGCTTGGTAACTTTGTTCACAAGGGCTGTTTGGTCAATACATAGGTGTAATCTACAAAGCTGATTTTTTTTTAATGTCGCTCTTCGGGTTAGCCTTTGCGAGTAATATATAATGATACCGCACAACAATATGCAGAATTTTAAAAAATCGGCAAATAAAGGCATAATATGCATTTAAGCCTAAGCAATTTCTAGTCACTCTGATATACGAAGGTTCTGTTTTGACACGTCATGGTTGAAGTTACAGTATCATAGTAAATGAAAATAACAAACAAAATAGGGCGTTCCATTTAAAAAACAAAAGTTAATAGCAGAAATTCGGAACTAAAAGAAGATATGACAACATTGTTACAGTAATATATATCATGAAACAAACTAGGTAAAAACCCAAAGTGGAGGTGCTACAGATAGAACGTAACACGCATTTCAGATTTCAGAACATAAAAATAGCTTTTTGGATAAAAAATCAGATTCATCTTTTGCTGGACGAACATTCATTGCTTTATTTTACACCTACCAATAAAATAAAGGTTGTGTTATTTGATTGCAATTGTTATATCATTGTATAAACGGGGGCTTAACATTAATGGTTGTATATATATATATATATATATATATATATATATATATATATATATATATATATAATATATATATAAATATATATATATATATATATATATATATATATATATATATATATATATATATATATATATATATATATATATATATATATATATATATAAACCTTTTATTAACAGAATCAGACACTATCACTAACCGAGAAAATAAGTGTTACTTCACAGATTGTTTTGTAATCTGTGACAGTAGCTTGTACAAATTTATTTAAAACTAAAATCTCGAAGTGTTGAAAGTATTCATGCCTATACTATTTTTTATCTTCGCTTTCCCACCAGTGGCGGCTCGCGGGTGAAAAAGTAAGTGAAGTTTCCAGAATTTTTTTTATATGTTGAAGGGGTTGAATATTTTTTTACGACTTACGTAAATTTTGTATACTAAATCAATTCTCCTATCTTTCATAGAAGCAAGACAATGGACAAATACAGCCTGCGGCGCTTTTTCTTTGTTTTTTTTTTTGGAGGCCATTTAGATGGCCTGACATCACATTTGCGCCATCCTAACATTTCCCTATTAATTTATGTTTATATTCAAATTGGTCCAAAATTTGATCCAATAGAAAATATAAATTCTCCGACGTTCTATCGGAGCTGACATTATAAAATCCTAAGAATCTCTCGACTACTGAACCTTCTGAATTAACGTATCTTAAAATTATGGAGCACTAGGGGGTTTGCGTAATATCAGTGGTGTCGTACATTTGCACAGAAAAAAACTGTGTGTTCATTATTTCATTTTTTACTTGATCATTTAAATAATCAGAAATGCATTCAATTATTTCATTTTGAATAGTTTTCGAGTCACCAGTAAAAACATTTTTAATTTTTGGTTATGATCTTTTAGTTCTTGCGAACTTCTCGATATTAATAAACCTAAAAGCTTTTAAAATTCACCCTATTTATTGACTCACTGCTCTCAGCATGGCCACGAGAGACTAACTCTTGTTTTGTAAGGTACAAAACTGCGTCAATAATAAAGCAAATAAATAGTTTATTTAATCGGACGTTTTCGTTAAAATGTGTTTTATATAGTTTAGCATTTTCTTTTAAAGTGTCAGCTATAGTGCTTTGATTTTTTACAAATGTTTTTAGCATTAATTCGCATTTTAGATGCTCCGCCGAGTCTTCATGTTCGTGTAAAGACCTTCATATATTTAACATACCTGCAAATCCTTCCTTATTCCACACCGAATATTTGTTGGAAACTAGTAAACAAGGCCAGCAAAACAATTTTTGTAATATTTGACTACTGCAGAACCATTTGTACACCGAAATCCAGGATGACAATTAAAACTCTGATCTTGTTCCTTCCATCCATTAAATGGAGTTTCCAACAAAATGCAAACCACATCCGTGATCGGATTCATCAATAATGTAAATTAATAAACCCGACACCAAATAAATTTGTAACAAAACCACAAATAAATATAAGACAAAACAGTCAAGCAAACTGCAAAGGAACTAACCGGTTGCAGCGAAATCCGCGAAAATAAAAGGAAAAAAACAACCACCCCAACCTGAACGACACGTGGGTGTAGTGTACTGCGTTAGCAATTCACCGAGAGCGTTGTATGGCGCTGGTTAACATTATTCTTCTATGCGCTCGACGTCATCGAGTACGCGTTGTCATGGCAACGTAGTAGGAAAATCGTAAACTAAACTGTTATAGTTGTTATAATAAAGTTCGATTGAAAGTTTTAAAAAGACATGCCGCCAACGGTCAAGTAAAATATTTATTCGAGATGTACAGTTTATTTTTTGCCAATTAGGTGAATAAATGAATGTAAAAACTTAAATTTTAAGAGATATATAATAAATATAGTTAGACGTTTGCTTGTTTATTTTTCCTGGTGAAGTAGCACTTCACCTACTTCACTTGAAAAGCCGCCACTGCCTCACACTTCATATACCCACGGCCCGTTACTGCCTCAGGCCCCGCCGTCGCGTCGGCAGTGGACACAGCACAGAGCTTGCGCGTCATCTTTTTGCGGGAATTTAATGATTGAAATGCAAAGGCCATAACGCGTAAGGCTCAAATGTGGTGGGAGACCCGGGAGACATCAGCGAGCGAAATACAAAACTGAGGATCTTTTCTTTTTTTTGTCATCATGTAAATTTTGAGTTGCGGTCAAAGGGCCCCCAAGTACGTAAAACACATTGACCGTTGTTTTTGTCATCGCAAAATTTCGCCTCGCCCGGATGAGCCCCAGCCCTCGTAACTAGTTAATTCGGCCTTGTTGCTTCTAGAAAAGCAGCCTCTATAACGCAACATACGAGTCCCCTTTTAATACCCATTGTTTGTAAAATTATGATTAACACCACGATACACTTACAACGGTATGCCCACGCCCATCTCTTCAGCATTCAGCAAGAAAATTGAAGTTTACAAATATCAGATTATCTAAAGTGCTCATCGTGAGGATTCGCGAAATGTTAAAAGGATATTTATTTTGATTAAATATAATTAATTAATTTAAAAGAAAAGTTAAGAATGCTGCAAGTAAAATAATTGCAGGTGAAACTTCCATTCATATTTTATAACATTTGTTATTTGAGTTGCTGCACTAGTGCCGTCTATTGACATTTTTAGTTTTTACTTGCAATTTAAAAGTACAAACCAGGTGCCCTAAACAGGTAACTAAAATCATATTGTTCTATTATTCTATTATTATTATAGTAAATATATCCTAAATTACCATTTTTTAAATTTATCTTAACAGCTAATGGTATGCAACAATCCACATTTTTGAAAATGTATTATTTTGGAAATTTGAAATATCCTATATCTGTCTCTTTTGTTTTTCGATTATAATTTCAATCTCGATTTGTACTGGCTGCAACTGCACAGGTAGGACATAATAAATAGTATTGAAAATAAAATCTATAGATTCAAAATAATTAGTTTAAGAATTTTAAAAACATTTTATTGAAGCGTAAATTCTACAGACGTTTTCAAATGACAATGCATTACGGCCTATTTGACTCCCAGACGCTGTACATCGATGTGATGTACTTGCGCGTGAAAGACGAGTTTGAATTCGATCCGTATCATCGTCTTTTATTGTACAAATGATATTAAAAATTCAGCAAG
Organism: Kuschelorhynchus macadamiae; assembly: GCA_030620095.1. Taxonomy (NCBI): domain Eukaryota; kingdom Metazoa; phylum Arthropoda; class Insecta; order Coleoptera; family Curculionidae; genus Kuschelorhynchus; species Kuschelorhynchus macadamiae. The sequence goes on from JAUTXW010001878.1 coordinate 231,842, forward strand.
CAAGATTATTAAAATGCAATCCAATGTTAGCGCAATACGCAAACCAACAAAGTCGACTCATACTCAAGACTTCTCTTTCGTATGACGACACATTCGCAAATTAATTTGAGTTATCGAACGCACTCATGCAATCATATATTTCTTCTGGGAGGCTATAGATGACGAAAATTCCGATAATAAAAATGCATTCGAGGGCTTGCATTCAATCGAAATTGATATCAGTGGAAATTGGTTTCAATGAAAATAGGTAATCATAGAAATTGCTGTAAATGAAAATACAATTCATAAAAATTGATAATCGGTTATATTGTTTCCCACAGAATACTACAAAGGTAAAAAAACGCATTTTAATTATAATAATATAATGAAAACTGAATTAACCTTGTAAAGACCCATCCAAATATCCTGACATACATTTTGATAGCTAAATCAAATTAATTGATTGTTAAAAATCTATATGAAGGCTTTAGCTCTGGATGTTCCAAGGATTCAGTTAAAATTACATTTTTATTGTAATATTATAAAATAAATTGCCATAATGAAGTCCTATTCAATTTAAATTAATACCGGGCATATAGCAGACTAAAAAGTAAAACGGCGTTTCATACTTTACCATTATAGGATAAATGTAAAATCCATGATTAACAAAACCTTTTATCTTTATTGTAGGCTCTGGTGCTGTTGGCCATGGGGAAGAACAAAATTACATTTTCAACAGATGGTATAGTGAAGAGATTCCCGATAACAGTGATTTCAGTAAATTTCCAGAAGCTGACGTAAACGTACATTATCGATTCATGTCACTCTTCACTAACTTTGCAAAAGAATTGTAAGTACCTAGTAATTTTGGATTTATTTGTTTTCTATAAAAATCTTAAATTACGGTCTGGTTTTCTCAAATAAGTAATCTTTGGTTATCTCTATATTGTTAAAATATCTTTAACATTTACTATCTTAAATGTGCTTCTCAAAAAAAAATAAAAAAATGAAATTAAGATACTTTTATTAAAGCTGATTTCGAGAAAACAGTAAGCTAATTTCCTTAATAATGCTTGATATTAGATACAATTTAAATCGATAAAACTGCCGGTGTGAAACTTGCAGGGTATAAAGTGTCGTTAATAAAATTTGTGTTTGTATGACATACAATTATATGTATATTTAGATAATATGTATTTTAACTTTTCTGATAACTGATTTGTATATTGCATTGATGTAAATGTATAATTATAATATTTCAAACATCACCAAACATATTGTTTGAAATATTGCAATTATTCTTTTGTATAATATTGGTGTAGAATTCATATGTTTTTTGTTTTGACACAATTAAAAATAAATACAATTTAATTTGGGACAAAAATATGATTAAAACGCAATGACACACAAAAAAACCTGGTCCGGTTGATACGTAAATTTTAAATCCCACTACCCCAATAGCCACAAAAACAGTGTCATAATTGGACTTACTGATCGAGCTATTGTTATTCTCGTTCTAGAATTTTGGCCTGACACTAAAAAAAATCCCAGATGTCTTGAAAAAACATCGGTAAATTTCTTTTACCTAGAACTTCCCTCGTTATGATGTTTTTTCCATTTGTTAGGAATAGTGAAGTATGACCAAATTTAGTTCAGTACATAGTCACAATATATATGAATTACATATACTGCCTTTTCATTTTTATTGGACGCCATTTTATTGGATTCCCAACAATATTTTACCATTTTTTGTCTATCTATGCCACACTTCACTTTTGGACATAATTTAAACAAATTCAATAAGTAATTTTTACATTAACACATACCGCCATTTTGCGACGTCACCAGTTTATCCCATTTTCACATTTAATTTTTTTGCAAAATTTAAAGTCAATTCATCAAAATTTTTCTACGTTGATTTTTTTAAAAATGTTATTTGGCCGCCATTTTGTATCGCCGTCTTAAATTGAAACCGATATTATCAGTCTTTACCTACTCCGTTAGTCCGCAGATATTTCCTAGATATTAAGTTTCTAAATGGTCTTCGTTAACGATCCTCTTGTTGTATTATTTGGGGTTAGGATCCCGTTTGCATCCTTAGGAAAAATATAGTTTTATGTTCTGCATGAAACCCATATTATCAGTCTTTACCTACTCCGTTGGTCCGCAGATATTTCCTAACCCCAAATAATAAACCACTCTAACATAACAACAAAAAGATCGTTTACGAAAACCATTTAGAAACTTAATATCTGAGAAATATCTGCGAACCAATAGAGTAGGGTAAAGAATGATAATATGGGTTTCATGCACCCTTGTTTGTCAAAATTGGAAGTCAATCGGGTGACTAGTATTTAAGCTATGTAGCATGAATTTGCAAATAATTTACTAAGCCGCCATTTTGTTCCGCCAACCTAGATCTGTACCAAAATATCACCAGTTGATTCCAACATAATACTTTGATGTTTATGCAAAAATGAAATAAATTGGATAAGGCCGCCATTTTGGATTTTTACCGAGGTATTACCGGGTCATATTCATATGCTTCTTAATTTTTGATAAAAATTTTAAGTCAATCGGGTAAGTAGTCTTTAAGCTATGCTGCAAACTGACATACAGACAGATGAAAGTGATAAAACATTTTTTTTGGCATCTAGGGACACTAAACCGTAAAAATGTGTAAAACCTGAGAGGGTGATTTTTTCTCGATTACAAACATTTTATTTAGCCGCCATTTTGTTCGGCCATCTTGAATTAGTACCACTATTTTGCTAGTTGATCCCTATACCACAATTAGTTATGCCGCAAAATTTGAAATCAAACTATTAAGCAGTTTTTAAATACTTTATTAATCCGCCATATTGGATTCGTATCAAAATGATAACAGTTGATCCCAACATAATGCTTGATGTTTGGACAAAATTTGAGAAAAATTGGATGAGCAGTTTTTTAATAATAATTTTTTAACATTTTAGTTTGGTTTCGCCATATTGGATTTTCACCAAAATGTTATCAAGTCATTCCCATATAACCCTTAAATTTTGGCCAAAATTTGAAGTCAATCGGGTAAGTAGCCTTTAAGCTATGCCCGCGAACTGACAGGCAGACAGACATACTGACGCAATTGATAAAACACATTTTTGTCATCTAGCGACCCTAAGACATAAAAAGGTGTAAAACCTGAAAGAGTGATTTTCTCACGATTACAAACATTTTATTTGGCCACCATTTTGTTCGACCATCTTGAATTGGTATCATTATTTTACCAGTTGTTCCCTATACCACTATTAGTTATGGCACCCAATTTAAAATCAAACCATTAAGCTGTTTTTTCGATCAATAAATTTTTAAATACTTCTTTAAGCCGCCATTTTGTTCCTCCATCTTAAGTTCGTACCTAAATGTTACTAGTTGATTCCAACATAGTACTTGATGTTTTTGCAAAATTTGAGATAAATTGGAAGAGTAGTTTTTTAATAATAATTTTTTTAACATTTCACTAGGTCGCCATTTTGTTTCGCCATATTGGATTTTTACCAAAATGTTACCAGATCATCGTCATATGACCTTTGATTTTTGACCAAAATTTGAAGTCAGTTGGGTAAGCAGTTGTCTAGTTACGCCGCGAAGAGACAGACAGGGACAGGTAGACAGACCGACGGAATTGAGAAAACATGTTTTTCGTTATCTAGGGATTCTAAAACGTGAAGATCTGAAAAAATTTCGAGTGATTTTTTTCACGAGGGAAGTAGAAAACAATTTTCCTACAAAACAAATATGACGTATTTTTAAACAAGAAAAATACAAATCTATGTCTATAATATACAAAAGAATAATTATAATATTTTTTAACAAACGTGAAACGTGTTAAAAAACTTTTAACAACCTCTTAAAAGTATTACTTTAAAGCAATAGTACACTAAAGTTTAAGGCACCAGTGTTACAAGTTAAATGTCAAATTTTGAAAGCAAGCGTCAGAAAACAATAATATTATTATTAATATGCCAGGAATAAATGTCCAGTATATTTCCCAGGAACGCCTCATATGCATTCGGGAGTTTCTGAGCAACAAATCCAAGGTAGCCCGATTAGCCACTTCATCTATATCTTTAAATGAGTCAATGTAACCATATTGTTTTCTTTTATATTTTCATGCATATTAAGCAAACACCATAAAACATCATAACAGCGTTTTAAGAAACTGACAGAATGGTTCGCATTTCCCCTAAACAATTAATCCAACAATGGTTGTTAGGTTTTATTGACAAATGTCAACTTCGGTAATTTTATATACGATGGTATTTGTTTACTTTCAATTTATTAAACATTCTAAGAATTTAATTTGTAACTCTGTTATTGCCGTTTTGAGGCACTCATGTGACAAACTTTCACATGTATGCCTTAAAAATATATTTTTAAGTTTTAACATTGATGTGATAAATATCTATTAAACAACACCAAATATGCCATATACAAATGAGTGGTCAGAGAATCTAAAATGCACATTATCTAAATATAATATAAATGTATGCCATTAAACACAAAATGTATTAACGAAACTAGTCACCCCCTTTAAAATGTGAATTTGGAAAAAAGAAAAAAATCAAATTTAATTTATTCTGTATCACGTATTAATTATCCCAAAAAATATATAAATATGACAATGTAATGCTTCGCCTAAATGGAAATAAATACACAACATACACTTCCATTGCCTTACATAATCATAAAAAAATGAAAACCATAGATTTATTTTTTCGGAACGAACATTTTATGTCAATGCAACAATTATCGTAAGCTGGCAAATAAACTAAATAAAGGAGGATCCTAATGCAGTAAATGACAAAAAACATATACAAAATTTAAATCAAATTTATTACAACTTGATTAAATAAATTCAAATAGACTGCAAAAGTAATTAATTAAATAATCAAAAAATTAATCCTTCCATTTTAAATTAGACCCGTAAATAAATTCACTGCTATTAATTTTAACTACTCAAGATAAACGAGAATAGAATACATTGTCATATTGGTTTTTAATCAGTTTAAACATTTCAAGAGAATGTGTCTTTATAATTGCAGAATTTATATAAATTCCAGATAAAGGTCAAAAACAGTCAAATGCCACAAAATGTTAAATTGGAGATGTAAAATATCTAATTAGTTACTAGTTAAATTGTAAAAATTTCGAACTGTTTGTTGTTTTTATCTAAATGTAACTATTATTTATATTTATGTATATGTATTTTTAGAATAGGAAATACAAAAAGAATATACTCTAATAATTTGAAACAGTTACTATCATTTAATGCTCCCAACGAAAGCCAGGAATCACAGGGTAATTCAATGCCGGTTGTGGTATTAGCCAGCGGAGTAGCTTTTTTTGTGATTCAATTTTGTGCCTTTACCATACACGGGGCTCACTAGTCTATGGCTGCCTGATGAGCTCTAATAAGAGCGAAATCGCGATCGTCGTTTGACAAAAATGGATCATTGTGTCTGCTGTGATGCAGATCATGTTCCAAACAAGGATCATATTCTTGACGTTGGTGTACATGGAATAAAAATATATATCATATATATATATATATATATATATATATATATATATATACATATATATATATATATATATATATATATATATATATATATATATATATAAGACCCGAAGAATGAAAATACTGATGTCACTATTACGCGTCGGTAAAAAATTTTTTTTTGCTTAAAAACTAATTTTGTTGATGTATATTTAAAGCAATCGTAAGCAGATTCGTCTACGTAATAAAACACACAAATTTTCAATTTCTTAAATTATTTCTTATTTAATACATATTCATACATATTTTTTTAGGCTGTGAAAAAGCTAGAAAGTACCATTAAAAAAATTAGCCCGATACAAAACCCTATTATTAAAAGAGAAAACTAAATATATTCTAACAAAATTTAAAATGTATATTTTAATTCACTAAAATTCCCTTGGAATAGGTATTTTCTTGGGGTTTTTCATAAATATTGTTCCGGATTTAAAAAACATTTATTAGTAATAAGTCGTTGCTACACCAAACTTAGTAAAATTAAACGAGGGAAATTTAAATCTTAGGAATTATATGTTCTAGTACAAGCAACATTCGGAAAATATAAGTAATGACGGACTTCCGCTCAGATACATCGTTTGGCCACGGGTGGTAATATAAAAGGAATATTCAGTCACTAACACTTCAGTCTCCATTTAGCAGAACAGAAAGCTTTGAAAATGCCCAATGCGATCGTGGAGAAATGTCAGCAAAATCTTATTTTTTCATTCATGATATATTCAAAAAAAGATTGTAAGAGACATAGCAACCATATTTAAAACCAAGTATCTGTTAGTACAGAATCGAGCAATAATGTGAAATCGTCTTGTTTGATCGTGATTTACATTCTCGTTGTGTCCATTACTGTTTCTTTTGTTTTTTTGCTTGACTTAATTATAAAAAAGCCCGTACGGCTAAGCTAAAACACAATTTTTATAATATAGTGCTTTTTATATTCAAAATCACAAGCTCATACATATCTATAATTTTCAGAAACCCGACTCCACGTGAAGAGGAAATACTACAGAATGTTATCTGGCCAACACTACAGCCGGGCAGTTGGCAATTCTTGGAAATTGGTGCAGATCTCGTGGTCCATGATACTGCACCGAAAAGTGAAATCTACGCTTTCTGGAATAACCTTTATGACACCTACGCTAAAAAACCATATGATAGTTTCTGAGAAAATGAAAGCAAATAAAGCTAATTGTAGATGAAAAATTACTTTTCCTTATTCCTTAACACGTTTGCTCGCATGTACATCACCAGCGATACATTCAAATAGTTCCATTATGAGCCGCTTCCATATTCATTATGATTTATCTGTAGTACCAAACATGTTCCTGGTGCGAAAGTTCACTATTCAAACACAAAATTTATGCGTCTTACCGTTAATTTTATTATTTTATCAACGATGATTCAGACAGTACACTGGTGTTCGATTTTTGGTGAGTTACTTTCTTCTGTTAAATTCTGTATCTATAGGGTATTAAACAAAACTTATACGAACTCGAACCTAAAGGTAATTTAATATAATGATTATTATGGATATGGATAGATGTTAAAAATCAGTAAATTTTCTTTACCTGAAACTTCCTTTGTTATGAACCTTTCGTTTTCTTAGGAATAGTGAAGTGTGACCCAAATACGTTCAGTACATCGTCATTTAGTAACGTAAGTAGAGTTGCTACGTATGCCACATTTGATTTTTGGGTTTAATATAAAATAAATTCCATAAGCAGTTTTCACATTGTTGAATTCGTACCAATTTACCCCTATAGCAAATTTAGTTTTTCTGCAGAATTTACACTCAGTTGAATAAGATCTTTTTTCTTTGATTCTTTAAAAATTTTATTTGGCTGTCAATTTGTTCCGCCATCTTGAATCGGTACCACAATTTTACCAGTTCTAACGCTTGATTCATAGGAATGAATAACACTTGATTTTTGTTTAAAATTTGATAATTAGTTTTTTCAGTAATTATTTTTTAACGTTTCACTAGGTCACCATCTTGTATCAGCATATTGAATTTTTACCAAAATATTACCAGAACAACCCATATTGACCCTTAATTTTTTATTAAAATTTAAAGTCAATCTGATAAGTAATTTTTAAGTTATGCCGCGAAATGACAGACGGACGGACGGAATTCATAAAACATATATATATATATATATATATATATATATATATATATAAAACCTGAGAGCCGTTGATTTTTTACGACAAACATTTTATTTGGCCGCCATTTTGAATTAGTACCAAAGTTTTACTAGTTCATGTCTATACTAAAATTACTTATGGCACACAATTTGCACTCATTCCATTAAATAGAAAACTACCATTTTGTTATATCTTATATTCATACCAAGATTTTACCACTTCATTCCTTCATAATACTTCATTTTTTCGCAAAATTTGAGATAAATTTGTTGAGCAGTTTTTTAGTAATCATTTTTTTAACATTTCACTAGGCCGCCATTTTGTTTTACCATATCAGATTTTTACCAAAATGTTACCAGGTCATCCCCATAAGACCGTCAGTTTTTGACCAAAATTTGAAGTTAATCGGGTAAATGGTTTTTTAGCTATGCCGCAAACAGACATACCGACAAACAGAGTAGCGTTAGAGAACAGAGAACAATAGAGGGCGAAAAAAATGTTTGTACAAGCTTTTATTTACCTTTCTCCTTTGGACATTCAAGAATTGTGTTACAGTGCCAATTCAATTACCGATGATACATTTTTTAACCTTTGCACGCGCACGTTGTTACGCTCAATTGTAATTATTATTTATTAATTTACAAAATAAAATAAAAACACCGTAAGTACAAAAACGTGGCCAACGGAGAAATAAATAAAACAACTATTGGAAACAAAACAAAGATCTATTAACAAAAAAAACGTTAGTTTGTGTTAGTTTAGGTTATAATTTTTTTTAATGTCTATAAAATAATTTAAAAAAAAGTATCACCAATTTGTTGGGCTAGTTAGGTGTTCAGTTCAACCAAATAAAACTGGTTTAAAAAGCTTCGTGCTCGGACCGAAGAACTCTATAAGAGAGTTTAAAACTATGTAGCAAGCCAACGTGTCATAGCGGACAATGGCCGACCGATTAAAATACAGCAGCACAAATCCTCTATTTTAGAGTAATTCCTTGGCCTGTGTTCACGAAAAAATACTAAATCCAAAACTAAAAAGCTAAGGAAATTAAATCAACATTGGGAAGAATCCCTTAAACGCATTTTCTTGGATTTAGTCCACAAGTTCGAGGTGAAGCCGTGTCGATATTTACATGTGACCAAAAAGTGCCCTTGGTGAAAGGTAGCCCCTTGTCATCTCCCTTAGCAGTTCTTAAAAATCTAGCAAACATACTCACTGGTTGAAACCTACCAGCTGAGGGCAACTTTGCCATGTCGAACAGAACAACTTAAGGACTACGTTTGGCAATACATATTGGGAATCGCTACATGCACTCATTCATAGAATAACGGATGGACGGATGATGTGGCATTGACCCGCCCACACGTAACCCAAAATTATAGATCTCAACAGCATAACAAAGCAAAGCGAAAAGTAAATAAATATTAATCTCTCTGGCGAAAATACGACGAAAGCTCTTTTTTGATATGATAAATTAATAAAGAATACCAAGAGCAATCGATTCTATAAAAGACTATTGAATTTGTTTAGGTAAGTCATAATTAAGACATCAATATTTTCAAGTTGCAAGGGATACTATAAAAATACTATTATATTGCAATAACGAAAGTATATTAATAATAAAATGCCCTGACTAGAAAACATAAACGTGCAAAACGTAGTTGAGTAACAATATTCAGGACATATTAATATGTATACAATTTAGGAAATAAATCTGGATTTATAAATATAGAACAAAATCGACAGAGAATGATCCACAGGTACATATAGGGTTTGAAACACATTGCAAAAATTAAAAGGTTTGTGACTAATAAATAAAAAGTGTTTGTGTTTTTGTTTATTTTCGACCTTATATAAAAGAATTTATTAAGGTACTCTGTCGATTTTATCATCAGAGGCATATAATAGACGTTAAAAGTAGAGAACGAAGGGGTACTAAAAACATATCCCGACAAGAGAGAAGAAAAATTATGTTAGGGCTTACGTAAGATTGAAGCAGAAAAGGTTTTCAAGTTTATTGTAATTTAATACTAGTTTACTTTGTAAAATATTAAAACAATAGATCAGTTTAAGGTTCATTGTGCATTTTCCATTTTTTTCTTTTTCTTAAATAAAAATAAATATTTCAAAATTCATATTGTAATTGCCTTAAACTGATATGTGCCCTATTTGCAGATCTCTGCATTTTAGGGTCACTAGATTCCAAAAAAACATGTTCTCCTATTTCAGGAGGGTCTGTCGTTCTGTAGGTAGCGGCATAGCTGAAAAATTACTCAAATTGACTTTAAATTGAATAGTCTCATTTGGTAAACACCTAATACGGCGGAATAAACTGACGCGACGGGCTCACAAAACAAAAAATCAGTATTAAGAAACTACTTAACGAATAGACCTCATATTTTGCACAAAAGGGATAAATTGGTGAAATTTTGGTTTTAAGCGATTATGGCGAAAGAAAATGGCCGCCTAATGAAATTGTTAAAAATTAAGTACCAAAAACTACTTATCTAATTGACTTGAAATTGTGTACAAAAATCAAGTGTGAAACAGGGATAAATTAGTAAAATTTTAATGCGATTCCTATATGGCAAAACAAAATGGCGGCCTAACGTTTAAATATTCGGTAAAATTTCATTTTCTCGAATAAAATTGTCTTTTTATGGAGAAAAATAATAAATACTATAATAGTAATATTAATATAAAAATCTTCTCTCGTACAGAATTCCACTACACACAGATAACACATTTTATGAATCCATGTAAGTTGTTTTGGTATTACATTTTTACAAAATTTAAATGAACTACTGTTGATATGGTTTATATAATACTACTACCAAATGAAAACACGTGTTACCAGAAAAGCCCATTGCTCCGTCAAACTTAGGTTTGGTTAGGCAAACCGCACATTTTCTAAACTTCTATGTATTTACTATTTCAGATTTTGCCAGCTGTGTAATCTGGCAAATTTAAAAATGCAGAAAGAAAAGAAAACCTACATGATATATTATTCGGGTAATGGTATTGAACACTTGAAAATAATATCTTATTTATTGGCACACGAAGACAAACAGTGGCATTATGAGTTGCAATATTTGTTTTTTCCTGCATTTACAGATACAGAACATTTTTTTTTTCTTAAGAAGAATTTCAATTGCTAATCTCCCCAACTGATAAATCATTATCCGGAAGATCGTCGATTTTCCAAAATGTATTCTCGCAAATTTGATTTTGATTTTTTTATTATATTCAACTAACTGTTCCTTGCCTAGTAATACCTATTTTATAATAACCGTCATCAGTATTTTCAATTATAACTTTTTCTACGAGTCTATAAGCCCTAATAAGCTGCTTTTTTATAACTAATTAAATTTATTTCTGAAATCATCGTTGATAAACCTTCTTCGGCATTACTACATGACAGTATACATAAACATCAAGAAATTGAGTCGCAATCCTTTGCTATTTTAGTGCTTTCAGTTCCATATTTTCAGTTATTAATAGCTATCTATCCCAATAGGGTAGGTAATGAATTGAAACATACGATCTTCTCAACATGAGCAAACACTATGATCTATACACTACTCGTCTTCGTGTACTGTGTCAAATAAATCATGCTCTTTACCCCTTGAAAAATTCTCACTCTTGCCATCCATGGAAAATGTTTTAACGGTGTTGCCTTTCCCTAGAATTGGTTTTCATTTATCAAGAAATAATATATTATTTCCAAGCGTTACTAATCTTATATTATGTAGCACTTAATATATTTTTCTGTTTTTATATTCAAAATTTAAAAATAACATTATAGATGGCTGCAAACTATCATTTTTTTCATATCTAGGTTACATGTCAAACAAACTGACACATTTTAAAATTTTGAAATCAATTCTTTTCTATTAGTTAATGTTTTTTTCTCTTACGATCGGCGCACTGATGAGTCCCGATAGGATGAAAGTATTTGTACAACTACTATGTGTCTATAAAAACTTAAGGTAAATGATATAACTTCTTATGCTTGCTTAAATAATATCGTTTATATTATGTATCGAAACATTCCGTAGACAGACTAGTCTACATGTTGAGGTATGTAATTATATTAAATATTTGCTTCAATTAATTTAAAGTTAAATATTTTTATTCAGTTGCGAAAAAGCCAAAAAAGATTTTTGTTTGTTAAACTTACCGTGTTATACTCATCATAACCAAGAGGGTGATTGTATAGATGGACCACCGCGATCTATAAAAAGGTGTTGTGGTCATGTGCAAGTTAGTGAAAGCTGTTAAAAAGTTAAGTAAAGAATTCTACTTGTTATCATTTTCTTATTGTCAGGATTCTATGCAAAGCAGACCACAATGGTGTCATTATTACGAGAAACTATCGAATGAATATGCGAGTGCTGCATCTGCATGTGACAAATATTGTGAAACATTAGATTTAATACAACTTATTCGTGACATAAGGGGATTGGGATTTGGTTATCATCTTCTTAAATTGAAAAAATATATTGAAGATCCCGTTCTAGTGAAAGACATTTTAAAAGAGGAAGAACTTTTAGTGTAATTATGGAGGAAGTTGTTAGAGAAATGTATGAAGAATTCATAATGTCTAAAGCTTGCTCTGAATTTTATGCGTTTGAAGGACAAAGCATTGAAGCTCAAAATATTACTGTTTATTTGCACTATATGGAACATGCAGAATTATGTGAACTAGCTGCTAAGGCATGTATAGATTCTCTTAAAAGTAAAAATGAAAGAAAATTTATATATGATTTAAAACAATTAGAGCTAAGCGGACATATATTATGTATAAGGAAATATTTAACCAATAAAACAAATATATTTTAAAACTAATCGTTTTATTTCATAAAAAAATAGTTATACAAATGAAAACCATTTGCTAATGCACAAAAACATGGATTTTTCTGATGATAAAGCAGCATGGTTCCAATTTCTGTAAAGCTGGATGTTCATCAAATTCAATAACTGGTTTTTGAAAATATTTTCTGACAAACTCTACCTTTTCTTCACCCTTAACATAGATAAAGTCGACTTTTTCGGTTAAATTTCTGATAACATCTCGACATCTATGATAAGGAGTAAATCCTTCATCCCAATCGATACAATGATGATTGTTCATTAGCCAAATAGCGTTGCTGTATAGTTTTGATGGTAAATGATTAATAGGAAAGGGCGCTTTAAATATGTGGTGGCTAATTTTAAACCCATCGTATGCTGCCCATTCTTTAACAATTAACTTATTGTTCTCCACTTTAAATCCTTGTATATCTACAATTATTTTCATATCTTTAAATATTGAAATTTTTTTACCATTTCAAATTTTAATTGGTATTCTTCTATCTGTTTCTTTAACTCTTGTAATTTGTGTTGAAAAATGATTAACCGATGCATATAATCCATAATGAAAGAAATTTCTTTGTGTCATGCTATAAATATTAAAACCGACGCATGCGTATTAAAGTTGTTTAACTATTTTTGTTAGAGGATTATAGCTAAATATTTTATCGTCGAGGATGAGACAATAAACAGAGGTATTTTTTTGAATATTTTCATTTGTTTCAAATTCAACTTTTATAACTACAGAACCACTTTGAAGCGATTCCTTCTGATGAGAGCAATCAATGTGTGAAATAGGGGAAGGTCTTAAATTTTTCAGGCGCAAAAATTGGTTCACTTGTCAATCCATAGTAAGAGTTTCTAAAATTGGCAAACATTTCATATAGAGCAGAAATTTTGTTGTCTTTAAAATTTAAATATAAATCGTGATATGGATATCTTTCAGAATTTTAAAAAAAATCTTATGTTTGTTAGGTCAACGTTATCAAATTGACTGATGTTCTTTTTTAATTTTCCTTTTCGATCTACTTGGAAGGCAATAACAGCATGACGGGGCGTCTCCAGTTTACTAGTTGTTTTTACCGGCTATGTATGACGCGTTGCTTCAGGTAATTCGGAATATTCAACACATTCCCAGCTTCGAAATCCTAACAATATTTCCTTGTTTGTTGCTAATATTTTCGTTAAGGCAAGTTGTTGAGAAATATCTACCTTGATATGTGGCACTTTCCAATACAATTTTTTAATCGTGACTTTTGGAGTAGGAAATTCTAATGTTTTGGGTTCCGTGTCATCTATAAAAAGCACAACATCTAAATCATTACTTGCTCTGATGAGTACTAATTCTTGCTTCATATTTAAAATAATTTTTTTATAATCCTCGAAGAATCCAAGTAGCATCTTTAGGGGTATCGATACATTAAATTTACCTTTATCATCTACCAAAATTCTGTCTGCTTCATTTCTGTTGGGAAACCACCCAGCATTGTGAAGCTTTACGCTTTCATTGTTATTGAAAGATAAATATCCTTTGAGTGTTGATGTTAAACCAACGTTGCTTACAGAGCCTACAGTTACTCCATTTAATTCATAACGTATTTCCCGAAACAAAAACGCAATACCATTGTTGACAAATCTTAATTTTTTTCTATATTTTTCTTCTTGATTAGCGAGATTTCCTTCTATATATAGAATACTTTCTGAAGGTAATGTATATGTGTCTAATTCTTGGATTGAAATACGTATTTCATCATTATTCAAAATATCAAATTTTGAAGAAATGAATGGTTGATGTATTAGTAGGTATGTAATTCGGAGCCAATTACAGAGTTGTCAACATATAGACTTTCATTAACGTTTAAAATATCCATTATTTAAAACTTTAAAACCCAACGATTTCAGAAACTGATGGTTTTTTGTTGTTAACCGTTTGATGTTTTCGGAACTACTAACTTTGTGGTTAGGTTTTTCTTTTTTATAAGATTTAATTACGGTAATAGGTTGAAATTTAGATACAAATGGTCTATTATATCTAATAACCATTGTTGTTAGTTTTTAAATGTAATCTTACGGTAATGGTTTCGTTTCTGAAATTTTTAAGGTGACCGTCTTGATCAATTACTTTTACAGTAATGTTGTTGATTGTTTGAACGCTAATTGGAAAGTATAATATAGGTAATGGTGATTCCACTGTTTTATACCCTTGTGGTACCGTTGGAAAAAATTGGTGAATTATGTGAACTGGTTTGCCATTGTTAAATGAACCTACACAAATGTTACAATCAATACAAATAGCATTAACCTCGGAAATATTTACAACATTGTCAGATTCACTCCATTCATGAGGCTTAATTTTCCGTTTATTAAAACCTAAAAGGTTTCCTATTGAATCATCTTTTGTGAAATCAATTTCTTTACTGCATTTTAGGGTATTGAAACTTGTCGTTAATCTAAACGAAGAGGGTTCTATAATAAAAATTTCATGCAGTTTGTTATTTATCAATGTACTTAAGTCTTTTATGTCATAAGTTCCATCCGAAATAACAATCACTTTACCATCTACGTAAATTTTATTGTTTCCATCCTCTATGTTAGGGATACTCATAAATGACTCAAAATCAGCTAAACCTAAATAGAAGAATTCCCTGTAAGCGTAAATGTTGTAGACATTCTGTTAAATTTTAAGAAATGCCGTAATAATTTATTTCATGTGCTTATATAGAAAACTAAGAGTTAGCTGTCCACAATTATAGTTATTAAATTTTTGTTTGACCTAATAGGTTTAATATATATTTACACCCTTACTTGTATTAAAATATTGGATCAACTCAAGAGGTGGTTTGAGATTACCATAACTATCAAAATACACGACATCTTTTTGCTTTTTTATGTAAGCTACCCAATGAGAACCATCATTTTTTTCACTGTCCAAATTAACAATACCAGTTTCTTTTTGTCTAATTTTTCGCGGGAGATTATCACGCATGAAAACACCTCTAAAGTTGGGTATCTCTAAAATGTTTGCATATTTCATTATATCAATGTTGGTTAAAGCTCTTTGCGGAAAGTTTATTCGAGCTTTTTTTTTAATGTTTTTTTTACAGAGCCTCCTCCTTTATAGGGCTTAATGAACAATCCTTTTCCTTTTCTATATGGCTTTACAAATCGACCTTTTCCGGCTGCAACCGGAGGCACCCAAAATTGGAAGCAAAAGAGGTAAAAATCCACCAATTTTTTTTGAAGTTTTTATAACGCGTTTTTTTATCCTGAGTTTTCGTTTGGATGTCTTAACACCCATACCAAACTTTTTTTTCCTTTCATAATATGAATCCTTAGCCTTTACTCTTTGCCAAGCCTTATCTGCTAGAATCTTATCTGCTTCGTGTCTGTTTGATAAATCGTTAGATTGCGAGTACGCTATGTCATGATCTTTACAAGCATCGTCTAAAGGATTTATGCCACTATCCCCCCTACTTAATCTTTTTTCCAACTTTGTTCCCGGACCGCAATAGTTATAACCAGGAACGTGTAGTTCAACAGGTAGACTATTAATAAGTTTATTTACTAAACCCGTACCTTTCTTCTTGCTCTTGTTATTGAATGTAATCGAGTAAGGGTTGTGTATGATTATTTTATAGTTTTTGTAAACTGAGTCGATAGAGCTGCTCGTCTTCTATAAATAGTAAAACGGGCAGCAAATTCACTTGGCTGTTTATTAATATTTTATAAATACATATTATTTAGAATGTTATGTCAGTTATTGTTGACTATGTGGATTGAAAAGCAAGCTTTTTCTGTACCTATTAAAAACCATGATGAAAAAATCTTAAACAAACCATTTAGAAAACATGGTGATTGATCTCTTTGGTGGAGAATCAAAGAGATGTCTTGTTGTAGGAGCATCAGGGGTTGGCTAAACGAACTCCATTCTCACATTACTTGAACATCCAAACGGAATAAGATTCGAAAATATTTATTTATACTCAAAATCGTTACATCAACCCAAGTATGAGTATTTAAGAAATTTGCTAAAACCTATTGAGAGATTGGTTATTTTGAATATGACAATGATGAAAATATTATATCCCCTCACGATATTAAACCAAATTCAGTTATTATATTTGATGACATTCTATGTCAGAATCAAACTGTTATAAGGGACTATTTTACATTTGGGAGACATAAAAATACGAATTGCTTTTTCATTTTTAAGGTTATTCATCAATTCTCAAGATACTTATACGTGAAAATGCAAATCTCTAAATTTTATTTAAACAGGACCTAACTAGTTTAAAACAGATATATAATGACCATTGCATGATGGATATGAAATTTGAGAAATTTAAAGCTCTCTGTGAACACTGTTGGAAAGAAGACTACGGTTTCGTGGTAATCGATAAGGACTGTCCCTTAAATTCTGGCAGATATAGAAGCAGGTTCGATTCATTCATACACTTATAAACGTGGATAAACGACTAGCAAGAGAGTTAGTTAAATCAACAAGAGCAGTAAAACAAAAATATCAGGCATTAAAGTCAGAAGCCTCAACGACTCAAAGCCAATTAGAAAAAACATATCAACCGATAACACAACCACCAATTAATTTCAAATATTGCAAAAACGGAACCAACTGACATAAAAGAAGAACCTCATACTTTTAAGGAATTTTATAGTACTTCTACTCCAACAAGGACAGCTAAGAGAACTCCCGTTCTAACCACTTAGTTACCATCATTTTTTGATAGGAGTATTGCATCGACTAGTAATTTCCCTACCATTCAAGAAAGAAGCACAGTAGCTGAAACTACACCCCTATCGGGTGATAGTACTGTAGAGAATTTAAATATCTCTGATATTTTAGAGCAAACTAGACAAACAATTCAACAATACGTTGACACTCCGGGATATAAAGATTTGTTGGAAGATTTTGATGAATTGCCAAGAAAATATATCGATGAAGAAGTTAGGGATACAAGACATATATTTGATCACAATTATGGTATTGTTCATGATTTGGAAACAAACAAATTTCTTTTAGGGACAACAATGAAACCAGTTGAAATTATTAATAAAAATATAAAAGTTGAGGGTGTAACCTTCAAAGGCACTCGAGGTTTATATGAACTACTTTTTAAAAAAGAACCTATTGGTTACAAGAAAGAAGACTTATATCAGTATATGGACATTCTATCAAGAACTAATGCATATCGCAGAAATCACGACCGTAATGAGCAAGTTCAAGGTAACGGTTCAGTCAAATATGTAACTATTATAGGACCGTACTTACAAACCAAAGGGGTAACGAAAACAAAAAATATTTAAACACCTGCAAAAAATCTCATAGAAGCATTTAGTAGATCTAAGGCTCCGTATAGGCAAACAAGGCAGAAACTGGGAATGGGGATATTGAAACTTAAGAAAACAGATACGGACTATGTATATTGGGACAACATCAACGAACTTGTTGATAGACTTAGACTTTTAATGGCTTCTCGGGTTGCCGGGCATACTGGACATAATGAAATAATCTCAATTATTGAAGAACTACGAGAAGTCAAAGTAATTCTATAAATAAAAGTTTTTGAAGTAAAAAGCATCAGTTGCATATTATATATTGAGTATGTCGGTAAATAAATTTGGTACTTATATCCTAAATGCCAATGAAGGCTTATATTACTTTTGCATCCTTCCCATGGTTCTTGGACATTCGACAAAATCAATTAATCTACCGAATGGTGAAACAAGACGTTGTTTTACTATTAGCGGCGATAAAACTACTTTAGCGTTCCCATTTCCAGAAGCAGAAGTGATAAAAGTTCACTGTAGTAAAGACATAGATTTTATCATAAATAACAATATATTTAGTTCGGTTGAACTATTAGCTCATAAACTCGGTAATGGTGATAATATTTCTGTTGTAAGATCTCTTAAATATTCTGCATCACCTGGAGTATTATACGCAGGATTGGTTTTTAAAGTGTAAAACTGAAAATGAATAAAATTAAGGAGGATGTCGTTAATGAATTACATAGATCCGCTAGAAGAAATTTTAAAAGAAGACGAGTAATCGTAAAAGGGCTTAATGATTTGTTTCAAGCAGATTTAGTTGAAACGCAACCTTACTCAAAATTTAATAGAAGATATAGATATATATTAGTGGTAATCAATACTTTTTCTAAATTCGTTTGGGCACTACCTATTAAAACAAAAACTGGTAAAGAGATGGCTGCAGCAATGAAAAAAATTCTCAAAGACTTAAAAGAAGCCCCTAAACACCTGCAAGTCGTTCCAAAAAATATACAAACAGATAAAGAAAAAGAATTTTATTCCAAAGATTTTCAGAAGCTAATGGAACAGTTTAAAATCAATCACTATAGTACTTTTTCTAATTTGAAAGCAAGTATCGTTGAGCGAGTGAACCGAACATTAGAGAATAAAATGCGGAAAAAGTTTAGTCTTCAAGGAAATTATAAATGGTTAGATATATTGCCTGATATTGTTAGTGTGTACAATAATACAGTACACTCTACAATTGGTAAAAAACCTAATGCTGTTAATAAGGGAAACGAAAAAAATATATTGAAATCATCATTTACTCATATGAAAACAGTTGATCCTGATTTAAAAAAATTTAAAGTTGGTGACTTTGTTCGTATAAGCAAACACAGAGAATTTTTTTCTAAAGGGTACACACCCAACTGGTCAAATGAAATTTTTAGAATAAAAAAGTTACAACTTACAAATCCTGCAACCTATTTACTTGAAGATGAAAACAAATCAGAAATTCAAGGAGGCTTTTACGGAAAAGAATTACAAAAAGTCAGACATTCAGACATATACTTAATGGAAAAAGTAATAAGAAGAAAAGGAAATAAGGTATTAGTTAAATGGTTGGGATTAGGCAAAACACATAACTCATGGATATTAAAAAAGGATATTTTGTAAAATATTCATCAATAAAACACATTTTTTTATATTAATATTGTTTAATTTTATAATCCTATTTAACATATTATTTAAAACAGGTTTTAAAATAATTTCACATAATTCAATTCGTCTTTTAAAATGTTGTTGGTCTAGAATCTCTTGAGGCGACATACAGAATTTTCTATATGCAAACGTCCATGCATGCATCGTATGAAGTTGATTTTTAGTTTCATCAAAACTTACTGATTTCTTCATAATATTTTCTTTCTCTTAATTTTTGTTCGAGCTGGATTGGATGCATTAGTAATAATTCCAGCATAGTACAAACATTTTCACTATTGGGGTTTTCACTTGGCGACAGAGTATCATATACTTTTTGAAGACAATTGGTTTCGGAAAACAGACTGTTCTTAAAAATGTCGAAGTAACTGTTAAATTGCTGTATTTGTAAAATATTTAATCTGTATTCGATTAAAGGTATTTGTTCCCATAATCTGCACACAGTTTCATTTCCAAAACAGACGTAATCATCATGTTTTTTAATGCTCACTATTGGCATTTCACCAAATTTCTCAAAAAGAATGGACATATTTTTCAAAAATATAGTTTCTTGAAAGGCGTTTGATGAGAAAAAGTAATTCGTTATAACACCCTGATATTTTAGTAGGTCTTTCCAATCATCCTTACTTTGAACAATAGATTGGTTCTTGTTTCCACCAAATTCAACACATGGCGTAAAATCACTTTCTAAACACAAACCAATGTTCATAAACTTTGATTTGGATTTATTTAAAGGGTACTGTTTAGAATTTACTATGGTTTGTTTTTCGATGGAATGTATAGATGTTTTAAACACATTGGACGTTACTCTCTGAGGGCTGAACATTATAAGACCGTAGAATATAGAAACTAACTAAATAATGATTTGCGGCACATTTTTATAGTCTACTGTCCCCTCCACTTAAATGGAGGAGGGAGATTACTTAACGTTGGAGGAGGTAAAAATTAAACTACAAAAAATCAAATGCTAAAACTTTTAATTCAGGTTTTCAAATACATTACAAAAGCAACGTAAGATGAAATAATTGATATTAAAATCAGAAACAATAATATTATATAAAAATATACATAATTACAATTATGTTTTTTATGAACAAATTCTATCCATTCTGAATAAATGGCAGGCTTTTTATCAAAGAAATATTTAATCATCATATAATTATTACCACTTAAATCATTTTCTGAAATATTATAAGTAAACAAATGTAAGTTTCCATCTATGTAAATCATTCTCATTTGCTTATAACAATCAGTTTCAGTTTTATTCTTATTGATGCACACGTCGGCTCTAATTGTGTTAGGAACATGATTAACATATAGTATTCTGCCAATAAGGGAGACTAACACGACTAATGAAGTAGCAGTCATTGTTCTAAAGCAACTAAATAATACTGTTTGTTACAACATTTTATATATTCCCACAAATTAGTGAAACAGATCATCAATGAAACAAATTTTATAAAACTTGAAAACTTTAACTTTCCTTTAACCACTTTTATTGCGAGTCTCTTCTAAACATCGTCCTTTAGATTTGGGTTCTTGTTCAGATTGTAAAATAGATAAATTTTTAATCATTAATTCTATATGGACAATATCTTTGTGACCCCATGCTAAAGTTTTTGTGGTATTTGAAAGACGATAACTTTTATCGTCATGACTTGTCAAGGCTAGTTTGTTAATCAAATTCGTATAAATATTGTGTAGATGTGACTTAAAAACATACATTGTGCATTATACTTTTTGAACTTTTTCCACAATATCTTTATAATCTGATAAGTTTAATTGTTTTTGTACGGCCGATTTACGAATACCTTTTGCCTTTTTATCTAAACTATCTTTGGTTTTTACACAGTATGCCTTAGCACCGGTACCAAAAAAACTTTCTAAAGGTACACCTTTATATTCATCCTTAAATTTACCAACCACTGATGTGGATATCGGCATATTATGAATATTTGGTTCAGAATAGTTAGAGGTGTCAAATTGATCCAGATTTTGCTTCATATCTTCATACAAATTTTCCGTTTCGATTTCTAGTATTAAAGAATCAGTATCAGTGTACAATAAACTTACATTATCTCCATATTTTAGTTTTAAACATCTGTAATAAAAATCATACATTACAGTTTTTGCAATATCCAATATACTCATTCCAACATAAATGGGCTTATTATATTCGATACATATCTTTTGAAGTTGAATAGCTACTAGATTTTCTAAAAAAAAATTTAAATCTTTAAATTGAGGTTTTGCAATTAATTTCTCAGCACTTAATTTGTTTCGCTCTCTCTCCCATCGAGTTACTAGCTTAATATCTACTCGGTTATCGACATTCTCCATTGTTTTACCAAAAATACTGTTATTTGTCAATTTGTACGAATTTTTTTCAAATTTATTTTTTGAAGCATTTCGTAAATTAGTATTCAAATCAATATATTAAGCTAACCATGGAGATTGTGTAAATTTAATTCCCCTGTGTATTTTGAGAAGTTTAAGTCCAAATTTTAAGCTTTGCTTCAAAGCACGATAATGAAGAACATAATTGTACTTATGGTTTAAATTGGGAATTAGTTTAGAATACTTGGAAATTGGTGGCTTAAATTGTTCGGGACAGAGCGGAAAGTCGTTATGGCTTTCATGTAAATTCTGAGGATATTCTAAGTCAACTTCAAATGCATAGCCCGTAGATGAAGTATCTGAAATATTTAAAATATTAAGTTCATTAATTTCATCCTCAGATAGCCAAACAAAGTTTTTTCTGGCAAATACTGTTTCATTGCAAAACCATACAAATTTGTTGCATCTAAATAGGCAATATATTTTGTTGGATACTTAGGATTGAAGTTATCAAGAAAAGGATTATTTGCCTCCGATTTTCGAGCTGAACAAGTACTAACTCCCCCGCGAACCCCTTTTTTGAAGAAATGAAGCATATCTGGATCAGTCAATAATTTCAATTCTACATTTGTAAATTTCATCATAGCATCTCAACACATTGAAGAGCTTGTTACATAGTTTACAGGATCTAATTTATAAGTTTTATAACAAGTATTTCTATAATTTTCAAAAACATCGGCTAAAAGGATATATAAATATATAACTGAATATTCACATATCGTGGAGCAATTGAATACATTCCATACTTCTTTAGCTCTAATGTAATCTTCATTACTAATATTTTCATCAATTAAGTCATTATAAAATTTATCAATAGCGGGCAAAGATTTATCATCCAACTTTTCGTAAGAGTCAATATATGAATAAGGAAAAACTTCTTTTTGCCTAACATATTTAAATTGCTCTGTGTCTGAAAAATGTTTCCTAATTTCAAGACATTGAGAATTATCTAAAATATTAGATAGTGATTGAGGAGATTCTGGTAAAAACTGAAATGAGTTTATAAATCGTAAATTCAAATAAACTATCTTTTTATTTTTAGAGTCATACGTGTTTACCAAAATTTTTTTACTAAAAGAAATATATTTTTCTTTGTTTTGAGCAATAACGCTAATTGATTCTTTATTGTTACATAATGACTTAATAAATAGATGAGAATCGTAATTCTTTAGATTATGAAAAATTATTGGAATGTAAGTTGAAGGTATGAAATGTAAATTACAAATAGAATGAGCCGCGCCCCTATAGTTACATCTAAAATGACAGTGGTCCCTACAGTTTTTAAAATTTCCGTCTGAAAAAGGTTTTTCACATATATAACACACAAATGCATTTTGAAATTCTTTTTGTTGCAAACTAGTTAACTTATTCATAGGCTTTTGATTTCTAAAATAATAGTTATAAAGGTTTTTCACATCAAGTTCAATATATTCAATAAACTTTTCAGTACAATCAGTTCCACGATAAAGTTTTAAAGATGTGAGATTTTTATCAAATGATGATTTAATGTAATAAGCGAACGAATATGGAACATGTTCAGCAGTTTTAACTGTATAGGAAGTTGTAGGATCAAGCTTTTCGTTTTCAACGTTTTTTAAATAGCACTCGAAATCAGCATAAATTACAAAAGGTGCTTTATACTACTTTTGAATATTTTGAAACTTTAATATGTTTTCTGGAATTTGATTTCCAAACTTATCTAAAATAATTTCATCTGAAGGATATTCAATTCGAACAGATGTGCAATCATATTCTAAGTGTCTTTGTAATTTTGCATAGGTACCAAAATATTGTAAACATCCTTCACACAAATTTTTTCTACATTACTTTTTTGACAGTTGTTTAAAAAGTAATTTAGATAAATCTTTTATCCAACAATAATGGCTATTTCCGTCATCAGAAGTATTTAAAAGTAGATTGATATGTAAATTCTTTTTATATCTATTATAGTGTAATGGTCCTACAATCTCATTTACATATACTCCATTTCTAAAAAAATTCTCAACCCCATAGACATTTATGGATAAATTATTTTTGTTTTCAAAAGTACTTATCTGCTCTAATTTAACTGGAAAATTAATACCTGTAAAATCAAAGATAGTTCTGAAGTCCGGGTACGAGGAAGTTTTCCTAGGGTCACCTGAAGGCCTACATATTGCTGATACAACGGCATATGCAAAACAGAAATCATCTTCATTCAAAATGTTTACCAAACTACTTCGGAACTCTGGAATTGGAATATAAGATTCGCCACATAAAGGATTGTACTTATTGATGTTTACTTCTAAATGGAGAATTTGTTGTAAAATCCAACCTGCAGTTTAAAGAAGAAATAATTAGTATTTATTAAGAGAGACTGTTGTAAATAAACATAAATTGAAGCAATAGCGTTTGAAATGTTAAAATGCTTGCAAGTAATTATTAACTTACCAGAATCTCGTTCAAGTAGTTCATCTGCCTTGGTTGTTAGAATTTTGAATTTAACGGATGTAGACTTCAAAACTGGCGAGTAGTAGATACCAAATAATTCTGCATTTATCTTAACGCATCTATATAATTGCTGTTGCTGGCGAATTAATGTTACGACTTTCTAGGAAATTTCTTGCTGAAACTTTTTAAGGTTGACATGCATTTTGGGTGAGTAAACCTTGTATGCAGCAATTCGAGACTTAAAAGCACTTCTAATAAGGTCTATTCCATTTCCATGTTTAATAGTACTCTTGCTTTTGTGGACATTTGTTCTTAGATGAGAGTTCCAAGCATTAAAATTAAATATCAGCTTTACAGTCTTCACAGTGGCGAGTTGCATTATTCCTGAAACATTTTTTACCAATTGAAACAAAAAATAAATTTTTTTTAATTCACTGCAATAATTTATATACAATATAACATAATGAGCGGCGTAGCAAGGTGGGGGAGGGGACTGACCACCTGCCCTGCCCCTGGACGCTTACTAAGTCAAGTAAAAAATATCATTGAAATAACACAAAACAAATTTTATTGTTTTTCTTATATTTTAATATGTCCTAATTCTTAGTAAATAATGTAAATATACTTACTATCGATTAAATACTCATCCGGATTGTGATTTGTGTCTCTTTTTAAACATGATTCTTTAATGTGTCTTATGGCATTTCATCTCTGTGTAAATTCTTTTAGACAGAGTGTGCAGAGAAGGGTCATTCTGAACTGGATATTTATAGGTTTAGTTTCTCTTTAAATAAGGAATAGTGGATTTAAATTTAAAAGTTTGCGCTTACGTGTCTTGTATTTTTTTTAATTTTTAAAACATTTTTACATATATTTACCACTAAGATTTACCACCAAAGCAGGGATTTTTCATAAAAATATTACCTAAATTTAAAAGAAGCTCACCCTGTCTATGAATTATTTTTTTAACAGTTGAGCAAATAAAATTACTCAAATTTTTACATTCATTCAAATTGAAATAGTTGTTTACCATTGATTTGAACGTCGCACAACCACGTCTTTGTTCTGATTTTGATAAATTTTGCTTTGGTTTTGAACCTAAAAATTTGTTTAATTCACTTCTGTAGGGAGTTTTTAATGAATTGCTGTGTTGGGTTGTAACAACGGACCCTGATTTTTCGATATCATCGGTTTTGATTTTTTTCATTATATTTGTTTCGTCGTCAGAAGATTCAGAAGCAGAACGTTTTCGTTTGTTCTGAACTTCTTTATATTTGACAATTTCACACGAATTGAGGTGAGGTTTCGGTGGACTATGGTTGCAATTTTGAACAACATTGTACACAATTTCGTTACCGAACACTATTGATTTTTGGTGGAAATGTAATTTAGGCGCTGGTTGGTACCTGATTTTTTTAACCTCAATAACGGTCTCGTCGAAACAGAAATTGGTGAGTAGACATTTTGCTCTACCTGAAATTCATTTTCACCCTCAAATCCCTGAAATTCATTTTCACCCTGTTTCCCCTCAACTCCGTGGCTCGAATAAACATCATTGACTAACATTTCAAACTTTAGATTTTCTAAATTAATTTCCTCCTCATCAGCAGGGAAATATTTTGAGGAGGCCTCTTTGATGATTGATTGATTGGATTAATATCTGAATTAAATTCCCCAAAGCTCGCTATTTCTTCAAAATTTATTGTTGAAATCAGTTCAGGGTGAACTGCATTATTTTGATTATTAAAAATTGTAACTAAATTGTTTATAATTGTAGCGTCATCGATACCACTAATTTCTGATTGAGTATTATCCATGTCCTCATTAAAATATTTTTCTAACGCGTCCGGTTTTAATTGACACAAATGACAATCCATTAAATGATGGACTGGGCAAGTCTCTTCCAAATCAAATAAGGTAAAATCAAATTCAAAATCAAAGTCAGTTAAAGAATTCATAGTGGTAAAAAATAAAAATCAAACCTGCAAAAAACACAAAACGAAAGAAAGCTGTAAACTAGATCACACAATGTAGGATAAATTTTCAACACTTAAAACATAAAATTTAGGAGTAGGATAACTAGGGATTTGCAGTCTAAAAGGCACGAAAACACATTTACATAAGAGAATTCACCGCAGACACTGAGAATCACGATAGGAACTGGCGTATAATAAATAAGACTTTCAACTTACGGTACATGTATACTCGAAAGCCGCTTAAAACCACTTCTTGTTAGGTCACGCCCACTGGCAAGGTTGGTGGCTGGTACAGCGTGGTACCAAGGTCTACTGGTGTCAAATACCTTCCGACGTAAACTCGACAACAATACATCCTTTTTTTTTTTTTGCAACTCGATTTGTTTTTTTTAACTCGAATTTTTTTTTTCTTTAAAATTTTTTTTTTTTTTTTACTCGACTTTTTTTTCCAATTGTGGGAGTGGTTCTCGGTTGGTAAGTGACAGGGTGGTACTTGTACGTTTTGGGAGTGTCTTTTGTGCTTTATATTTTCGTGATTCTACTGCAATATTCAGTCATGTTGTCATTTGATTCAGTCTAGATTGTTTTGTATCAAAATGTCGTGTGTGCCAAACGAACTAACAACTTCAGTTGAAGTACCAATATCCGAAAAAATGTGGTGTATACCGGAGAAACCAACAACTTCAGTAGAAGTACCAATATCCCCCAAAATGTGGTGGTTACCGGAGGAATCAGGAACAGCTTGTGCCATAATACCAATGTCTCCCGAAATGTGGTGCGTACCGGACATACTAACAACTTCAGTTGAAGTGCCAATGTCGCCAAAAATGTGGTGTGTACCGGACGAGGTAACAACTTCAGTAGAAGTACCAATATCACCCAAAATGTGGTGTTCACAAGAGGAACCAGGAACATCTGCCGAAATACCAATGTCTCCCAAAAAGTGGTGTTTACCAGAGGTACTAGAAACAACTTCAGCCGGAGTATCCATGACTCCACATCGACAACAGCAGTTGATGTCACCAGAGCTTACACAAACAGAAACATCACCCCCAGCATCAGCTTTATCAGAATGGTCAGAAAATGTGGATGAGGTCGTGCTAAGACTTCTGCACGATTTAGAACTTTTATTTGGTATAAAGGTAAGCAATGGACCTATTCAAATTGATATTGTGCCGTTAGTGTCAATCCCAATGTGCCAAGAAAAAACAACCCAAAAGGTTGTGCAAAAGACCGTTCAATTATAAATATAATTTTTAGTTTTAGGGGCAGAAGACTATTATAATTTATAGTGTTAAATGTAAATGACCATTATAATACAATACAAAGTGCAAAAGGTAATTTTAAATATATTTTTTAGTAATATTAATTCGATGTAAAATATATACTCTTAAATTTTATTTTGTTTCTTTTTTTGCGTCCGCATTTAACTGGTAATAAAACGTACTAAGGAGCATATCAAATATGGAAGTGTGTGGGGTAAAAAAAAATTACGTATGATAATAATATTCTTTATTATGTGTTTAAACAAAAATTAATTATATTTTGTTATATTTTATTAATAATTAAATTGTCTTGTGATAAATCTACATCTATTTTTTTTTCATTTAACAAGTTTTATAACAATTTTTATAATTATATAATATTTTTACATTAGCCAAGGCACAATGCCAAACACTTAAATTTTTATGAAAATAACATTCTTAAATTTGCTTAGTTTGGGTTCCTCGTTGACTGGAATGCTTATGATCAGCTCTGGGGTGAAATTTTTTTTTAAAAAGTTTCTCTTTTTAATGCCTTTGACATAGATCTTCGGATTAGTATATATCTTGACAATATTCTTGAGGATTTCTTCTATTTCATTTAATTCTATATATCCAACGTCCCATTCCAACCCATGATATTCTTCAGACCAATCAACTATTTCTTGATCCTTGGCAGATAACATTGTTCTTTTAGATGGTGACTTAAAAAGAAAATTAGACCAGCGTACACCATCGTAGATAGCAAGCTCCTTTGAGACCAAGCCAAATAAACAATTATAACCTTAAATGTCCACGAATAGTTCTGAATAGCACTCGACCATGATTAGTCTCCTACTATTAATTTTAAAGGTTATTCTGCAATTTTATTTTTAAAATAACTTTTGTCCACTAAATGGTTTTTAATTTTTTTTACACTTCACTGCATATTCTACTGCTTTTTTATAGTGCGTAGAAAAAAAAACTCCTAGGTAATTTTTTGTTACTGCATATATTTACAAGTCTTCCACCATAATCCCATCATTTTATCCTTTTCAAAATGTATTGTATCTTTTTTTGCTTAACTTGATTCAAAATTACTTTTGTCCACTAAATGGTTTTCAATTTTTTTCACTTCAGTTCTATTACACACTATACAAGTTTCATAGGCACTGAAATAAAAAAGATTGTCATTGCACAATGTACAGTGCAAGTCTTTTTTACAACATTCCGTTGCTCTTTTGTAATGTGTAGACACAAAACTGTGTTTGCCAAGGGGTGCTTCTAATGCGTGCAAATAATAGCATCGTAAGCACAAACTATAAGCACCACCAAACGAAGACATTATGACGGCATAATCTTGAAAGACACAAACTTCGCGGCGTAGATAATTTGGTTCAACAGCATCACTAGCACTTATTTTTTTAATATTTACAAGACCTTTTTCACCACAACCGGCATCAAAGAAATTATGTATTCCCTCATCTTCACTATCGTCTTGAACCTCTTCAAAATTGTTCTTATCTAAATCGGCTAACCATGCTTGTTTAACGTCGAAAATGTTTCATCCTCCAACCGTGAAATATAGTATTTCATCTTCGTACATTGAAGACATTTTTTCCAATTGCTCAAAATGTAGATCACTAGATTCTTGCAAAACAACGTGGCGACAACTCTTCTTCGTTACTTTTAAAAGTGGGAAGTGGGAGACCAATGAAAAAAGTGGTGGGGGGAGCGAGACTAACCCCCCAATCCCCTCTACTTAGATGTTCATGTATAATGGAAAGGGGGTGGCTCCTTAGTACTATCGGGTACAAAAGAAGTCAGTTATTAATTCTTTGGTTTACAGAGCCATCGCGATTTGTGACCAAAATCTTTACAATCGAAAACTCTCAAGCGTTAAGAGAGAATGGATATTACACTGAGGATACTATACGATTAACGTCCACGATAACTTATATAAGCTATTTATATGTTTTTTGTCAAGAAGCTTGGTCGTATAGCTTATGTGTTTGATTCACGCTAAAGACGAACATTTTGTTTCACTTTTTTTTAACAAAATTTATAATTATTAAAAATTTGGATTACTTATTTTCTTAAAGTTAGATTAGGTTAGAATTGGTTAGGTTTCCTGTAAAGAAAGCGCACGGTAGCGCCCCAACCGAATTCAAAAAAGCAGTTATTCACACGTTTTTCTTATTTAACGCGAACCGACTTTCCGATGATTCGTTCACGTTAGATGTTTACCAATATTAATGTATAATTAGTTAATAAAAAATATATATTATATATTATTAATATATTTTTTATTAACTAATTATACATTAATATTGGTAAACATCTAACGTGAACGAATCATCGGAAAGTCGGTTCGCGTTAAATAAGAAAAACGTGTGAATAACTGCTTTTTTGAATTCGGTTGGGGCGCTACCGTGTGCTTTCTTTACAGGAAACCTAACCAATTCTAACCTAATCTAACTTTAAGAAAATAAGTAATCCAAATTTTTAATAATTATAAATTTTGTTAAAAAAAAGTGAAACAAAACGTTCGTCTTTAGCGTGAATCAAACAAATAATCTATACGACCAAGCTTCTTGACAAAAAACATATAAATAGCTTATATAAGTTATCGTGGACGTTAATGACGTCACATCTGGTTTTTTGATCGTATAGTATCCTCAGTGTAATATCCATTCTCTCTTAACGCTTGAGAGTTTTCGATTGTAAAGATTTTGGTCACAAATCGCGATGGCTCTGTAAACCAAAGAATTAATAACTGACTTCTTTTGTACCCGATAGTACCAAGGAGCCACCCCCTTTCCATTATACATGAACATCTAAGTAGAGGGGATTGGGGGGGGGGGGGTTATTCTCACTCCCCCCACCACTTTTTTCATTGGTCTCCCACTTCCCACTTTTAAAAGTAACGAAGAAGAGTTGTCGCCACGTTGTTTTGCAAGAATCTAGTGATCTACATTTTGAGCAATTGGAAAAAATATCTTCAATGTACGAAGATGAAATACTATATTTCACGGTTGGAGGATGAAACATTTTCGACGTTAAACAAGCATGGTTAGCCGATTTAGATAAGAACAATTTTGAAGAGGTTCAAGACGATAGTGAAGATGAGGGGATACATAATTTCTTTGATGCCGGTTGTGGTAAAAAAGGTCTTGTAAATATTAAAAAAATAAGTGCTAGTGATGCTGTTGAACCAAATTATCTACGCCGCGAAGTTTGTGTCTTTCAAGATTATGCCGTCATAATGTCTTCGTTTGGTGGTGCTTATAGTTTGTGCTTACGATGCTATTATTTGCACGCATTAGAAGCACCCCTTGGCAAACACAGTTTTGTGTCTACACATTACAAAAGAGCAACGGAATGTTGTGAAAAAGACTTGCACTGTACATTGTGCAATGACAATCTTTTTTATTTCAGTGCCCCTGAAACTTGTATAGTGTGTAATAGAACTGAAGTGAAAAAAATTGAAAACCATTTAGTGGACAAAAGTAATTTTGAATCAAGTTAAGCAAAAAAAGATACAATACATTTTGAAAAGGATAGAATGATGGGATTATGGTGGAGGACTTGTAAATATATGCAGTAACAAAAAATTACCTAGGAGTTTTTTTTTCTACGCACTATAAAAAAGCAGTAGAATATGCAGTGAAGTGTAAAAAAAATTAAAAACCATTTAGTGGACAAAAGTTATTTTAAAAATAAAATTGCAGAATAACCTTTAAAATTAATAGTAGGAGACTAATCATGGTCGAGTGCTATTCAGAACTATTCGTGGACATTTAAGGTCATAATTGTTTATTTGGCTTGGTCTCAAAGGAGCTTGCTATCTACGATGGAGTACGCTGGTCTAATTTTCTTTTTAAGTCACCATCTAAAAGAACAATGTTATCTGCCAAGGATCAAGAAATAGTTGATTGGTCTGAAGAATATTATGGGTTGGAATGGGACGTTGGATATATAGAATTAAATGAAATAGAAGAAATCCTCAAGAATATTGTCAAGATATATACTAATCCGAAGATCTATGTCAAAGGCATTAAAAAGAGAAACTTTTTAAAAAAAATTTTCACCCCAGAGCTGATCATAAGCATTCCAGTCAACGAGGAACCCAAACTAAGCAAATTTAAGAATGTTATTTCCATAAAAATTTAAGTGTTTGGCATTGTGCCTTGGCTAATGTAAAAATATTATATAATTATAAAAATTGTTATAAAACTTGTTAAATGAAAAAAAAAATAGATGTAGATTTATCACAAGACAATTTAATTATTAATAAAATATAACAAAATATAATTAATTTTTGTTTAAACACATAATATTAACTAGCCAGATAATAGTAATTTATGTAACAAGAGTAAGTAGTTTGGAAATTTTGAACCGTAACAATCGAAGTAAAAAAAACCTTAATGCACGAAGTTACTTGTAGTAATTTGTCTACAATCATGTTATTATACAAAAAAATTGCAATACCTTGGTCCGTTGATACTATCATCACCGCCAGCGCCGCATGCGGCCATTTCACGGAAATATGATAATAAATCAAAAGCATCAGAAATTCGGTAGAAACTAGTTTTTTTTAATAGGGTTGTCTACGAAAGCATTTATTTTGTAGCAAGTTCGCCATATAAGTAAAATTTTAGTTACAATTTGAAATTCATATTTGGGTTTATATTTAATTTCAAATATTTCCGAAAATCTATTACATCTTAACATTGCATGGGTTAAAGTGCATTATTTAGTATATTATAATAATAATTTGATTTAAACTAATAGTTGTAACCAATTTTCATATAAATAATATTAACTATTAACTTTTTGCTTTATTTTTCAAACAATCTGGGAGGAGATAATTATTTTAGAAATTTATCATGCGATTGAAGGTATCGACAGAAAAATAGATTAATTATTCTTGTGGTATCAGTCCATACTTACTCTTTGGAATCAGCCTATTACCTATACACCGGCAGACAAACTGAAGTCAAATTGCAAATGCAATTTTTTAAAATCTTCAAATATTTATCATTTAGCACTGCATTAAAAATGCATCTCCTATAGCAAACACTACATGTTAGAACGAGGAGTCCCGAAAAAGTTCCAACTTGTATACACATTCACCAAGATATTTGACAGAAAGTCTACAGTCACCAGTGTTATAATGTTGGCCTAAAAAAACGACGATTATTTTATAAAAGCTGAAATTTTATGTAGTGATAAATTAGGTATTGTAACTAATTAAACTTCTCAAATAGAAGGTTACAAGCCTTATCAAACAAGACTCAAGACATTTTCAAGGCACTAATATCCAAGCAGGTGTGATAGTGCATTAATTTGTAAACGCGCGTGGTTAACTCATACACTGTGAATGCTTATTGTTAAAATTTCATCTTCAGTGAACATATTTATTTAAACTTTGATCAGTGGCAGCTCGCGGGTGAAAAAGTAAGTGAAGTGCAAATGAAGCAAGAAAATATCGCAATCATTTTTTTTCCAGAATTTCTTTTGTATGTGGAAGGGGTAGAATATTTGTTTCCGACTTACCTACATTTTGTATACTAAATCAATTCTCCTATCCTTCATAGCAGCAAATTTATTTATAACATCCTCATAAAATGGATGAGTTGCCCTAATCTCCTCCAGAAATTCCTTTTGAATTGAAATATTGCCTAGAAGAGTATTGTATTTCATAAATAAGTTTTTACACGTTTGAGGCAAGAAAAACTTCTTTCCACTGAAGCACTTGTCGACAGTGTTGTCAAAATAAGGGAAAACACCTTATATGCTTTGGTTAAAATATCTTTATTTTCATTAATTTTTGCTCTTGCAGCGATATGTTCCAATTCCATTGGCAAAAATAAGACTCATTTTTAAGTCGTTGACTTTTTGAAAATATTTCCCCATATAACTGTAACAAATTTTCAAACCGTCCAGTCGGAAAATTTAAACTATATTCGGAAAATTTAGCAGAATCTGCCAAACATAAAAACGTAAGTTTTTCACAGTCTTGAAAGCTTAGTGTCATCTCCATTAAAATATTGTCCAATATTTTATAAAAAAGTGTTCTACACTTAGCTCTGATTTCTTCAGGTGAAATCTTAGCAAGCTCACGTTTGTAATGATTTATTTCTGTAAAAGAATTTGCTTTATCAAATATGGTATTAAAAAAATGTTCGTTTCTTTTTTTACAGAGCGCCTCACGTCAGCGTTTTATATTGGATATGCAAAAATGAATGTCAAGCGATTTTTTTTAAAGAACGCAAATGGTATGTCCGTGATTGAAAAAATGTCATTAAATACTAATGCCAGAAACGTGAATTTAAAATCGTTCATCTCACCTAAAAATCCTCTCGAAAGCCGGATTGATTTTTCATCAGATTTGCCACAGTTTGTAATAAATTCAAATGCGTGTTTTAATTTATTCCAGTCTTGAACAATCACATTTACTAACTTCGAATTTGAAGACCAACGAGTTTCTGTAATTGTTGGTATACGCCTCGTAGATGCAGATGTAAGAGCATACGTTCGTTTGGCTGAGTGATGAAAAAAATGAGGGAATGTCACTAAGACTTGCAAAAAAAATTCGACAATTAGAAATATTTTTAAACTTTGCTGCATCATAAGGTTAAGACGATGCGCAAGACAATGGACAAATACAACCTGCGGCGCTTTTTCTTTTTTTTTTTGAAGGCCATTTAGATGGCCAGACATCACACTTGCGCCGTTTGATCCAATAGAAAATATAAATTCTCCGACGTCCTATCGGAGCTGACATTATAAAATCCTAAGAATCTCTCGACTACTGAACCTTCTGAATTAACGTATTTTAAAATTATGGAACACTGGGAGATTTACGTAATATTAGTGGTGTCATCCGCTTGCACAGAAAAAACTGTGTGTTCATTATTTCATTTTTACATGATCATTTAAATAATCAGAAATGCATTCAATTATTCCGTTCTGGATAGTTTTCAAGTCACCAGTAAAAACATTTTTAATTTTTTCGTGATGATCTTTTAGTTCTTGGGAACTTCTCGATATTAATAAACCTAAAAGCTTTTTAAAATTCCCCCTATTTATTGACTCGCTGCTCTCATCATGGCCGCGAAAGACTAACTCTTGTTTTGCAAGGTACAAAACTGCGTCAATTACCAAGCACATAAATAGTCTATTTAATCGGACATTTTCGTTAAAATGTATTTTATATGGTTTCGCATTTTCTTTTAAAGTGTCAGCTATAGTGCTTTGATTTTTTACAAATGTTTTTAGCATTAATTCGCATTTTAAATGCTCCGCCGAGTCTTCATGTTTATGTAAAGACCTTCATATGTTTAACAGACCTGCAAATCCTTCCTTATACCACACTGAATTCCAATAAGGAAACTAGTAAACAAGGTCAGTAAAACAATTTTTGTAATATTTGACTACTACATAACCATTTGTACGCCGAAAACCAGGATGACGATTAAAACTCTGATCTTCTTCCTTCCATCGATTAAATGGGGTTTTCAACAAAATGCAAACCACATCCGTGATCGGATTCATCAATAATGTAAATTAATAAACCCGACACCAAATAAAGTTGTAACAACACCGTAAATAAATATAACACAAAACAGTCAAGTAAACTGCAAAGGAACTAACCGGTTGCAGCGAAATCCGCGAAAATAAAAGTAAACAACCACCCCAAACTGAACGACACGTGGGTGTATTATACTGCGTTAGCAATTCACCGAGAGCGTTGTATGGCGCTGGTTAACATTACTGTTCCATGTGCTCGACGTCATCGCGAACGCGTTGTCATGGCAAGTAGTAGGAAAGTCGTAAACTAAACATAGCACCTCCAGCAAAGTCGAAGCGGTTGGCGCCACTGTTATAGTTGTTATAATAAAGTTCAATTGAAAGTTTTAAAAAGACATGCCGCCAACGGTCAAGTAAAATATTTATTTGAGATGTACAGTTTATTTTTTGCCAATTAGGTGAATAAATGCATCTAAAAACTTAAGTTTTAATAGATATATAATAAATATAGTTAGATATTTGTTTATTTTTCATGGTGAAGTAGCACTTCACCTACTTCACCTGAATAGCCGCCACTGACGTTGATATGAATCCAAGATAACAAAACAAAACAACGGCCTGAAAAAAATAGTTAAAATTCAGTGTGAAAATTTTACTTATTAAATTAATTCCAATTTTTGTACAAGAATTAAGTGTGATATAAAGATAAACTGGTAAAATTGTGGTGCGAATTTAAGATGGCGGCCGAATAATTTTTTTTAAATCAGCGTAAAACAACAAGACGACTTTAGATTTTGCAGAAAAATTAAATGTGAATATGGAATGAACTGGTACCGTTAAATGAAGGAAAAAGGAAGAAGCGCAACCTAATGGGCGAATTCGTGACAGGTCTTTTACGTTTCAGGTACTGTACAGTAGAGCCGTTCTGCGGCAACGCATAAAACACCCATTCACACTCGTTCGGCTCTCGCAGTGATGGCCGTCGGCGGCGGCGTTGATTGGAAAACGATGAGACCCATGGAAGACGGTGCAGTGCAAGCAAATATTATTATGGTTGATTGATGAAATTCTACCGCTTGAGCCGTGAACAGGGTCGTAGCTTTTACAAAATAGAGCAGATTGTTCTAGATCTACGTTTCAATCCAAATTTTAATTTACAAATTTATTGATACTTATTTTTTTTTAAGACAAAACTTATTTTTTACATTGTTTTGAATTATTAGAGGTACAGGCTGTCCCAAATTCGAGTCTCATCTGTGCTAATTTATGACGAGGAACGAAACACCGGGTCAAAAATATAATCCCGTCATATTGTAGACGACAAAAAAATGGCAATGAGAATGGATTTTTAAAGAACTTCTGGAGTAAAAAAAAACAAAATGAAATATTTTTGAATTAGGTACTTATTTTCTGATTATAATAAAAGAGGTAGAGTCAAAATCAATTTTACATTTCCACTGTCACATTTTCTCCGTTTCAAGGTGACGTAAGTAACTGCATTTTTGACCTGACGCGGGTGTTCCGATCCTCCGCAATGTATGACACATCGAAATAATGTTGAGTGTGATATGCGGTTGGATTTAGAATTAAAATTAGTGTTTATTAAGAAGAACAAAAAATTTTTGACTACTTAAAAAGCAAAGTTTATGGTGATCGTTAGGAGATGAATGGTCTGTGGCTGAGCTGATGTGACATTTATTTGAAAATATCTTTTAAAAAACTCGGTAAAAAATGAAAATGATTTTCAAAAATCTCTTTTTTTTCCGGGTATCCTCGGACGTACTCGAAATATCCTCACTTTCGAAACAGCACTTGATTGAGCACAACTTTGTTAAAATTTAAACCTTTCCATATCTCGTATAGCTTCTCACAATGGTTAGCCTAAAAATTGGGATATGTGAGGGACTTTCCTTGTAAAATACCTTTATTTATTACACATTAAAGAAAAATATTGTTCATAAAAGATTTTTATTTTTTTTTGCAATGACTAAAAAAGCATAGAAAAGAAAAAGCTAAATAAAATGAGTTTATTTCAAAATTTTCAAACAAAACACGTACTTTAAAAATAATACAGAATCAAAACAAAAGGTAAATATGCAATGTTTGAGATTAAACGATAATGGAAATTTAGATAAAAATGCGAAAATAAACTTACAGTTAACTACTAACTAGGTACTGTCCATAAATATTGAATAGATACAACTTCCCTCGTAAACGGGAAGTATTGTAATCGTGAGAAAAATCTCCCTCCAAGATTTTCTCAGATCTTTACGTCTCAGGGATTTTATAGATGACGAAAACCATGTTTTCTCAATTCCGTCGGTTTGTCTGTCTGTTCGCGGCGTAGCTAAAAAACTACTTACCCGATTGATCATTTTGGTAAAAATCTAAAATGGTGGTCTAGTGAAATGTTAAAAAAATTATTATTAAAAAACTACTTATCCCATTTCTCTCAAATTTTGCAAAAACATGGAGCATTATGTTTGAATCAAATGGTATTATTTTGTCGTACCAAGTTTTCGATTCGTAAATCCAAGATGGCGGAACAAAATAGCGGCTTAATAAAATATTTAAAAATTCAACCTGAAAAAACTGTTTTATGGTTTGATTTCAAATTGTGTGCCATGAGTAATTGTAGTATAGTGATCAACTATTGAAACTGTGGTATTAATTAATTAATAAATTAAAGATGGCCGAACAAAATGGCGGCCAAATAAAATGTTTACCTTATTAGGTTTTACACACCTTTACGTTTTGGTGGCCCTAGATGCCAAAAAATATGTTTAATAATTCCGTCCGTCCGCCTGTCTGTCTGTTCGTGCATAGCTTAAGGACTACTTATCCGATTGACTTGAAATATTTATCAAAAATTAAGGGTCATGGGGGTGATTTGGTAATATTTTTGTAAAAATTATACATATCTCCACGATTTAGCGTCCGTAGATGCCAAAAAAACATATTTCATCAATTCCGTCGGTCCGCCTGTCAGTTCGCGTCACAGCTTAAATACTACTTACCCGATTGACTTCAAATTTTAACCTCGACTATTTTTTGTTTTTTTTACTGGATCCTAACCACAAATAATACACCACTCTAACATAACAAGGGGAACGTTAACGAAATCCATTTAGAAACTTAGTATCTGCATACAACGAAGTAGGTAAAAAGTGATAATATAGGTTTCATGCAGGATGTAGCATATATATGTGTGTCCTAAGGATGCAACAATAAAGTTGCGAAACATCGACAATTTAAAAAATCTTTTGTTTTTTTTTACTGGATCCTCACCCCAAATAATACACCACTCTAATATAATAACAAGAGAATCGTTAACGAAAACAATTTAAAAACTTAAAAAATGTATTACTAAAAATACTAATTATCCAATTGACCTCAAGTTTTGCACACATATCAAATGTTACATAGAAATGAACTGGTAACATTTTGATATGAATCCAGGTTCAATTTTTGAGCAAGAATTAAGTGCGATATAGAGATAAATTGGTAAAGTCGTGGTGCTAATTTAAGATGGCTAAACAAAATAACGGTCACATAATTTTTTTAAAAAATCAGCGTAAAAAATTTTGTTCAATTAACTTTAAATTTTGCGGAAATATTAAACGTGGAAATAGGATAATAAGAATGTTTGAAAAGACAGTATATGTAACACATATTATTATATACTGTGGCTATGTACTGAACTAAATTGGGTCATACTTCACTATTCCTATCAAATGAAAAAAAATCATAACGAGTGAAGTTCCGAGTAAAGGAAATTTACCGATTTTCTACATACTACAACATGAAAGTTACTACCCTCGACTTCGTTCACGTATAACGATAACAAAATGATATAAAGAGGTATTTAAATCGTCCCTTAATAAGCCACGTTTTTTGTTGCATTTTGTGTCAAATGTTGTCAACAGAGGCGGGATTTTTGTTTATAAATTATTTCCGATTTTTTTGAATGCCGTGTATACCTGTTCAAGCTTTTTTTTTAAGTAAAAAAATATTCTACTATTTGAGGAGCGATTTCATCCTCTTGATATTTGATTTTTGAAAAATCTCTTCTTATCGAACCTCCACATCTTACAATTAACCTGTATGCCAAAATTCAGCGTTTTACGTAAAGCAGTTTAAGCACAATCGTGATTAATCAGTGACTCTATTTTTTTAAACACTCTGTATACAAATAAAATAAACCAGTTTAGGCGTTTTTCCGAAAAACAACCGATTTTTAAATAAAACATATTATTATATTTGAGGGGTGGTTTCACACCATTCAAATTTCAGTTTGGAAAAATCCCTTTATATCAAATCCCTACTATCAACCTGTGTTCCAAAATGCAGCTTTTTACGTCAAGTGGTTTGAAAAGAATCGTGATCAGTGTTACGATTTTTTGGAACACCCTGTATAAATTTACAATACAAAAAGTAGTGTTAAAAAGTTTCGGTCACCAGACGACCATTTAAAAAAAATCATCACGAACTTGCTGAAAACTTGGCTTAGTGTTTCAAATATATAGATTTTACAACAAATATTAAAAAACACTATCATTTTTTTTTAAATAACAAACCAAACCTATATTGTTTCATTGAATTGAAGGAATAAATATCACGGTCATTAAAGGAAATTGAAAAAATTACAGAATTCTTATTTTTCTATGTAGTTTATTTTACAAATCTTTATTTTTATGACTATACAGCATTTTTTCAGAATCCCATTCTAATTGTTTGTATAGCATAGTTTTTATTAACAGCTTAATACATTTCTCAATATGCAGATGGCATAAATTAAGAAGTTAAATAAATTATTTTATTTTATTGTTGCATCCCTCATACGCAGACTCTATTTGATTGACATGATTGCATTAATTAACAGTTTTACAAGATACAACGGACTCCAGTCTTGTTGAGTTAAAAATTCACAAGTTTCACCTGAAAAAAGTAATAACCAGTACCCACTATGACTTAAACA
The DNA here is from genome assembly GCA_030620095.1 of Kuschelorhynchus macadamiae. NCBI lineage: Eukaryota > Metazoa > Arthropoda > Insecta > Coleoptera > Curculionidae > Kuschelorhynchus > Kuschelorhynchus macadamiae. The sequence goes on from JAUTXW010001878.1 coordinate 271,958, forward strand.
AACGATTCAAGTAAGCGATTAAAGCGATTCCTAGGTCGTCGTCGACTATCCGACCTGTCGACTGGAATCTTACTGAACGGTATTGTATTCGTTCTCCGCTTTTTCTCTGTAAACGACTGGCAGCGTTGCTGCGCCAAGTAAAAATCTCGGACACCTTTCTTGATCGCCAGCTACATCTTAGACCCTTTTGTGGCACGAATTCGGCCATAAGGTTGCGCATCTTCTTTTTTCATTCAATCAACGCTAGTTCGAATTCAACATATAACAAAATGGTGCTACGTGTCGACGTATGTAAAAGTACTTTTTGAATTTATTTTAAATTATGCTTAAAAGTCAAGTGTGGTATAGCTAGAAAGAAACTGGTAAAATATTGGTAGGAATCCAATACGATGGTACAAAATGGCGCCAAATAAAAATGTTTGAAAAGGCAGTATATGTAACATATATATTGGGACTATGTACAGAATTTAATTGGGTCACACTTCACTATTCCTAACAAATGGAAAACAAAATCATAACGAGGGAAGTTCCGGGTAAAGGAAATTTACCGTTTTTTTTAACTGGTAGAGAGAACTGGATCAACAATTGGTCCAAACTAGATCAGAAACTGTCGTGAAATCGTATCTATTTAATATAAAAAGCATTATGTAAAGTTTAAAGACACCAGAAAGTTCGATATAAAAACCTATTAATCTCTTTCTTAAGAAGCAGAAAACAAAATAACTTTTAAAACACATTCATAGCTAAATTTAAGGCCCTAATTTTTCCTATCCTTTTACACACAAGAGATAATGGAAGATAAGGCCTGCTCGGCCTGAGTATGAAAATTCGCTTGACGCAAATATAACCATTTAAAATACAAGTAAATAAAAACTTTAAGAACAGTCAAAGCTTTTACTATAAGATTATACCATTTTATTGTTAACCTAAAAGTTTTAACTAAATATCATAAGCCCTTCAGGTAAATAAATATTTTTTTTCAAAACACTGCAACAATAAATGGATAAAATATAAGCCTGTCGACCACTTCTATGAGTTCATTGTTTGTATTCAGGTGCGAGAATAACAGATGCTACTGAAAAACCTTACTTGCAATTTTTATCAGCTCATATACAGGGCGATAGGAGAGCTCCTTAGGAGTATCTCAAAAATGAGATTTTTTTGTTTAAAGAGATATTTTTCAAAATTCCTTCAGAATATGAAAAATAGTCAAAATACATTGTTTCGGAAAGTTTGAGCCAAATCAGACTCATAGAAAATTTTTTACAGCTCAAAATAGGTTCATTTTGACCTAACCCTAAAACCCCCCATAAAACCTAAACTAAGAGAGATAATAAGCTCAAAACTAAACAGAAAGGTCTTTGTTATAAGCTTCATTTTGAATCCTAGCGAACTCGCACTCTTATCAAAAGATAGGGAAAAATAAATCATTTCGTTTATCAAGAATAACATTGTTTTAAACTCCGAACGGAAAGCATTATTTTAATCGATTACGCAGCACAATAACTCTTTTAAGGCCACTGCCATGATGCCCACATAAAGTATACGTGGAGTACTATAAAATAATGCAAGAATCGCCGCGCTAAATATAAATTTCTAAAGTTTCAATTATATAACAAACCGTCCATCATCAGAACAAAATGGCTCTAATCGTAAAAAGTGACAATACTTCAGAAATTCAATGTTGGTAAATACCAGCTGATACCATTTGACATTTAGAGTATATCTATCGCTTTCAAAAATCACAAGTAGGAAAAAGACAAATATAAAATAGGATGGTAGAGTATGTGGGTGTAAAAGTAAACGAATTTAAAGAATCCCTTAAAGTGGCATAAAACGGTACGCCAAAACTTTATGCAAGTTCTATTAAACCTTGAACTATTTCAGCAAAAGCTGCCGTTAAACGTAATGTAAAATTGCCTAAAATTGTAATACCGAAAGATATTAAGTAATGCAATATTGTAACACATTTAGCAATTTAATTTTCTAATATGGAAGATGTTGACCTAGCTACAGAAGAGGTTGTATGCACATAATTTGAATTGTTTGGTGCATATGGGTCTATTATTTGAAATCTCTTTTTGTTAGATAAAATTGAAATACCCAAATTCTGATGCGATATTAAAAACTTTAAATCATTTATTTATATGCTTTTATCCTCGGTGTACGACAATGTAACATTACCAGTAATCGAGAAATTTAAATATTTACTGCCCTTTTTTAGGTCCCCCCGCTTAATCATTCAATCCCAATGACCGCTGATAATTATGCTATCCTTTATCAATCCTTGATTGACCGTTTTAAAAATAAAAAATTAATAACTTTTGCTCTTTTACCAGCACTCGATAATGCACATTTTATTGCAAATAATAAAAATGCGAAAATTCTTGGCTCGTTTATGAAAACTATCAGCCCTTTAAAAACATGCCTTTTTCCACAGGCGTATGAGATTTTGTTTTATTTTCCAAAATTACAAATATTTAGATGAAGACACTTTGACTCGCTTTGACATTCAAGGACAAGCCACTAATCAAATTTCTGTAATCTTCAATCCAATTCATTTTAAAACGATGTAATGACTTACATTTGACCATCAAATAACTTCGATAAAAATAAATATTTAGTTTGCATAAGTGTAATACATTTTTAAATAAAAATCCTAAATGTGTGTTTACTTCACCGGAAGAAAATTTGTATAAGGAAATCTTTCGAGTTTTATTGGAACTTTCAGTGGTAGTAAAACCAGATAAAATCCGCATTGTTTAAGGCAAGCACAAAAACGCAAATTGGCTATTCATTAAATGATCATTTATTAATAGGCCCTAAATTAGATTGCTAATATTTATTAAATTTTCGTATAAAACCATGGTTACGCAAATTTTAGTTGAAGGAAAACATGGCGATTATTAAATAATTCTCTTTAGATTTTCTCCTCATGTACTTGTCAAAGATTACCGCTTAAATTGAGTAACTGTTGGACTTTCTTATTCGCCTTTTCTTGCGAATCAAATTTTACTTTAACTTGCGCAAGACGAAAGTTTAAAGTATCCGTTAGCCGTCGCAATATTAGAAAATTATTGCTAAGGAAATGAATATTTGTTTAACAATAATTTTAGCACCGCAAATAGATAAGTAATTTTTGCAAATTAGCAAAACTAATTCGCAACGAATTAATAGAAGTTTTAAAATTAACTGGTTTCGAACTTCGTAAATGAATAGAAAGAATTCTGAATTTTCAGAGGATTTATCATTACTGGAATCACATGTTCAGTTGGATGCGTTATAATTTGACACCGAATCACAAGTTATAAAAATTTTAGGACTGGCAACTTTTTACATATTGTTTTACTTACATGTTGAGCCTATAGGGAAAAAAGTACTAAACGTTAGAATATATCGGAAATAGCGCGATTATTTGATCTTTTTGGTTTATAACTCCGCTTACTATTTTCCCGAAATAGTTACTGAAAATAATAATAATAATAATAATAATTATAAGGTCTTTATTTTCACATGTAGATTACATAAGATACAATTATGGATCTTACAATTATTTATTATATTTTAATGCGAAAAAAGGCGAAGTCCAGATATGAACTGCCGATAAAGGCTCATTCATCCTGCTCTACTTAACCATTAACCAAAATAAATAAAAAAAAACACATAGGCGCGGCGTCTATGCTTACAGAATTACTTTGCAGGCTTACACATATGTACATGTACAATTCATATATTCGTTTTGTCTATTGTATACATGCTTAAAAATCTGAAATTTAAATTTTACGGGTGATAAAGATTTTAAATGAAGAGGAAGGGAAGAAACTGTACAGTTTAGCAATATTATATGAAAAACTCCTTTCGAATTGAGAAGTCTTATGGAAAGGTGGAGTTATTAAACCTTTGAACCGAAAATTATGTTATGAACATGACAACGAAAAATTATTTTATTATGTAAATACGCAGGACTCTTATAATAAAGAATTCTATGATAAAAATTAGCTGGGTGCATCTGTCTCCTGCTGTCCATATTCAGCCAGTTTGTTTGACGCAATTTATGAGATATTCTTTCAAATTTTCGAATTCCGTATATAAGGCAAAGGCAAGAATTTTGCACCTTTTGTGTTAAACATAAACCACGTTTATTTTGACAAATCTGCGCGTAGAGAAATTTAAGTTTTTGTGTTAAACAGTTCAAATCTCATCGAATTGTAGATCACCAAGACGCTATCCTTAATTTCCAATGAAACATCATTTATTTTTAGTTCACTTTTTACAACATTTACATCATTTTTGGGACCGAACAACAATAAACAACATTTTTGTGGGTTTAAAAATAGGGAATGTTTTAAAGAAATCGACCTGAGACGCTCCAAATCATTGTTTAATGCCTGACAGGAATCAGCAACATTATTTCTGCTAAATGATAAGTACACTTGTGTGTCGTCTGCGTAATACTGAACACTACATCTCTCGAAAACACTATGAATACCTGAAGTGTAAATAGCATACAGCAAAGGACTTACAATTGAGCCCTGGGGTACTCCACTAGTTACAGGTAGTTCTGGAGAGACCTATTCTCCAATCTTAACACATTGTGATCTTCCTGATAAGTAATTTTTTAAAAACATTACAGCCTTATCACTTAGCCCTATATAATCACTAACATTTGCTAACGCAGTAGAGCAGCCATGACCCCTTCGGAAGCCCGACTGCGTCTCAGGAAGGATCTTATTAGACTCCACGTGCCTGGTTAACTGATAATTTATATTTTTTTCCAAAATTTTTGAGAGACATGCCAAAACACTAATAGGTCTTAAATCTTTAAAATCTTTCGGGTCATTATTTTTTGGTAGAGGCTTTACCATAGCCCTCTTCCAAGAATCGGGATAAACAGAGTTTTCTATACAGAAGTTGACCACGTGAGTCAGAAATGGAAGAATAAATGGACAACACATTTTAATAAAATAAATATTCAAACCGTCAATACCAGAGGCATTTGATTTAATTTCAGTTATATTGTTCAGTACGCAGATATCGGAGACAGTAGTAAAGTTTAAAGGAGATATTACAGTATCTTTAATATTTTTTGTATAGTAATCAAGCATATCGTTTGCAAGCGATTGAGAATTTGGTATTGAAGTTAAAAAATAATTGTTAATTTCATTAGGCTTTTTTAAGGCCTCTGGAATTTCAATTTTATGCTTTTGAACTCCCGAGCAGTAATTCTTTAACTCCTGCCAAACATTATTCGATAAAGACAACTTGGCACTTAAAAAAGCCTTTTTTTCGTTTTTTATTGTAAGGGTGGTTAAATTACGTAAAGATTTATATTATTGTCTATTTGCGTCAGTTCGATCTCTTTTGTATTTACTTAAAGCCCTGTCACGCAGTTTCATAAGGCCTTTTGCACCCTCCAGCCACGGTTGATATGCTTTTGTTGTTCTTATTTTTTTTAAAGGCGCGTGTAGATCTAGCAGTGTGTTTAAATTTTCATTTATAAATATCGAATATATTGCGCCACGGTATTGATTGTAAATCATAATTAAATTGCTGTACATTAATACTTTTTATATCCCTATAATTTACATAATTAATTTGCTTCTTGCTTTCCGGCATTAAAAATTCACAAAAAATGAACTCGTGATCAGAGACCCTTGGTCCCGGCAGCGTGTCACAGTTTATTATTTTTATATCATTAGACAACAAAACAAGGTCTATTAAAGTACTTGATGAAGCTGTAATACGAGTGGGACTGGATTTTTTTTGCAAAAGGCCTAGCGTTTCAATTACTGAATTAAACTCTATTACATCATTAGAAAACAAATTTAGATAGTCTACATTAAAGTCACCAACACAACAGAGTTTATCGCACAGTATACATATTGATGTTAGAACATTATCGAAGTCATTTAGAAAATCCGACATTTTATATGTTGGTGGCTTATATACACAACCAAAAATATAATTAATATTTTGAACACACATTTTTACCCACACTTGTTCGAAGTTTTCACTCATCGTAAACTCAGTAGTGACCAAATAGAATTTGTAAGAATTTTTTATGTATAACCCTACACCACCGCCCCTCCCGGCCCTGTCCCTTCTTATAAGATTGTACCCTGCGATTTTTACATCATTTGACTTAATTCTCTCACTTAACCATGTTTCAGATATCCCAAAAATATCAAAATTCTCATTAGAAATAAATTGTTGAATATTTTGTAGACTAGGAATTAACGATCTAACATTTCTATGGCCAATTTTTATTTTACCAACAGACATATTAATTTTAAACTTACTTAGTTAAACGATAAACCTGTTAAACATGATATTATAATTTTCACATTGTATTGTGCAAGCGAAATTATCAGAAAAACAGTAGAGCAGAAATGCTAATAGCTAAAGAATGTAATGAAGAGATAAAAAAAAAACTAAAATAAATCTTCTGTTACAAAAGTACAAGTGTTTTAGCAAAAACAACTTAAATGCGTGAAGCTTCATTGCTCCGCTCAAACCTATATATAGTTCTGCAAGTCTTGTTCATCCCTAATTAGAACCCTTTTGTTATTATGTAAAACAAAAATGTTACCTCTAATAGTCCAAGAGTGATTTTTAAATTTTTCACGCACTTTCATGAATAAATCCAACTGAGAACTTATTAGAACCTCACAAACTACACAATTCGTTCCTTTTAACTGTTTTTTCGCGAAGAAAGTTTCATCCCGTCGCGTCGCCACTGTGTTACAAATTCTACTATCACGGCGGAGACTGTAGCTCGGTTCCGTGTTTTTATTTGTCTACTTGTGTTGTTCTTTTTTTTAATACGATAACAACAATAATTAATTTCGTGTATAGATATTTCGATCCCAAATCGGGCTTGAATAAAATTTACCATTTTAGTTTGAAGGCCTCGCTCATTGTCCTCTGGAATTCCACGGAACATCAGTTTTTTGTTATTATTTATTTTATTTACTTCCTGAAAATATTACGATTCTAAAAATTATAATGGGATGAACAACCTCAGGAGCCAATTTCTGAATGACAGATGCAGTTTAAGTCTGATTTAAATTAATTAAAACATTTTCAACTTCCGCGACGCTTCTGAAAAATATTATACATCCGTTATTTATTATCGAATTTTGGCTAATTGTATTCATATCTTTTTTGAATTCAGCAAGTCAAAGGTATCTCCGCTTAAACAAATTTCTATTCCTCGATTAGTTACTTCCAAAACTTATGCCATATGTTTAAAAAGTTTATTTCTTCCAAAATTGTCGCTTGGTCTTATTCGGCTGTCCATTTTAGTTGGTTAAAATCACCGCCTGACCTCTTGCGAACGTTTGTCGCAATATATATAGGAATATAGGAAAAAAGTTCGTCTTTCTGTGATGCCACGTTGTCTCAGAAGACAATCCAGCAGATTGTGCATTGCGCAGACTTTTGCCATCTTAGATTTCCCAAAATCTATTATGGTGGGCAGACCCTAACTGGTTACAAAATTCGGAAAAATGTTGCCGAAAACAAAAATTTCCACAGAAAACAATGAACTTGCTTTATTTGAGAAGAAAGTTTCGTCTGCCACGTTTGCAATTAAAAATATATTTTTTTAATATCTGTGAAATTATATTTCTTCGCTTTTGATATTTCAAAATACTCATCCTTAGTTTTATAATTTGCTTTATGTTTAATTGTAAACACCCGCAAAATCCGAAAATAGGACACTTTACTATTTCTGATTTAAAGATCGTTTTATCTACATTAATAAATATTCCCTGAAGATATTACGAATTTAAAAAATAATAAATTACCCTTCAAATACCAAAAAAACATATATTTAGGATATATAACTGGTATTAAAACTCTATTTTCATTAATTTCTGTTTAATAAAAAGTTTTTAGTTGTTATAATACAAAAAGCTAAATTATAAAATAAATAACTTATTTAAATATCTTATCTATTCAAATTTGGTTTTTTATTTAGAGTTTTAAAACATATTTGCTAATAACAATATAAAAAAATTAATAAACTTTTTTACAAACCTAAAATAATTTGCTTTTTGTGCTAAACACACATTGCTTTTCCCTAATATTTTTTTAGATATATTATGCAAGTTTATTTCATATTTTTAAAATTTAACTTATATTAGCAAAAATTTTGTTTTAGTCACTACCTTAGATATAAAAAAAAAACAAATAAGAGTGTAATTTTTCAAACAGGCAAATCATTGCTACTAAACAATGAAATTCTATAAGGTAGTAGCTAAAATATATGTTTTACTAACGTGCGTCTAAGAAAATATTACAATATTAAACAAACGATCCAGAAACTAGTTTCAAAATAAAGCAGTGCAGAGCAACACTAAAAAATTTCCGTCGAATAATAAAATCTAGTAAGTAATTGATATAATTTATGGTACACTGTCAGAAAGTTTTATTATATATTAATTTTAATAATTTAAACTATTTTTTTTGAGAAATGCTCCGCTCTGAAAATTACCAATTCATTGGTAAACTAATCTGAAACTATCGTCTCGAAGGTTTAACCTTTTTTATACATTTTGTACTCTTTATAGCTATATATTTGTGTCCCATAGTATCTAAAGAAAGTGTTCATTGTAGAAAATCCTCAATACCTTTATAAATAAATTAGCTATTTATGAAAAGTGATTTTTTCAAGAAAAACTGTACCATTTACCATGTTTTAATAATAACTACGTTATTTATATTATTTATAAAATTCAGTAATGAGTGAGAAGGAATTAGATTTTTTAAAGTTAACTAATTTTCACCCTATTAGTAAACAGTAACGCTGGTTTCATTATTTTTAACCTTAATACCCTAAATCAATTCTGAAATTGCCCCTAACCCGTTTTGTAACACTGAAACCATCACCAAAAACTAAAATATTTTATTAATTAAAGTACGTTTCTGTCACCTTACTATTTTTTTTTAAATAAACTCAATATATCCGTCGTTTAAATATAAACCAAATTACAAAAATTTGAAAATCAAACCACATAAAATTATATTGGACCCCAATACCGCACTGTAATATCCATTTCCCACTTCACTCATTTTTTTTTTAATTTAACATGTATATTTTTTCAAATAGTGAATACATTATCTAAAGTTAGTGTTAAATTAGCAAAATACCAAAGCACAAAATATCGAAAATTCAAACCGGTATAGATAAACAATTTTGATATTATATGTTTTTTATCACTGCGCATTTTTTGTTACATTTTTATTACTTATATAGACTAAAATTAAAATCCAAAGCAAGTACACCACAAATACTAATTGTGAAGATTTTCTGTTTAGGGTAAGGAAAAGTAGGGTTCTTGAAATTATTTTATATTATTATAGATTGACTAACAAATCAATTTAAATACTATTACGCAATTATAATAAAACCCTAAAAACCATTAGAAACATTTCTCCGGAATTTTATCTATTAAATATAATAACATATCTATAATAAAATATTGATCTAAATTATAAAAAGCAACATAATTTCCCTCCATAGGATTACTATGAAACTCCGAAGAAACTATTGAATACTAAATTTACTCAAACTGTACTAGATAATTTCAACTCACCAACTTAACTTTTTTTCCAAATTATGTTATTAAGTTATTAAAACATTTTCATTACAATATGAATGTTCATTTATATACTAGTGCTTTAACACCTCATTATTATGATAATAAATTTTTTTCTCATATGCTTTCTATTTTCAGCTTTAGATATTTAATATTTCATCTGTTAATAATTTTGTTTAAAGACACAAAATATGGGATGATAGACCAAATAATGTTTTTTTCTTTGCCTCTGTTCTTGAGAGAAATACGGGAAAAAACATAAAATATAATGCTTTTATCTTATTTTACAGTTGCACAGTCTGGGTGGTGAAAACTCTGGGTGCACATTTCGAATAACATACTGTTTAAAACAAATACTATTCAGATTCATCGATATTTTATTATTAAACTAATCAGATCATTGTGTTTATTTCTCCTTTTCTTCACTTTTTTCCTCTTCTACGCTTTTCTCTACGAGACCTAGTGATTCGTTAACTGCTTGAGCAAGGTCTTGGTTACTTAGCACAGTCAGATGATTTCCATCAAATACTTTTACTTCTACAGGTAGTTCACATAACGCAGATAAACCGGGCACTTCATCTGGGGTTTCTATACTCACTAAAGTAGGCTTGAACAAAACAATCTTGGATTTAAGCTTAAACTCGGGAGTCCATTTAAGTAAGGCTTTCAGTCTCTTATAAAGACTTATGGCACAGGCTTTTTGATGTTCCAATGAATGTGCCGACTTACCCGGCGGTGCAACAGATTGCGCCAGTTTTATTCTTTCTTCAAAAGTATTGCATTTTAAAAGAGGCTCCTAAAAAGTTTATAACATAATAATATACACGTATCAAAGGCAAACTCATACGAGAACAAATATAAGAATATCAAATATTAATAAAATACAGCATTTTATATTTCGCGTGTATGTAGCTAAACAAATAATAAATATAAAATGCCAAAAAATATATTTTTGCTCTGACTCTCTGCCACTCACTTTAATGTAAAAATAATCTCACATATGTCCTTAGATATGTGCTAAACGTATTACTTTCAAAAATTGAGATGGATTTAAATCCGTTTGATTTTAACCAAAAATACTCTTCAAAGGTTCTTTTTAAATCCATAGAAAAACACTTATAAAAAGAAGGTATTTTAACAAAAGAAATCATAAAGAAAAAATTCCTAACATGTAGCCATAAAAATAAACTTATGAGGTTTAAACCTTTTCTGGTTTAAATCCTATTTAGGTTTAAAGCCTGGGACGCATCGGTAATAAAAAGTAAATGTATCTATATATTCAATCTAGGGCTAAGATTAAGTATTAAGTTTCAATAACTCAAGTGGGTCGATGGATAGTCGTTGAAAATCCGTAATAATATTAAGATAAACTAAAATGTAAAAAATAAAATTTATTTATTAGTTATGTCTCGAACGAACAAACTTATGCCTATTTATACCTCTACGTCTAATACAATAAAATTATTATTTGGACTTTTTCAGTAATGTAAAAAGGATCTCTCGCACTTCATGGAAAATATGGAGTTCGGTGATTTTTTCTATTTTTTTAATATAATGTAATTCTCGACATATTGATCAAAAGATGGCATTGCCACAAGTTAATCCTATGACCAGTTTTAACACCATACATGGTGTTAAAATTTGATAGATCCCATATAAAATACATTGCGAAAACAGTAGTAAACAAGGTCTTTGTTTACTACACTAAAAAGTAAGGTACCAAGAAATAAAAAATGTAATCTAATCTACCCAGTACCCTGCTTAAACTGTTCAGCGAAATATATAGGCATGACCAGTCAACTATTGGAGGATAGGTTGACGGGACACAAGTATACAAAAAATGCATCGACAACAAACACGAAAAAACAGAAAAACATTAATTTGATTACACCAGTACCAAAATATTAGATACCGACAATAAATATTATAAGCTTTATATAAAAGAAATCCTTCATATAAAAAAAGAAAAGTACCCTGTTAATGACAAGCAAGACGTAAAAAATCTAAGCCAAATTTACCATAACTTAATACATGCATTATACCAAAATATAAATAATTTCTCCATCACCTATATTTATTAATTTACAATAGATTTAAATCGTTATCTTGAATTACTGACTCTACCTTGACTAGGTAAGCCTTATAAAAAAAAAGGGAAAAAAAATATATTCCTCAAGTGTTGAATTTTAAACATATTAGTTGGCAAGCAGATTAGCAACCAAGAAGAAAACAATAAACATTTTTCGAGGTCTGTACCAATTTCTGTTCATGTTTTTATCCCATTTTTGTTTCAGTTTTAAAATGTATTGTGCTTTTTCAAGGAAATAGCAAGTTTCATTATAAAACATGAAAGAAAACTAAACATATATATATATATATATATATATATATATATATATATATATATATATATATATATATATATATATATATATACATATTTATATATATTATTTCTAGAGACTCCAGTAAATTCAATTTATTTTTTATTTATTATTTATTACTTCTTTATTTTCCCAAAATGTGGGTTTTACTGGAATAAAAAAAGTCAAAATAGATTTAGAACCGAGACCAGCGTTTCACTCAACATATGTTTTTCTCCTCCAGACCATAGCATAAAAGCTAGGACATTCGACCACCAAATCACGTCGAAGCCGACCCGATAGGAATTTCCCCCAGAGGGTAAGAAGACCAATGGGAGAAAACCATTAATGATAGTGGATATTGACGTGTAGACTATTAGAACTACTAGCAAATGTTTACAGGAAATATATTTTCTCATGCAAAAGCTATCAAACCAATATCAATATAAATTTTTCTTAGGAACCTAAACAATGTTGGGCAAACTAATAGTAGAATCCTTTTAGGAGAATGTCAATAAGACAATAATTTACTATTGATACATTCCCCATCATCTACTTGGCAATGTAAGTACATAAATATTGTCTCTGTCCAATTCACTTTTTTAAAACAACATGACTTGTTTAACTAGAGCTATTTGCTGAGAACATTGAAAAGAAAAACTTTTAAAATATTAGGTACCTATATGTTAAAAGTTTCAACATCAACTAAAAATACGGCTTTAAACCATACCTTTAACTAGGTTAAATAACTTAATATAATAAATAAATAAATAAAATATACTTACTATATGTTTTGCTATGAATTCATACGAATGCTGCAGGGATCCCAAGTGTACCAAAAGACTAACTTGTAACTTATCGTCTGACTCTGCTTCAAGTAATTTTGCTAAAGCCTTCAGATAATTGGGGGCCCCGTCAATACACACAATAGTACCATAGTAGCCTTTCTCTTCTAATAATTTTACGGTTTCAAGGCCAATGAGCACCCCGTATGAGTAACAGATAATTTTAAATGGAACATCTTTCGATATTCTTCCCTCAATAATCTAAAACATTATTTTGACCGATGAAATTACATAAATATATTGTGTACTTATATGTAGATGGATAAGATAAAAGAGTTCGGAATAAACAGAACAGAACAATAATTTCTTTAGACACTAAAAGCATTTTAGCATAGTAAAATTTATTTATCTACTTATATTCGCGAAACCGATTTTAAAACAGTAAAGATATATACGTGTGCAGTTTTATTTTAAGTTGACTTTAACTCGGAGATTTAACATTTTTGCATCAAAAATTATAATTACATTAACGTTCTTGAAATCTTCAAATATATGTTTTTTTGTGCAATACATACCGTATATTTCAAAATCTTTCAAGTTGATATATAAAAATTAAAAAAAAATCGGTAAATTTCCTTTGTCCCGAACTTCCCTCTAGGATCCCTGAAGCGTGAAGATATGGAAAAATCTCTAAATGTAATTTAAACAAAGGAAGTAAACAAATATTAAATATATCGTTTTCTATTATTTAGCTCGGTTTATAAAATAGAAGGAATAGTTATTGCAAACTCAAGTTTTAGTCACTTAAGACTAACAGGTACGTATTCAGTTCGGGGGAAAGGGGTCCAAACCAAAAATTCATTTCGGGGGGATCCAAAGGGTCAAATATCGGGATAATTAGTAAAAAGCATGCCTATACCAACATATTTTCAGAGTGTTGATGGAGGTGTCCTGTCTGTCCTACGTGCCTAACAGTAGAAAACATAAAGTCTGCCGTTTGTTTGTTTATTATCGAAACTATTTAGTGGAATTTAGTCCTCGGCATGATTTATACGGTAACTTCCCGAGGTGTTGATTCGGGGTTATAATATTATGACTAAAGTCACAAATTAGAAAGTTTTAATTTCAAACGCTAAAATTTAAAATGGGCTCACGTTATAGATTCAGTGAATCAAATTCTTACTTCGTTTTAAATTTAACGAAAATTTGAACTTTAATTATGGGGGAACTGCACGCAGTATTATGGATCATTTGCAAGCTTTCCGCCGCTGCAATATTATGTTAAAACTATAAGAGATATGTATTAGCTTCAATGTGATTTCAATAGGGAAATATATATAGTTGGGCGCTAAATTCGATTTTTTATGAAAAAATCTAATCTAGAATTATAAAATAGAAGTAGATTTGTCCATTTTCGTCCATTTTTCGGCCACTTTTTAACGCAAATGCCGTCGCATATAATTTTTTTCCACAAAATGGCTCTTTACCGCCTTGCATTGATCATTTGTCTACGTAACTGCAAAATTTGAAATGGCAAATCGTACTCATGTCTTTGTATTTCTGCAGCGCGTGAACCATTTTGAACCCATTTTTAAACGAAATGTAATTTAAATTGATTGTACATAACACATTTTTTTGAGGTCGGACGTGCAGGAAGTTTTTTCTAATACGTAGGTACCTTTTCATCTTACTTTAAACTTGACTAGACCTTGCCGCTAGTTTTTCACTTTTTGCGTGCAGTTCTCCCTTAAGAATTTGAAAACAATTTGACAACAATTTAATAAAACACCGGCAGATTTAAATTTATAATTTATAGTCGGTTTGTACGTAAGGCTTCCTGAAACATCAGTCGTCATTATCTACATAGATAATAATTAACTTACAGGTACAAATATTTCAGCCATTTCTTCAATAGTATCTCCCTGCTTATTATTTGGAAACTGTAAACCTAGAAGGTTCGCCGGCACGTTTTTATAAAGAGGTTCTACCACTTTAACTATTCCTTCGATGCCAGGGAATATTACCACTGTAGATTCGGGATTGTTCGAGACTTGTTTTCCTTCTATTGGCATAATTAAAGTATTCGCAGTTGTTTCATCTGGTACCAGTCTAAGGATCATATCCATTCCGGCAAGAGCTCGTTCCTTCTTAACACCTATAAAAAATAATTATTGAATAGTTTTATTGCACAGGACGAAACCAAAATTAATTTAATAATTATATCTGAACTCCGATGTTGGCGGAGGTAATTCTTTGGATTATTCTTCTTTCCGGAATACAGGGTAAAATCGTTTTTACCTAATATTTTCAAAACGCCTCTTGATATTTCTTTCAATTTTGCTGCACGTATATAAAACCCCTCAGTGACGCCCTCTCTAACATTAATTTTTTTAAACGAAAAAAGATATGCCACAGCATTTTTTCAAAAAAAAAGACTTTCTTAATATTCTGTTATTTTTTGATAAAAATGACCTCTTGACTTTTTTTATGAACGATGAGTGGTTTTTGATAAAGAAAGTAAAATACATTTTATGGGCACAATGTCGACACATATTTTAATCCTATTTTAATTTATTTAATAGCGAGTAAGCTTAGATTTTTGAAATAAATTTATGAATTAGATTTTATTATTAACAAGAAAGAATGCTACTATGACTTTTTTTCGCTTGAAGCTTCGTTTTCGAGTAAAACTCCAAATCAAATCAACTTCAATTTTTAATAAAAAAGGTTTACAATTTAAAATTACAAGAGAGGACAAACGTATGAAAGCTTCAACTCTTCTTCGCATCGACTGACTTGCATTTTTAAAGATTCCTGAAGTGTTTCTTATAGCTTGATATGATGCTGTTATACCATTTCGTAACTCTTTTACAGTTTGGATTGGCACTGCGTAAAATAAACTTTTTAGACGGCCCCAGAAAAAGTAGTCTAAATTATTGGAGATCTAGGCGGCCATGACTGGTAAAGCATCACAATTTTTGAGTATTGAAGTTGACAGACTGAATACACTAAATAATTATAATTATATTAGAGTAAGAGTTAAAATTTGATAAAAGAATGGTAAACTTTCCAAATAGTGAGTTGGCTGACACGCATGCATGTAAAATGTTCGGGCTCGTTTATAAAAATGCATACGAGGCCAGGCGGATATATCAGGAGCGGTATCCAAATCACATAATACCCAATCCGAGAACCTTTTCTCGAATTAATAGGCATCTTCACGAGACCGGAAATTTGAATGTAGACCACCATGGTAAAGGAGGTTTTTACGATTGATTGATTTATTTATTAAGTACTTTGATTGATTTATTTATTTTAAGTACCCTAAAAATCTTACAATTTCAAAATACCTTTTAAAGAAAAAAAATTTCAATAGACATTCATTTCTTTTGTGGCCAAAAATCCTGAAGTTTATCAAAAAATTAATTTTGTCAATAATAAATTTATATTATTTAAAATGCGAAAATATAAAAGGAGATGTGAGTCAGGCTCGAAAATTGAAGCAAATACTAAAAAAAAAGCTTATTGCTAAAATTTTACAGTTCTACCTATCTTGTTTTCTTGCGTTTTATGAATTTCTAATATTATTATCGGCCAGAAAATAAAAATATCTTTACCTTTACATAATTTGTAAGAAACAATCTGTAAAATATAATTGGGATAAAACAAACAAATATATGGATAAAAGGCGTAACGGGATAAGTAGCCTTGACCCCAAAATGGTTTATCACGTTCCTATAAAGATAAGCTATAAATATAGTTAAAATGCATATTAGAAAAACAGATAAGTACACTTAACTAAAAAAAACCTTTTTGTGATAAGACACGAGCAGCTTGTTTAGGCTCAAAAGGGCTCTGAATATATGCCGCCATTTTGAGGTAATTTTAATGGTATGTAATGCATGAAAAGGGCGATATAATGGTTCATCCTCTTCTGCAATTTGCAGTTTTAAAGAGATTCGTACTTGCAACGCATATCTAGAAACTAGCACAAAGAAGATTGCGGTAACATTTAATGTTCGCATATTTGGCAAATTCTCGCACAAAATTCGTTATACCCCTACCATATTCAAAGGGTCCAAGCAATACTCTCTGAGATTTCCTGTTGTGTACCTATTAATTTCTGTGAGTGGTTTCTTTAAAAGCTGCTGGAAAACCCGTTATTTGACAGACACATTCTTTTTTCGGCTGACGTCAATTTTCCTCGAAACTCAATTAGCAGCAGTTGCATCAAATCTTCAAGAACAGTTCTAATTAAATATTTGGGCTGTCATTATTGATGATTATTTGATTGATCCATTTTTTTTTCAAGAAGACTTGATAGACAATCATATTTACAATATTTTCCACAAGAACTGCCGCTACTACTTGGAGATGGTTATTGCACGATGAAGCACCTCACCATTTTAGCATAGGAATACGTGAATTTTTAAATTACACCTATCACAATCGTTGGATAGATCGAGGAGGGACTCAGTCATGGCCGCCTAGATCTCCAGATCTAAATAGTTTAGACTATATTTTCTGGGGTGCTTAAAAGTTTAGCTTACACATTGCCGATCCAAACTGAAGAAAAGTTAGAAAATCGCAATAGCATCCTGCCAAGCCATAAGAAACACTGCAGGAATCTTTGAAAATGCACGTCAATCCATGCGAAGAAGGGTTGATGCTTGCATACGTGTGTGCAATTCCTGTAAATAATCTCTGTGTTTACTTTGTTTGTCCTTTCTTGTAATTTTTAATTTTAATCTTTCTTTATTAAAAATTGAAGTAAATTCGATTTAGAATTTTACTCGAAAACGAAACTTAGTAACATTCTAACTTGTTCATAAAATAATAATTAAAATAAGAATCTATTCATAAATTTGTTTCAAAAGTCTCGGCTTATTGTCTCTGCTATTAAATAAATAAAAATAAGAATAAAAGATGTGTCGGTATTGTGCATATACAATGAATATTATCTTATTTATCAAAAACCTATCATCATTCAGAAAAAAGTCAAAAGGTCATATTTATTCAAAAATCATATATATATATATATATATATATATATATATATATATATATATATATATATATATATATATATATATATATATATATATATATATATATATATATATATATATATATATATATATATATATATATATATATATATATATATATATATATATATATATATATATATATATATATATATATATATATATATATATATATATATATATATATATATATATATATATATATATATATATATATATATATATATATATATATATATATATATATATATATATATATATATATATATATATATATATATATATATATATATATATATATATATATATATATATATATATATATATATATATATATATATATATATATATATATATATATATATATATATATATATATATATATGTTTCAAAATAGATTTTTTAATTCTTGAACCAGTTTGCAAAATAATTTTTAAACACTGACGGAATGTGTTCCAAAATTTATAAAACTACAGTTTTTGATGACTACTGCATTAATTTTTGTTTGTATGTATTGGTTTCGATTACTTGCGCAATTTTTTTTAACTGCAAAACTATCCAATGACAAAACATTTAAAAAAATAGCACTGTCATTAAAACATATCCATTCATGTTATCTAGTCAACATTCTTCGCCACTGAACGATGTGTTCAAGAAACCTCATGCGACACCTCATAAAGAAGAATCAGCAGTTTGGCTATATGTAATTATAACATATTTCCTATTGTTAATATATATATTTTAATAAAGTTAGTCTAGCTTAGGATCTTAAACTTTGTAGTTGTTATGTATATGGAAAAATAAAGTTTTTAAAGAAAGGGCCTTACATGAAAAATCTTTTAACTGGCGCAGTCGATGTATGATTTTTCTACAAGAAAATCGGTTTGTGTTTACGATTTTTGAAAAATAAAACTACCTAAAATTTCACAGGTTCGCGAATAAGGAAGTGGAAGATCAAAAATTCGGTCCTTAGGTGAACTGAGTAACCCACTTCGAATCGTTATAAATCAGAAGTCCATATTCTACGGGCAGAAACTATAGCTATCAGCAACGCAATACTTTTTGAGTGCATATCAATCAATTAATCAAATCTGACTCACTAAGCTTACATTATTATTAAGTTTAGTAGGTTTGCATATTTTCACAATTTCTAGTAAAAATAGCTCCCCCGCAATTAAAACGAGAATATTTAAATATAATATCTGAATTTTACGGAGAATCTCAACTTTTACCTAGGTTTATTGATATTTGCGAAAAACGAATATCTCATGAGTTCTATTTTATATAGAACAAAAGGCGAAGCTGCGGAAAATATCTTTTTTTGTGTAATTAATGTTTAGATAAATTTAAAAAAAGATCTTTCAAACACGAGTTAATTGACTTATTTTGGAAATATAAGAAAATATATAATAAAATATAAGAAATCAAGAAGTTCTGTTGAGTGTATTTTACAAGAGTTTAAGTATCATCCTTATAAAGTTCATTTGGTGCAAGGACTCTATCCAGGTGACACTGACAGACGCCTGCAATTTATTGCCAGCATATTAGTTAAAATTGAAGACGATCCAGCCTTTTTAGCTAAAATATTGTGGGGTGATGAAGCCAAGTTCCACAATAATGGTCTCATTAAGAGTGTCCATGTTTGGTGTCGATTATTTAATGGAAGGATCATTGGACCCTATTTTTATGAAGAGACTTTAACGGGAGAAAGTTACCTGCACTTTCTACAACACGTTTTACCTCAACTTCTAGAAGTCGCTGAAGGTTTACAATTTGAACATTTATTACCGTAGGTAATCTGTAAAATAAAAAAAAATACATTATAATTTTCTTGTCTTGTTTTAATCGGATTTTTAATTTACCCCATGGTTAATTTTCTAAGCTATTTCTTAACCGATTTTTAATCGGAAAAAAGTGATTCATAGGGAATTTACAATCCTTTAAAGCTATGTAAAAAAATATACAGGGTGTCGTTTAAAATTTTAAGGTTAGGGTCGAATTTTTTTTCAAACATTTTTCTTCCAAGTCATTTTAAAGTATCCACATAGCTACAAATTCTAGTTTTTATTCCAACTAAATATCTTAAACGGTTTGGGAACTAGATATATATATATATATATATATATATATATATATATATATTTTATTTATTTATTTTATTTATTTATTTTATAGTTCTATTTACGACTAAACTAACTGCGAGAAAGTTGATATGCTCCTGATGTGTGGGTTTTGCCAAGGAAACGGGTGTCAGATTATTAGGGGATACATGAAGAGATATCCTAACCATCGAGTACCAAATCACCAACAATTTGGAATATTGGACGTCACCTTTGAGAAACGGGTAGTTTTGACAGAAATCTTAAAGGTGGAGGTCGCCTACGAACAACCTGAACTATCGAAAATAAAGAGAGAGTTTTGGAAAAGACTTAAAAAGAACCGAGTATTAGTATTCGTCGCTTAGAACGTAAATTGGGAATTGTTAAAACTTGCGTACACTATATTTAAAAAAAATATATTATATCCATGTCATGTCAAATAAATTTTTTTATAAAAAAATGAAACCGACAGAAAAAATTCACGAAAAAGTGAAAAATAATATTTTATTCCACGTTGAAAATTTTAGTCCGTGAAGTCGCCGCCAAACTAATAGACAGTAAGAAATATTATTTTTCACTTTTTAGTGCATTTTTTTGAAGTCGGTTTAATTTTTTTATTAAAATATCTGTATTAACCTTTGTAGTTTTATCTACACGAGTTTTATTTTAAATACCAGATTTAACAAATGGTCCACTGCATAATATTTTTTTCCTGATATAATGGTGAACGCGTAGAATCGAGACGGGAGCCTAGAACAAAGTAGTGCCATTCTTACTATAGGATTACTCGAGCAATATCCTGAAAATTTTATACAAATTGGTCAAACCATCGCGGAGTAATCGATATATAAACAAAAAAAACAACAAAATGGCCGCCATTTTCAATCTTTTTTTAATATGCTTGCTATGGGACCACTCCGGCAATATCCTGAATGTACCCTGAAAATTTCATCCAAATTGGTAAAACGGAGGAGTAATCGATGTACAAACAAAAAAAACCCTTACGGTCAAATTGATAACCTCCTCTTTTCTTTAAGTCGTTAAAAATACTGCATTTTGAGGTTGCATGGTCACTCTGTATACATAAAATTACATAACGGGATAGCAAAAGAGACACATTTTAGCAAATGGGGTTGTATATCTATTACACACCTTGATGACTTAGTTTGAAAAGAGTATTCAAAAAATTGTAAATTTAATTATAAAACTAGCAGCCTTTATCGCCCTTATAGCTGTGTTTTTTTTATATTATTATTACAAAAAAAAAACGGTAAACGGATTTTAAATCAAAATATATAGCACCACCAGAGAAACGTCCTCTGCAATTTTGGCGTTTGACTCAGCAAACTCAATCACTCCTCCTTTTTTGAAGTCGGGTAAAAAGTTTAGGAACTATTTCCTCCGATTGATGCCCCATGCGCCTCGCATTTTGCCAGTATATTTAATTATGGTATATATATAATGGTTCCCCAACTCATTTTTCGCTGCTGTTTGCAAATACATATCTGTATAACCAACAGGAGGATTGGAAGAGGCAATGATGCACTAGTAAAATGGCCACTACATTCCCCTTAGATAAATATGTGCGGGCGCTTTCAAAACACGAATTTACAAGACTCCTGTTAATACCTGTAACGATTTACTGGTGCGAATTTTTAATTTTGCTGCCAATAATCCTTAGACATTAAACAAAGTCCAAGTTCATTTTCTAAAGAGTCTTACTAAGTGTATTTAGCAAAATGGAGGCAATTTTGCATATTTGCTTAATTAATGTTTTCTCTTTACTTTTTTTATATTTTTAAAAAATACATTTAGATATACTTTCCATTTGCTCACTGCTTTATGCACAGTACCTATTTTGTGTAGGAAAGTAATTGATTTTTTTTAACAAAACCTCTTATTCAAGAAAAAATTATCAAGAGGCAAAAAAGCTTCTAAATGCATCGAGTTACCTAATAAAATCATAAAGTCATAAAGTCGGTGGCATAAAAAATCACAACATATCTTTAGATGAGTCGTCACTTTTATATCACAGAGAATACAGGAAGTTACCTTCTTGGGTGAGTTTAGAAATATATATTAATATAAGAAATTTTAGTTAAAATACAATGTTGTTGTAAACATCCAATTTTTGGTTGTATTTCGTACTAAGTACGTGTATATATATAAGGATAAGTTTCTATAGAAAACCATTTAACGATATTAACAACCTATAAAACAGTACCGTTCTTTTAGTTTCAGTCAAAGAGCACTGATGAAGGCATTTTTTTTAGTTAGTTTTTTTGCCGAAACGTTTGCAAGAAAACAAAATAAAAATGAGTGCCGAAAAATAAACTTGATTATATATATATATATATATATATATATATATATATATATATATATATATATATATATATATAATATATATAATATATATATATATATATATATATATATATATATATATATATATATATATATTTTTTTTTTAATATAAAACGAACAATTGCTGTAGCTTGTGCTGCGTAGCTATCTAGCTGAAAAAATGCATTTTTTCAGATATTTAGTTAGCATTCCCGAAATTTATTCTTTTTCATATTTTCTAGGCTGCTTCGTCAAAGAAATTCGACATTTTTGAAGAAATTTAATTTTAAAGGTGTTCAGCGAACTATAAACAAAAATCTAATGTCTTGGTCTCGTTACCTTCTAGTGTGTGGATGAATTTAGGCTTGTATGATTTTATAATATGTATTTGCTTTATAATTATATTTGACTTTATAATATGAATTTGCCTTATAAATAAAATTAGGAGCTCTTTGTCGAAGGTATATTTTTGGGATGATGCGCTGAATCTATTGCGAAGGCTGCAAAAATATTTTTTCTTTGCTTGAACAGATTTTTTTCTGTTTAATATTAAGTATGCTGCCGGTCCGCATAAGTTTTGAAATAACGGTCTCTACTCTTTTGTTTGTTAAGGGTATATCAGGCCACTTTTCGTGAAATCAACACTCTTAAGTATGTATTTTCCCCAAAACCATATTATTGTGTTTATTGAATGCGTTTATTACTTAATTTTAAAAAGTAGGTTTTCCTATGCGATTTTTTAAAAGTATTCTCTTTTTGCATGATGCTTTATAATAAATTGTAAAACTGCTACTTTTTTAAATGTTTTAGGTTTAGCAAATGTTTTATAAAGAATGACTTTGTATCCTTACTCCACAAATAAAGAAGTTTCTCTATATATAATCCGAAAATGTTAGAATATTAAATTTCCATCAGCTTCATCCAAATACGTATCTTGAAATGCTAACAGTATAACAAAAAGGTCTTATGGTTTAATGATATGGCGAGAGAAAAGAGTAAAACCCATTATTTCAAAATTCATGCGGACCGCCAGCCTACTTAACATTAAACAGAAAAAAAATATGCTTAAGCAAAGAAAAAATGCTGGTGCAGCCATAGCAATAGATTCAGAGCATCGTTCTGAAATATATCTTCATCAGAGAGCACCTAAAATTAGCAATATAGCAATGTAGGCAAATTATATTTGCAAAGCAAATGCATAATATAAAATTATATAAGCCTAAATTTATCCATACACTGAAAGAAGGTGGCGATGCCAGAGATTAGATTTTTCTATATGGTTCTGTGAACTTTAAAACCCTAATTTTTACATAAATATCATATTTTTTAGATGAAACTACGTTTATAACAAATGGGAAAGTTAGAACACAAAATGTAGGTTTCTAGAGTATTGGAAATCCAAATTTTTATATTTATTTTAGGATTAAATATTCTAAAAATTTTAACGTTTGGTGCGGTATGTTTTTTAACGAAAATATGAAAAATAAAAAAATATATTCCGAAATGTTAAATTCTATTAAGCTAGGCTACTTAGTACCTCTAAGTATCCATCAAAAAGCATTTTTTTTTAAAGATAGCCACGCAGCAGAAGCTACAGCCATTGTTTGGCAGTGGTTAACTTTTTTTCTTGAACGTTGAATCTTTAGAGTCTAAGTTGAATCGGTCGATACGGCCCAATCTGTTGGCCATTGCAGGGTGCTGATATTACGTTGGATTATTATTTTTGGGCAAATTCAAAGAGGAAAGTAGATGCGAATCCCACAATAACTTATATGTGTTAAAAAAACGAAACAATTTAAAATACTAAAATTCAGGAAATTCACCACAGTTATAAGGCTTAGAAAAGTGGA
This sequence comes from Kuschelorhynchus macadamiae, assembly GCA_030620095.1. Lineage (NCBI taxonomy): Eukaryota > Metazoa > Arthropoda > Insecta > Coleoptera > Curculionidae > Kuschelorhynchus > Kuschelorhynchus macadamiae. Next base: position 296,051 of record JAUTXW010001878.1, read on the forward strand.
ATAGTTTGCAGAGGTTGTTGATGTTACTTTTGTTCATAAACTATTTAGTTTACTTATAATTTTTTATTTTGTTTTTGGTTCTGTTCATCTAATGAAAACAGCAGTGGTTACATTTCGTTTTTGATTAAAAGCATTTTCAAGAGCATCTTCTTTATTATATTTGACTAAAAAGAAAAGTAAAAACAGTGTTAGTCAATAGAAAATGATGGAGGTGAACATGTCATTTTGTCGTTCTTTTTATACCGATAAACTCATAATCATCGTATAAAATCTTAAAGCATTAAACAGTAAACACATTTTAAAATCATTTTCACAATTTCACACGTTAAAAAAAACATCAAATGGACTATTCTTACATTACAAAAATAAAATTGATATGTGTACCACAGTATAAACAAACATTTAGTTTGTATGGATAATGAAAAATGTGTAAGGTACTTTGGAAAACAAAGCATTATTTTAAATATGTATTATATTCAACAATACCCTAGTATATTTACATCAAGACAACATTCCCTGAACCTAATTGTATTGTGTTTAACTGATTCTGATATGTACGAAAACTTCTGATGGTACGATCTGATGGTCATAAGATAAGGGATTTGTTTTTATTATTCTTTAATAATTTTTTAGTTATTTTACTATTTATGGTTAGATTATACGAATGATGTTAATAAAGTATTATAGTTTCATCTTATTAAAGTATAATAAATCTAAATCAAAATTTCATAAATATTTACAGTGTTAGGTCCTTTCTTTATGTAGAACATCTCTCATTACAGTTAATTTATGACGGTTTGACTCGTTCGTGCATGTGCAAAGCAGTGTATATTTATGACCATTTAGACGGTTTTCCAAGTATTGCGTTGTAATACCAGTATATTTTTTGGGTAGTTTATACAGGGTACACAATAAATAACATTTATTTTAGTAAAATTTGTTTTAATTTTATTAGTATTATTTGTACGTAAGTTATTTGAAAAGGCTTAGGGAAATGGTTTTTCAACGTTTCTTGTACTTTTTTAAATGTATCTGGTTGAAATTTAGCTGATGTTAAAAGGATTGAGCGATCTATAAAGCCATTTCGACGCTTTCTTTGTGTACCAATTAGTGTAAATTGTATTTTTGTTGCGAAATAGGGTTAAATCTAGAAAATGTATTTTGTTTAATTTCGGATGTGAATTCAAGTTTTGGATGAAAGTTATTGAATGCGTTTAAAATATTATTAATTTTGTTGGCAGGTACGGCTGACAATCGTCAACGAAACGTTTAATATGAATGAAAATCTAATATCTTTAACACATTTTCTTCTAAATATTCCATTACTAACTGCTCAATGATGGAATATATCAGGGATTCCATGGCGCAACTATCCAATTGTCGATTAAATTATTTTTGTATTGAAAATAAATGTTAATCAAAGTTAGATTTATTGCGTCTATAAAGTCGTCTCACGACAGAGTTGTGTATTCTTGTAGGAAATGTCACTTACTTATAATGATTTCTTCACTTGATCGTTTAGAATATTTGTGTAAAGTGAAATTACATGTAGTGAAATAAAATTCATCTGGAATGTTTACTGTGTCAATACATTTTTTAAACGAGAAGGAATCTTTAATATAAAAATCGTTTTTTCCTTTGGTGTTAGAGAAGCATTCAGTCGGATATTTCGTTAACGATAAAACGCTGGCTGAATACATGAAATTATTGGACGAAGAGGTATTCTAGGTTTATGCAACTTAGGAAGTCCGTACAATTATCTCCCAACCTTTTTGTTTCAGTATCTTCATTCATATCTAAGGGTTTTTTGTTTAATAATTTTTTTATAGTTGTTACTTTTGTTTTTGAAAGGTATTTATAGAACCTCATCTCAATTTCTTGTATGTTTTTTATCTCTTAAAAATTCATTTATTTTTTTCGAATTTTGTTGTATTTATGATAACTCATTTATTACTTTGTAATATTGTTATTTGTGGATTAGTCTCATTACAAATTGTTTGGCTTTGTTTACAGTTTTTACATTATTTTGTATTTTATTACATTTTATTTTTCATAGCGAAATTGTATTTAATGATTAGTTATTCAGTTGACCATGTCAGCATGAATGCTATCTTTTACTTGTTCTGGTTTGTCATAAATTGTAGATTCTAAAGAAGCGATATATTCCGAGTGCGGTAGAGTGTGTCCGTTTATTAAAGGTAAAGAAAATGTTTTACTCAACGCTAAGGCCTTAGCTATATTATTTGGAAGCAGTGTATCGCAGCGGTTATTTATTTTAATGTCAGCTTTAGGAAAATGGGAAATGAACTTATTGATTTTTTTATATTTTTGGTTTTTATGTTATTTAAAGTTTTTTCGAAATAGTTTTTTTTCAAATTTTAAAAAGTTATTTACAGTCCTTTCAGGCATACACTTTTTAATAGAATTAATTTTTCTTGTATAGTATAAGAGTATTTAAATTGTTTATATTACTCTTTATTTCATTCTTCTAAATTTAAGATTTTATATTTTTTGTCATTTATAATATCAGTAAATTTATTTTTAAGACACGTACCTGAAAACTCAATTTAGGTAATTTAAATTGTAAAAATCTTGGTATTATATTGGTGCTTTTACATATTAACAGAAATTTTCTTCCTGTTTCGCTAGTTTGGTATATGATGTTGATTGGATTTCTTAAAAAAAAAATCATCTTGTATAGACCCAAGAAAAAAATTAAAATTATAAGTAAATGGTTTAAGAAACAAATTATAAATATTAGCATACACCACCAAGATGAATTTTTTTCTAGAGATCCAAAAGGATTCTTACAATTTAAACCACCTAAAATTTAGTGTTCAGGTATGCACCTTAGAGATAAATTCATATTATAAATGACACAGAATAGAAAAACTTAAATTTAGTTATAACTAAAGCAACTAGGAATATAAACAATTTAATTACTTTTATACAAGAAACATTAAACCTGTTAAAAACCGATATGCCTAAAAATACTGTAAATAACTTTCTAAAATTAAAAAAAAATAGTTTCGAAAAAACTTTCAATAATTAAAAAAAAAACAAAATCAGTATGTTAATTTCCCATTATGCTAAAACCGACATTAAAATAAATACCGGTGAGTGGTTAGAAAATATTTCAAATGACACAGCGGAGATCTTAGCCTTTGGTAAAACATTTTCTTTACCTCTAATAAACGTACACACTCTACGGTACTCGGAATATATAGCTTCTATATAAATGAACTTTTGAACGACAAAAAACATACAAGAAATTAAGATCAGATTCTACAAATACTTTTCAAAATAAAAATATGAACTTTATAAAAATGTATTGAACAAAAAACACTTAACGATAATGAAGCAAAAAAACTAATGATATATTATGCATATATTTAAACCTATTTCTGTTATTGGATAGGAAAACGATTGGTTTTAAATTATTTATTTTTTGTTAAGTAATGTCAAAATTTTAGAATGCAAAATCTACCTAATTTTACATTCATAGACTTCTAAAAATTCATTAATTTTTTTCTTTTTTTCTAATTTACTAACCTGCCTGTTTTTCTGCATCTCTTTCTGCTTGAATATCAATTAACCTAGCAAAGGTCATAGTCTTGATATCTTGTGGAGTTAAAAATACATCGTATTCTCGTTCTAAAGTTTGTTTTATTTCAACCGCTGTCATTGAGTCCATTCCAACCTCAGCCAACGTTGCTTGTAGAGAAATTGCTTTAAGATCTTTTATTCCTGTTTAAAAAAAAACAACTTAGGTGTACAATTTAAAAATAAATAAAGAATTTTAGTGGCTAAGTACACGTAGAGATAAAAAAACACTAGAAATCATGCAACGCTAGGATAATATAAAGGTGTGTCTTCTAGAAGTGGTTGCAATCAGGCAATTAAGTACAAGTACAAGCAAAACTCTAATAATGTAAAATTGACATACATTTATAACTGTGCACTTAAATAATTGTAGTCTGATTTAAAGTACTTTGCTTTCTTTCTTGCAGATAGCACTGAAGATGGCAAAATAACAGCATTTATCTAAGATAATTTTGAACTACTCTTTGCACTAAATATAAGTTGCCTCCGTATTTTCCTTTTCCATGTCAAAACAATTAGAACTTGCTATAAAATTTAAATTAGTTGGAAATTTTGGAAGTCGGCTTAGCTCAAAAACTAGTTATTCGATTGACTTCAAATTTTGACAAAAATCAAGGGTCATGGTGATGGAATCTTATATCTTGAAAAAAAATCCAAAATAGTGGCCTCACAAAATGTTGAAAAAATCATTATTAAGAATCTACCTACCAAATGGATCTCGAATTTTGCAAAAAATCAAGTATGATATAGGGATAAACTGGTACAATTTTGGTGTGAAACCATTAAAGCAGCACAAAGTGCCCAGCTAATGAAATGTTTAAAAATTCAGTATCAAAAAACTACTTCCGCAATTGACTTAAAAATGTGCACAAATATCAAGTGTGATACAGGCATTAACTGCTAAAATTTTAAAGCAGACTATATAAAGCAAAACAAAATTACCAAATAATTATATGCATATATAAACTATGTTATCACTACGTAGTAGGATTCTGTACGAGGGTGAGTTCTGGGTTAAAGCAAATTTACCGATTTTTCTTGTTTATTTGCAAAAGTATTTTACTACAAAACTTACCTAATATAATTGCAACAGCGTCCACAATATTATCTGCACCTCCAATCCTTGATTTTTTTTCCGCCACTACTATACTAGATACTATACATGCGTCGCTTTGCCTTAAGAAATTATCCAATACTTCTAAGCAATTAGATATCCTCTGCTGAATAGTACCACCTATTTCCATATCAATAGCATTTTCTTGCATATCTGCTACTAGACCAACCTAAAATTGAAGTTGCATAAATTAATACGTACATGTTGCTATAAATTAATAATATTTAGTCGTAGACAAAATCTTAATAACACTTAATTCTGACAATAATTGGACCCTTCATTTTGTTTATTTTTTGACTGAGCAAACCAATGTTTTAAATCGTAACATAAGTGTTATTCAGCGAGATTTTCGTTTGATATTCTAGTTAACTAAGGGTTATAAAAGCGTTAAAAAAAGGCGTATGAATAAAACATAATTTGCAACGTTACAATGCAGGTTTGCACTGTACCGAGTAAAGATTTTATTTACACAATCCGGGTATGAAAGAACTATGTATTTAACCTCACTGAAACTTTTATGACCCTGTACCTAACAACTAAAATTTTAAAATAAACTTGACAACGTACAGGGTCTTCCATTGAGGAGGAAAAACGGTATTTTTTTGACTTCCCCCATATTTCCCAAGAAATTCAAAATAGCCAATCGATGTATTTTAGCTCAGAGAATTTGAAAATCGTAACAAAAAACAATTGAATGAGAAACAAAAGACTATATATACAACCTATATATTATTACATTTTTTGATTCAATTCTAACTGTTTTTTAATAAGGGTACTATATGTGTATCTTCAACTGTTTTTGATTTATTGATGTTTGAAAATTTACATTTTTGCTTCTTTGAGACGTCTTAGCACCTGAACGGTTGGACCTAGAGCAAAATAACTTTCACATTATTATCCTAGTTTTTAATAAGTCAGTCAAAAAAAAAACGGAAATTATTTTCCTACCTATTTAATTGAATATTTTCATATGAAATAGGTAGCAAAATAATTTCCGTTTAAATCAAACAGTTGAAGATAGACATATAGTACTCTTAATAAAAAACACTTAGAATTTATCATACAATCCAAAAATGTAATAATATATAGTGCGTTCCGTTTAAAAACGCCAATCCTTGGTGTAAGTTTTTTGTTTCTCATTTAATTTTTTTTGTTACGATTTTCGAATTCTCCGAGCTAGAATACACCGATTAGCTATTTTGAATTTCTTGAGAAATACGGGGTAAGTAAAAAAAAATCGTTTTTCCCCCTCAATGGCAGACTCTGTACCACAGAGTAAAATATTTAAAACTTGAAGGCAGTCAGTATTAACCATTAGTAAATATTATTGCAAATCTATACAAATACAATGAAAATATGGTCTCCATAAAACACAACTACTATTTTGAACATAGGTGATCATGTCGCCTAGTGAGACATTTCTTAAGCTGACCAGGCCAGACCTCTCCTAAATGATGAGATAGCAGAAAACTCAGAGATAAATGTAAGACTCATCTTCTTGCCCGCTGAAGATTTTCACGACATTGCCAGGTTGGTCACTGTTAGCGTACTATGGCTCAAAAACTTTATTTGTTTGGGAGACATTTGCAAGATTTTAATGACATTTATGATCCTGTTGCTATTTTATAGTTCTTCAGGGCTGTTAACCGCCTATTTAATGTCGGTACAGATTCTAAAATATTTTCATGTTTTGCCAATACGACAAATCTCTTTTAGCTGCCGTTATACCAGTTCAGCTTAAATAATGTTGGCATGTTTATCTCTTCGCTATTCAATACTTATTTGTTAATATCTCAAGTTAACATGAAAAAATGTATGTTTTTTTTAAATGTATGTATTTTCTGTAAACCATGCAAAAGTAGGTAAATTCGTAGGAAATATACGCCCAATAGAAAAAGCCACAAGGTACATGCAGTTTTGCTTATATTAGTTAATAACTATAAACTATCCCGTGACATTATTTTAGAGCCATAATGCACCAATGTTTAGAATAAGTTCCTGTGTACTAAATAAAGTTACATACCCCAATGGCTCCGAAGTAACATATTAGTTTCTTACCTCTCCTATAGCACCCCATTGAATTGCTAATGCTGGGAAACCTTCCGTTCTCCTCTTTTCACATATCCGTTCCATTATAGAATTTGCCATGCCATAATTGGTTTGACCTGCATTTCCTCTACCACATGATACGGAAGAGAAAACCACAAAATCTCTAAAACCGAGGTGAATGTTACAATTAAATCGTATACATTTTTAATTGGCATTGAACTGACCCAATGGCAAACTAAATAGTTTTCAACTCAAAACGGACGTAATGTAACACGGTAAAGATATTTTGATTATGTGTTACTGTACTCAATATTAGTTTTTACTTCCTTATGATTTAGCTAGAATCAAACTTTAAAAATTTAACTTTAATATTTCTTAAATGTCAAATGGAACAGTACACTTTTTTACAACAGTAGAAAAGCATACAAAACACTCTATTTATTAGCAAAAAAACCATTGGTCGATACCTTTATTCGTTGTCGTTATTGTTAATAAATAAATATGCGTATAATCTACTCATTTAAATGATATACTATTAGGCAATTGTTATTAAACTCCAATCAAAGCGATCAAATATATTATGTAATCCAAAAACCTTTATTTGTCATTAACTAACAGGTTCAGTAGAGTGTCTATTTACTCTCTTTACTAGTTTGACACAGAGTTCGTAATTTAACAATATAGAATAAAATATTATTTTTTGCTTTTTTTGTGCTTTTCTTGAAGTCTGGTTTAAATTGTTTCTAAATATTCTTATTTAATTTTTTTGGGTTTTTGTAAAGTCAGCTTTAAAGTTTTCAAGGCCTAAACCTAAGTTTAAAATAAACAACCTATATGAAACAGATGTCAAAATATATTTTTTAATAAATTACGACACTAAAAGATACATGGAACAGTAAAAATGAAACCAATATTTAAAAATTTTAAGCAGCTGAAAAGTTACAGTCAAAATATTATTTTGAAATAATTACGCCACTAAAAGTTACATGGAACAGCAAAAACCGTATTTAAAAATTAGAAATAGTTTAGGAGTTACGAGAGTAAAAAACAGTTTTTTTGATAGCTATCAAAATATTTTTCTTAAATAAATTACTACCACGTGCCCTACTAAAAGTTACATAAAAATGTAAAAATATTTTTTTCAAATAATATATAATACTTCCCATGTATAACATAATATATGTTTCACCTGTATACGGAAAATCTGCCAAAGTGTTAAAAAATCTCATTTGAGTTACCAGGTATGTATAACATAACATATGCTTTATTACTACTTACCCACCCAGTATAAACAAAATCTGTATTAAATACTTCTAAATCGCGTATATGAACCTTAATGGACTGGTATTTCTAGACTAGCTAGGGTAAAATGCTCTGTATCTAGAGATTTATGGCGGGTTGCACAAAACATTTAACTAAGCATTAACTATTCGGACGGCTCAGAGTGTGACAGACCACATAAGAGTGTCAATATCAAAAATGTTTCTAAACGTCAGTTAAATTTATTACTTGGTTAAAAGTTTTGTTGCATTTTTCCATTAAAAACCGTGAGTTCAGCTGAAAAAAAATCTTTACCCAATTTCTCGACCTGGGACAAAACATGTTAAATGTATTCCTTGTAGCAAAAAGATGGAGCTTTCGTTCTGCCCATTCAGTTTTACCCCAGGTAGTATCGGTACCCTCCGAGGACAAAAAGCCAATCTTTGCATGCAACAGTTCAAAAATATATCAAAGATCAGCCTCGTCACCGATCGAGCTGAATATAGTACCAATCTCTGAAGAAAACATAGGCGGATATTTGATGTATACACTAAATTTGCATGGGATAAATCTTTCAGATGGTTCATGGCCGGACATAAAACACTAGTGAGAACATAACGATTAAATTCAAATTTAAGTGGGTCGCCCTGTATAAACCAGAGCGTAACTTTCTCGATGTGTTTTTTTTTAACTCTTCGAAGGTATTTTTAAGCCCAGTAAACTTTTTTCCCTCAGAAACCCTGCTTTCGAAAAAAAATATCAGTGAAATGTGTGTGAAATATAAGGATAAAAACAGTTGTTTTTTAAATTTTAACGGCTTTCCCGTCATTTTCGGTAATCGTTCTCTATATTGATTTTATAACTCCATTAAATTTACTATCGAAACACCCTTTTACCTTGTTTAACTAGTTCGGGGCCCGGTCCCGCAAACTACTTTCAAATTACCCCGTTTTTTCGCTTTTCTCATTTTTAAAGCATACTTCACAAACTTTTATTGCGCCCATTTTTGATAGGCTTCATAAGAGCTTAGGAAGGAACGTTTCCTAAAAATTTCAAATCAATATTTAAATTTTTTCGACAGTTATTATGTATCATGAGAAATTCTAAAAAATTCAAAAAAAAACGATAAACTAAAGATGACATGAAGATAGTTTTATCATCGCTACCCTTCGAGAGCTCCAAGTGTGCCCTAAAACGTGCCAAATTCTAAAAATTTATCTGAAAGAGTTTCCGAGATATAGCGATCGAAAGAAATGAAGAATTTACCAAAAGTACGTTCTTAACGACGCTGACGACGCACATAGGGGTATTTGTATAATAAAAAACAAAAAAAAAAAGAAAAAATATCAGTTACTTCTTATTATATACTTTAATAACATCCATAAAGATTTCGTAATCAAATGCAATTTAATCTAGCAAGCCGCGACAGAAACGGAAACGCTTTTATCAAAACTGCTGTCAACATGTCACATTTATAATATTTCGTCAGACATTGGTACACTGTCAAGAGTTGTTATATTTTTTTTTTGAACCTTTAATAAAGGAAGATAGTACAGTAGGTAAGACGATTTTATATAGGTAGTATGGAATATGTTTAATGTATTTCTTTTTATGCTGGAGGGCATTTATCTATTACTACTTACAATTAAAATTTTTTTTATTTATGTCAAATTTTATTTAGGTATCCAGTATTTCCAGAACTTTGTTTATACGCTATAAAGCGGCTTAGGGTTTCTTTATTATGGCTATGAAAAAAAAATTGTTAATATATGCTAACGTAGACATTTGGCTATTATAAACTTCCTATGTGTTAGGCAATGTATCATATAATGTAATAATATCTGAAAACGGGTTAATTGAATTGGGCAGATAGGCATATTTTAAAGAGTTATGTTTAATTCATTTTAAAATACAAGGTCAGTAGATATACATTTCGGTCTGGACTATTTTAGTTTTCGTGATACGGGTTGTAAATTAGAGAAAAAAATATATAAAAAAATATAAAATAATTTCCAAAAAATCATACAATATGTAATTTTAACAGTTACTGTGACCAAAAACTTAATATTTATTATTAAAATTATTATGTACGGGTCATTTTTTTAAAAACTATTTTTTATGATATTGTACTTCAGCATCACATCACAGGAAAGTATTACCTCAGTAAATACAGTTCAATGTCGAGAAATATTATAAGAGAAAAAAGAATATCATGTCTAACGATAACTATAACTTTCAAAAAGTTGAGAATTCATATTTGGTATAGGTATTCTAGATCGTACTAAAACAGTTCGGGTTTTTTTCCGCGATTGGGGGAAAGCGGGTGAACGTGGTGGGGTAAATATATTAACCAATTTTTTCCAGCTTTTTCAAACTGGAATGGAGAATATGAGGAAGAGGCTAATATTAAAAAATCATATCTTGTGTCGTATTCGAGGTTTTTAGGGTTAAGCATTCGAATTTTAGCATTCATTTATATATTTTGACAACCATACCAAAAGTGGTAGTTATTACATAAGAGTTAGGGGTTAGTTTATTATTATTAAGCAAAATTTCATTAAAACGTAATGTGGGAGTACTGATTCAGTTTGCAGTGGCTTTTCCTGTTTTTATAAATTTTTATAATGCTAAAAGAAAACTAGATTTTTAAGTTCATTTAATTTCGACTTTTCTTTAATAAATATTTTCCACTTTTTATAACTTTTGTAGTTGTAATACCTATGCTAAATTTTTTTAAAACATTAATATAACACAATATCAAAAAACATAATTTTTCACAATAATCTTAATTCAAATTGTTTTATAGCAGCTCCTTATAATTTGCCTATCTTTAAATTAATCTATTTAAGAATGAACCGTTTCGTGTAAGTACTTTTTTTCAGGAATTCTTTATAATGAAAAATTAATTTAGTCGCGGAGAACTCTATCAGATTTGGAAAAGTAGTAGCAAAAGAAGTTTTGGCTACAAAACAAAATACCTCATTGACCGCGTGAGAGAAATTACACTGTGTCAAATAAACGACTGAAAAATATTAAAGCAACGATTATGGCACTTTATTGCTGATTTTAAAAGTGAATGGCAAAGATGTAAAAGAAGGGAAGATTTACTTTTAAAAAATAAAAAATGGCTTTCCGTTAATGTTTTTTCCCATTGCTGCTACCAAAAAATATTTCCCTAGTCCTGGTCGTTCCGAAAAATGTTTTAATGAGTTGTGTGAAAGATCAAAGAGACGAAATACAGAAAAAATAAGAAACATCATTCCACTTGAAGAATTTTCATTTTCTACAAGTATGGGTTTAAGAGCTGCTGGAAATTTACAAGCTGCGAAAATTGTCAAAAAAGTGAGCAATGATCCCACACGTGCCGGAAAGTATATAGAATTTAATAAAGAAAATAATAATCCATTATAGTTGAGGCTGGATTGTCTAGATATCAATATGACATAATTCGTAGAAATCACAAAGAACTATATCCTTATCATACTTTGGTTCAAAAAGAAAAATTAACTTGTTACCCAAAAAAAACTGACTATACTATTACAGACATAAGTGCTGAAGTATCTTTGCAGTCTTTACTTGATCTTACTTCTGAACGTTTATGTGCCTTGATTATCGAAGCTCTTATGAGGTTGTCACCTGAAGAATTCCAACAACTATGTTTGGTCTCGAAATGAGGATGTGATGGTTCGGCTCAAAATCAGTATAATCAAAAAAGTTCACACCAATAACGATGCCCACTTTTTTTTAAGCTCATTTGTACCACTTATACTTTTTGTTAAATCTAAACCTAAAAAAAAATTATTTGGCAGAATCCAAGTCCAGGTTCACCCAGTGACCAATAAGATTTAGATTTGTACGCTAGACAGTTGAAGAAACTAAAGCTGAATTTAATCATATCGACAATCAAATCAAATCTCTTTTGCCGACAAGTATGATCAAAAGTAATTTGTTAATTTCTGTTTATCATTCTTTGTCATTCACAGTTACAAAGTTTGTAACTCTCTGACAAATACCACATCCACTCAGAAATGTTATATATGCGGGGCTATCAGTAAGCATTTTATTAATTGGATAAAGTAATTTTAAGACCAGTAACAATAGATAATTTTAAATTTGGCATATCAATCGTTCACGCCCGCCTTCGCTTCTTTGAGAGTATTTTACACCTTTCTTACAAAATACCGATAGGAAAGTGGCAAACAAGAAACACCGCAGAAAAAGAATCAGTTCAAGAAACAAAGAAAAAAGTTCAAACTCAATTTAGAAACGAGTGCGGAATGATTATGGATGTACCTAAGGCAGGGCTTGGAAACACAAACAATGGTAATTTATCTCGAAGATGTGAATTATCTAGCGGAATAACAAGCGTCAACCTTGAACTTATCAAAAAATATAAAATTGTATTAGAAACTATAAGTAGTGGTCACAAAATAAATACAGAATTATTCAAACAATTTACTTTAGAAACGGCCAAACTATATGTGGAACTATATGGATGGTATCCTATGCCTCCAACAGTTCACAAAGTTTTGATACACGGAGGCGAATTAATAGAAAATGCACTGTTGCCCATAAGGCAGCTCTAGTGATGAAAATCCTCATTACACTTTTGATAATTAATTCATAATATTTATTTTCTTTCTGTGTATAAGACCTTAATCTGTAATAATTTTATCATTGAACACATACTTAATTTTTTAGTGCATTTTCTTCTATTGCGTTTACGTACGTAATTTTATACTGTACATCTTTATTAATATTAAATTTCAAATATCAATCAATGTTTTTGTGCCACCTTGTTTCCATTAATGTATTGAAGTAATGAAAGTGAATCTGTTAGCCAATAAGATGCGAGTCGCCTTATGAATTTTAATAAGAGCTTGTATCTACTTAAAATTCATATGTAAGGTGAGACGAAGTTTTACCAAAAGGTACCAATTAATAGCCTGGAATTTAAGATGACCCTGCATATTTTCTAAATATAAACATAAAATTGTTTTATAAACACAAAAATATATTATTTGAACTGAAACTTATTTAAAATTCTCAGTTTTTTTTGTATTTCGATTTTGTCCGCTTTTATTAGACAAATACCCCTATGTGCGACGACTAGGAATTTTAAAAATGGCACACGCATAATAAACTCTCCTTGAAGCGACAGACAAGATTTGTATCAGGTTGTGATGTTTTGCCTACTTGTTATATTACTTTTACTTCCCTCGTAAAAGGGAAGTATTGTATAGTAAAAACTACTCATACAATTTATCTGAAATTTTGCAAAAAACATCAAGTATTATGTTGAAATATACTTGTAATATTTTAGTACGAATCCAGAATGGCGGAACAAAATGGCGGCTCAATTAAATATTTAAAAATTCAGCCTGAAGAACAATTAAGGAACTGAATAATTATGGAATTGATTTCAAATTGCCAGGGCTAATCGTGGTATAAGGATCAACTAGTAAGACGGTGGTACTAATTCAAGATGGCGGAAAAAAATGGCGGCCAGATGAAATGATAGTAATCGTGAAAAAAATCACACTCTCAGGTTTTACATATCTTCACGTTTTAGCGTCCCTAGATGCCAAAACATATGTTTAATCAATTCCGTCGGCCCGTCTGTCTGTTTGTCTGTTGGTTCGTGGCATAGGACTAACCCGATTGACTTCAAATTTTGAAAAAAAATTAAGAGTCATGGGGATGATCTAGTAATATTTTGGTAAAAATCGAGTATGGCAAAAACAAAATTGCGGCCTATTGAAATGTTAAGAGAAAATATTATGAAAAAGCCGCTTGTCGAATTAATTTCAAATTTTGCATAAATGTCAATTATTATGTTGGAATCAACTGGTAAAATTTTGATACGAATCCAAGATGGCGGCACAAAATAAAAAACTAGAAACTACTTATTGAGTGTAAATTGTGTGCAGTAACTAATTGTGATAGAGTGCTTAACTAGTAAAACTAGTTACTAATTCAAGATGGCGGAACAAAATTACGGCCGAATAAAAATATTGTAATCGTGAAAAATTCACCCTCTAGATTTTACATATATTCACGTTTTAACGTCCCTAGATGCCAAAAAATATGTTTTATCAAATCCATCGGTCCGTCTGTCTGTCAGTTCGCGATTTAGCTTAAATACTACTTACCCGATTGACTTCAAATTTTGACCATAATTAGGGGTCATATGAGGATGACCTGGTAATATTTTGGTAAAAATCCAATATGGCTGAATAATGTTAAAAAAATTGTTAGAGTGATGTATAATTTAGGGTTAAGATCCAGAACAAAAAACAAATTTTTTTAAATTATCGACGTTTCGGAACTCAATTTGTGCATTCTCAGGACACATATAGATTCTATATCCTGCAGGAAACCCATATTAACAGTCTTTACCTACTCCATAGTTCCGCAGATATTAAGTCTCTAAATGATTTTCGTTAACAAACCTCTTGTTGTTATGTTACAGTGGCGTATTAATTGGGGTTAGGGTCCAATAAGAAAACAAATGTCTATTTTTAAGTAGTCGACATTTCGCAACTTTATCGTTGCATCCTCAGGGCACATATAGCTTCTATATCCTGGATCAACCTCATATTACCAGTCTTTACTTACTCCATTCGTTCGCAGAAATTTCCCAAATATTATGTTTCCAATGGTTTTTTTTTAAATTGTCGACGTTTCACAACTTTATTGTTGCATCCTCAGGACACATGGATTCTATGTTCTGCATGAAACCCATATTATTAAAGTTTACCCGCTACGTTGATCCGCAGATCTTTTCCAGATATTAAATATCCAAATGGTTTTTGTAGACGATGTTTTAAGTTAGAGTGGTGTATTATTTGGGGTTAGATCCAGTAATAAAAACAAAAGTCTTTTTTTAAATTATCGCCGTTTCGCAAATTTAATGTTGCATTCTCAGGACACATATAGATTTTATAACCTGCATGCAACCCATGTTATCAGTCTTTATCTACTCCGTTGCAGATATTTCCCACATATTAAGTTTCTAAATGGTTGTCGCTAACGATCTTCTTGTTGTTAGAGTGGTGTATTTTTTGGGGTTAGGAAATATCTGCAGACCAACGGAGTAGCTAAAGACTGATAATATGGGTTTCATGTAGGATATTAAATCTGTGTCCTGAGGATGCAACTATAAAGTTGCGAAACGTAGAGACTTAAAAAATGGCTTTTGTTTTTTAATTGGATCCTAACCCCAAATAATACACCACTTTAACATAACAACAAGAGGATCGATAACGAAAACCAGTTAGAAACTTAAAATCTGGGAAGTATCTGCGGACCAGCGGAGTAGGTAAAGACTGATAATATGGGTTTCAATTTAAGGTGGTGAAACAAGATGGCGACCAAATAAAATTTTTAAAAAATCAATGTAAAAAAATCTTGTTCAATTGATTTTGCAGAAAAATTAGATGTGAAAATGTCATAAACTGGTACGAATTCAATATGCCGTAGCAAAATGGCGGCATGTGTCAATGTAAAAACTACCTACTACTTTATTTTAATATGCCCAAAAGCCAAATGTGGCATAGGTAGAAAGAAAACGGTAAAATATTGGTAGGAATCCAATATGATGGAACAAACAAAAATGAAAAGACAGTATGTGTAACATATAAACTGTGACTATCTACTGAACTAAATTGGGTCACACTTCACTATTCCTAACAAATGGAAAAAAATCATAACGAGGGAAGTTTCGAGTAAAAAAATTTATCGATTTTTTTATATTGTTTGTAGACCATAACCGTAAGGTTATGATTTGTATGATTTGAATAACATTCGACATTATCTGACTCTATATGGTTTTTATATATTATTTTATTATAAATATTTGAGAAGTGGCAAATCTATTTTTTATAAACCGCTAGACGAACTTATACATGCAACATTTTTGACAAAATTCAAATTTTTAATTTTTAATAAAAACTCAGATATGAAGTTGCGGCTTGTTTAGTTGAGTTTATGACCCAGAAAAGCGTAAATGTAGCGGACTTTAATAAATCTATTGGACAGAGTATTATGTAACGATGAGTGTTCAAAAGAGATATTTAGTGGTCTTTCCTAGCCAAGATAATGCAGCCTTAAATATTAAAAAAAAAACAGTTTTAGTTATTTTTTAATTTTCTTTTCGTTTTAATATACAAGGAGCTTCCAACAAACTGTAAATTTTTAAATATGTCGTTTACGCCTTATGCATGTATTAAGCATTTGTTTCTTGAGTCATTTATAATCAACAGTAATGTCTTTACAGATATACACAGTACTGTTGTACGTAGAGGTTGTCAAAAGTTCAGCGCCACCAGTATATTTAAAAACAAATATTTTCTTTAAACTAACTATCATGATACGTCAAACGCCAACTCATTTAGATCGAAGAATATAAACTCTATACAGGTTTAACTTCCAAATAATCTTGAGATTTCACCTCGTTTAGTGCATTTCTTCACACCTCGCCCAACTGGCACATTTAATCACGAGTACGTCATTGTTCCCACAAACATTTTCATTGAAGTAACCAGAACTTGGTATCGCCACGTTCTGTTTGAGCTGAGACTTCGTAGTCATCACCAAAATGGGGAACAATTTTAGGGTAACTATTTCGTGTAACTGTGACTTTAACTATTAAGTAGATAGTACGGAATTATGTAGTTCCATTTAAGTAGCCGAATAGTAATAATTCACCCTATTTGTTACTTCCTTACTTCTCTCTTTATTTAATCCATTTTAAAAATATATATGGTTCTTTTTAATACAAACAAAACAGTTATGGCGACTATGACACAAATTGGGAATATGGTGAAGAGCGTATAGGATACGTTATTGGTTTTTTAGGTAGAATACATGCGTTTTACTTAGTAATTTCTTTGGTGAATATACTCATGAAGTCGTAAACAAATCACGCGCCTTTAAAATTCCTTAATTTTCAACAGATTTTGGTCAAATATATTGGCCAATTAAGTCTCAAAAATGTAATTTTGGACTTTGGTTTAAATTGTAATTATCATTATATATCTTATTATAAAGAAAGATTCTTTCTTTAACGTGATGTTTAATTTGTATGCATTTTTAATCTTTATACTAAATGTCATAGCCAAATATTTATAGCGGAGATGAAAATGAACAATGGCGTTCTATTGGACTTTTACTTTTAAGTTAGCTGTACTTCTTTACTGAGAAAGTTACTTAACATCAAGTGTCTATGACTGCCCCATACGGTGTTATGGTTTTGGATTCTTTAAATACGCGTCCACCGTATATAAACTACGAATAGTAGGATTACTGATTACTCGCCGATTCGCCTGTGATGTTCTTTGTATAACATTTCGGTTCAATGTGCCGACGTTTTTTTGTGGCTGAGTCGGCAACAACACACGCTTTCCGAGACATACGAGTGAGCCGCTGATTGTAAGACTGGCAATAGCGACGCGAAAGCAGTTAAATACGAGGGTTGAACTGAAACTTAAGAGTTTATTATTGTGTACGTTTTGCGTGATTTTGGAATAGAAATCATATTTTCCCTTTAAACAAAATAATGATAATAAATTATTAAGAGGCAATATGTAATCATGATTTAGTACGTCAAAATAAAACACAAAATCACTGTTAAGTAATTTTAATTCATTGAGAAAACGAATACAAAAGTTCACAAATTCTGTAATATGTTTATTTTAGAGTGTGGCTTATTTAATTTTTTCTCTTTTACATCTCTATTTATAAATTTAAGTGAAAAATAAATACGCATTCTAACAAATAAAGAAAGAAAATAATCAATGGGAAAGTTACTACAAGGATGCACAAATGGTATTTGTTTTAGTGATTCTTTTAACTGGCGTCCAATGCCGTTGTCACTTGCAATATTATTAAATTTTTCGAGGAAACTGTTTTCTAATTCGACAACATATTCAGCTATATTTTTAGGTGGGATAGTTAAACCGCTAAATTGTGCCCGTTTTGATGAATTGTAAGCTTTCGACATGCAAAAATCAGTCATTTCATCTTCCAAATCATGCGAATTGATAAATTGTATGCATACCTCGCAACTGTGCTGCATAAGGCTTTTTTTAACAGGTAGCCGGTCACATAAACTAATACGTTTCCTTCGGTAGTTTTCAGATCTTTATAATCATCGGTATATACTTTTAACGGTGTTGCTGCAGTTGGTGTAATAATGTTGCAAGTTTTTAATAAATCAGACGAGAGATTTAATAAGACTTCATTATTGTCTTCCAGACAGTTTGCGTTCTCAACTTTGTCTAGAAAGCCTATTAAAAATAGCTTTTAAATGCTCTAGAGAATTGAATTGGAGTAGGATTTCTTGCATTCCCAGAGCAATTCCTCACTTGCCCAAAAAAATTTTCTAGACAATCTTGATTGAGATTGCGAGTTAGCAAAAAGTTATATCCTTTATTTTTGAGATCATGCCATAGTTCTATAACTCCTCTAATTGCTATTTTCCATCCAAAAATAAATCTAATTTTTTTCGTAATTTCTTTTCCGTTTTTGTCAATTATTTTTAAATTTTCAAATAAAATTTAACATTGCATTTAAAAACTCCATTTGCTTATCAGTGCCCATAAATGCGTTGTAATTATTAAAATGACACGAATTAAGTAAATCAAAAAGATCGTTCATTTTTTGAATAAAATTTTCTGTAGCTTTTGCTTCAATAGGTAAAATGCCTTTCTTAATTAAAGTGCCTAAACCAACAGCGACCGAATGGCTAAAAACCTGAGAAGCATATTTCACTTTCATTTTTTGAAAGTTGTTCGGAAAAATATGATCATCGGTCAACCTAGGACATTCTCGGTACTGCTTTAATTTATCAATATTATACAATTTTTCCAAATATTTTTTTTGCGTTTCTCCATTCTCTAACAAAAAACTATATTTAAAAAAGTTATTTCTGGTTGATTTTAAGAGGTGAGGAAAATCAAAAAAATAAAATAGTTTTTGCCGTTTACATAAAAAGAAGACTTGGTATCAGTAAGTTTTAAACAGCTTGTAACCAGTTTTTGAAAATTGGGTCCTTAGTCGGAAACGACGCCTAAGACATTTAAACCAGCTTCGCTTAACCTCATGACAACTTCAAACAGAATATCTTTAATTTTTTTAGGAACTGCTGCAGACTTATAAAAAAAATAAGCGAGTGGCTGTTTCCAATTACAGTCTATACCGCGCACCATCACTACTAATACACTAGTAGCAAGATCGGTACTTCTGCTGTTAGGAGTTGCTTCAAATCCCACAATATTATCTTTTGAAATGTCATAAAACAGATGTGATTTTATTGACATTTCATAGAGTTATAAAACAATCTTTGCCCTTTTCTTCAAGAAGTCTTGCCCTAGTTTGAATAATTTGGATAATAAAATCATTAAAACCAGGACTTATGGACCATTTTCTAGCAAATCGCCGAAGAGTCGCTTTTGAAGGTAATCTGCAAGTCTCCGAAATTTTTTTATAAGCCTTAGGGCCCAAAAAAAATGCTTAAAGCAAACAGCTTAAATTCATCAGTGTACCTTGAGCCTCTCGGTGATTTTTTTAGAATCTGTAGCTGATATTTTAAAAATTTAAAGGATTTTTCAGAATAGTTGTCCTTTAGATATTCTACTACGTCGTCCATGTTTATTTTACGATGTAGTCTTTTCCTGCATTTAGAATGATCTGCAGTCCGCTCCAAAATTCGAATTTTCTTTCGCATTAATGTTTTCCTAGGAGTTCCATGCGACAGATTTTTTGTAGTTTGACAGGAGGTACCTAAAATGTAGAAATTAATTTGAGAGAAAGTTTTTACTCTTTACATAATGTATGTTAGATCGATGCGTTATTTTCGGCATGCGTAAATAAATAATTTCA
Organism: Kuschelorhynchus macadamiae; assembly: GCA_030620095.1. Classification (NCBI taxonomy): domain Eukaryota; kingdom Metazoa; phylum Arthropoda; class Insecta; order Coleoptera; family Curculionidae; genus Kuschelorhynchus; species Kuschelorhynchus macadamiae. The sequence goes on from JAUTXW010001878.1 coordinate 315,960, forward strand.
AGTTTAATTAGTCATAGATACCTTTTATTTTTATTTCGTTTTCTCTTTTTCCAAAGATAACCCCAATAAATACAATGTATAATAAAATTAAATGATTGTCTTTAAAATATTTTTTTTCTGTCAAATTTCCAAGTTAACGCATGAACTTACCAAACAATTTGCATATAAAAAAATCGGTAAAATGGCCTTTATTCGGAACTTTCATAGTAGCGGTTTCACTATATTAACACAGTTTATATATCCATATATTTATTTGGTATTATATTAACGTATTATTAATATATCAATATGAAAATTTTTTTAATAATTTTTATATACATTTAAACATATTTTTAAATGTTTTTGCTACATTCTTGTATTTTGTCAAGCCGAAAGTCACTGTTCTTTTGAATAATTATATTGCACATGAGCAAATAAGAATTTATGATAATACATCGGTTTTATTTATTTATCTAACGATCCTTTAAATAGAAGCAAATATTTATTCATCATGTCCACATTGGCTACGTCTAACATACACGCATACCATCATTTAAGCTTTGTTTTTTATCTATTGTTAATATTTTATATTTTTGTTTAAGTTTATTTACATGATTTACAATAAAAATCAATTCTTACTTTTATTACTTCCCTCCATAAAAAGAAGGATTTTACCCTAGGAAATGGCATTTCACCGACTTCTTAAACATTTAATTAAGCCGTCATTTTATTTCATTATATAGAATAGACAAAATTTTACAGTCCCCGTTTCAGACTTAATTTTTGTGTAAAACTTAACTTAATTTGATAAATATAGTTTTTTGATACTCATATTTCGATATTTTAAAATCTAATTAGGCCGACATTTTCTTCCATCGAAAAGGTTTCCAACTGGTATTGTATATATATTATCCCTAATATGTCGCACTTCATTCTTGCGTAAAATTTGAGATAAATTGATCTAGAAGTTTTTTAATATTTTTTTACATTAAATTTGGCTCCCATTTTATTCCGTTATTTTGGATTTGTATGAAAATGTTACCAGTTCATCTCCATATCACAGGTAATGTGTAATAATCTGTAAAATTTCGGTTAAATTGAATAAGCAATTTTTTATTGATAGTTTTTAAACATTTTATTAGGCCGCCATTTTGTTCCGCGATCTTGGATTTGCACTAAAATGTTACTACATAATCCCTATTTCACAAGTAACTTTTACGCTAAATTTAAAGCATATTAAGTAAGTAGTAATTTTGTTGGCAATTTATTAAGCCGCCGTTTTGTTTCGTCATTTTGGATTTGCTCCAAAATTTTACTAATTCACCCCCATGCAAAATTTGGGGTAAATTGTGTAAGTTGTTTTTAAGGAATAACTTTTTAACATTTTATTGGGCTCCAATTTTGTCCGCCAAATTGGAACCTTACCAAAATATTACCAGGTAATCCCCATATTACTCTTAATTGTTAAAATTTGAAATAAACCTGGTAACTTCGCGGCATAGCTAAAAAACTAGCTATGCCGCGAACAGACAGACCGACGGAATTTGGAAAATATGTTTTTCTGCATATAAAGACCCTGAAACGTGAATATCTGAAAAACTTTGGAGGGTGTTTTTTTTTACGGATTACAATAATACTTTCCTTTACGAGAAAAGTGAAAATATTTAAAGAGTTTTTCTTTCTGTTAATACTTACTGTGTACAGAAACACCTTTTGTCTGGACACATACGTCTACGTATTTTTTCATAATAACTTCACTTTGTACGCAAGGAGTCTCCTTAGATTGTTGTAAAACTAAAAAAAAATGCTCTTTAGTTTAGCGGTCACAACTTTTTTAAGTAATGCTTACCCTTTTCAGAAACATCACTTATCTGGAAACTACGAAAGTGTTAGCAATATTTTCGCTTCCTTGGCAAGCAGTCTCAGCACATTGTTGATTATCAAAATCTTTCAATTGATCGGTTACATCTAATGAAAACTGTACTACAACATTTGAGAATAAAATTCATACTCATATACATACATATTTTATTAAACACTTACATTTTTTGTCAGGCGTACCTATTGACTGATTAAATATTAAGGGAATTGCCTCGATGTTCAGTAATTTTCTGCTACCTGATTTATTAGTTCGGAAGCTATCTTCAGTGAAATGTAAACTGCATACTCTTATTGTAGAATGACATTGTTCTTGAGAAAAATTTGCATATTTGTGGTTATCTGAAAATCCGAGTGCCTCTTTCCACAATTTACAACTGTAATGGAAAATAAAACATAAAATATTAATAGAAATATATTGAGTTTTCTCGCTATTTATAAAGACATAAGGAATGCAAGTATATACCCGATATAAATCGAGAAACTAGCGTAATAATTTATGTTAAAGTTAAAACATATTATTTGTAATAACATTTAGGTACTTACCTATCTTTGTCTTTTGAAAATCTAAAAAAAGATAGACCTCCACCTTTTTTGCTATAACAGTCATCCACACAACAATACTTAGAACCCCCAGACATTTTAAGCATAAAAAATAAGTTAATAATTATTGTAAAGACACGTAAGTAAAAAAATCCACCCTACAGAATCTCGAGAGAATTGTACAGTTTTCGAAGCGCATACACTGTGTATTTTGAAACCCTCCACATTTTTTGCTATAACAGTCATCCACACAACAATACTTTGAACCCCCAGACATTTTAAGCATAAAAAATAAGTTAATAATTATTGTAAAGACACGTAAGTAAAAAAATCCACCCTACAGAATCTCGAGAGAATTGTACAGTTTTCGAAGCGCATACACTGTGTATTTTGAAACGACCGCGGACCGACTGCCGCGCTGAACTCGCTGATCGCGGCGAAAGTCCCGGCGGCGGCATCGCACAAGTTTCTCGGTGAGTAATCCTACTATTCGTCGTTTATATACGGTGACGCAACTGTCACTTATACCCAATTACTTTGAAGTCTACTAGTTATCTATAAAGTTCCCATTAATCCGATATTATATATTATTACCAGGTGGTTACGATTTGCGAACATTCCGCCGGTTCTCTAAAATTTAATGCGTTGTGCGCGTAGCGTCGTAGCATGCGGAGAGTTGCGGTACTTGAGTCACTTCTATAGGTTTGTCATAACCCTTTGTTTGGATTGGATCTTTGGTTTGGATTTATTTTTCGTTTCTTTAAAATGCCGCATTAGGTTTTGTTTAGGTATGACATAACCAGGTTGTAGATATTTTTAATTTTCTACAGAATGTGGATGAATGACGAAAGATACTTTTTTTCTCAAGGTTTAAATGGCCCCACACATATTATCGTTAATTTTTCTCAAATATAACTAAATTAATCTACTTTAGCAGATTAATATAAGAAAACTGGATCAGCTAAAAGGTTAATTAATGAAAGTATTATTAATTTCAGTCTACAAGGAGTACTATGCCCCAGAAAAAAGTTCGAAATTTAAATTTCTCGCCTTTACATTGACCTCTGTCAGCGTCTGTTGTAAATGTAGGGTTATGCTAATATTTTACTTTAATAATCTATTCGAACTATCTAGTGCAAACTTACTTTTTTATTTAGATCTTTAACAAATAACAATATTTGTGCAAGCGATTAATGAGAATTGTCTGCCAAGTGAATTTAGTAATGTAATATGTACTGAAAGAGGCCTACAAAATTAAGTTTCTTTTATGCTAATCTTCGAGAGCTTCTACCTCAAATTTAGGTGCTGAATGAAGTAAAATATGCACTAAGACATGAAACAATATTGGCTTTTACAGGAAAATAAAACCAAAATATAATAATGTGCAATATTTAATAACATTTCTTGGAATAAACTTAAGACATTTGCGGTCATAGTCATTTACAAATTCATCACAAACACTTTATAAGTACAAACACATTTCTACATATGGCCAATGGTTCAGAACTTATAGTTTGAATCAATATTCACTTCAATAATCACAAAAACTAATAAAAAAATACACCCAAACAACCAACCTCATAAGAAACCCACGTAGGCAACAAGTAAACAAAACGATTTTTGCAGCAATATGGCCGAACCAACCAAAAATTGGCTACCATATTGTCGCCGCTGTCTTTAACAGCGCCCCCTGTCTCCGGAACCTCAAGTACAAGAGGTAATAGTTTACTTGTAGTAAATAATTACTGTAATTCTTACTTCAAAGTTGCAATTTAGTAAACAGATAAGAAACAGTAGCTTTAAATAATTTATATATATATATATATATATATATATATATATATATATTTATATATTTATATATAAAAAAAAATATATATAGATATAAAATTTCACATGTTTACCGTTTTCTGATTACTTTTTTCGTATCCCGGGGGGTCGCCTCATTCCTTAAGGGTTACTAGTATTACAATTTTTTTTATTAAAATAAATTTTTCGTCTTTTTTGGAACTATTAATATATTATAGAACAAAACATACGCCAATGATTTAGAAATGTTTTTATGTCAGAATATACTATTTCTGTTTTTAGTTTGACTGATATCGGCTTCTGGATTCTCAAAATATGATTCTTTTACGTTTTTATACTCCTTAAAAAAATATATATATATATATCTAATTCCCGCGAGACACCGATCTAGTCTATTTTTGATGCTAATTTAAAAGAACCGGTTAAACCGTTCTCAAATTATTGTTTAAGTTTTAAGTACAAACACATTTCTACATATGGCCAATGGTTCAGAACTTATAGTTTGAATCAATATTCACTTCAATAATCACAAAAACTAATAAAAAAATACACCCAAACAACCAACCTCATAAGAAACCCACGTAGGCAACAAGTAAACAAAACGATTTTTGCAGCAATATGGCCGAACCAACCAAAAAGCTTAAATAATTATAACTTCAAAGTTGCAATTTAGTAAACAGATATATATATATATATATATATATATATATATATATATATATATATATATATATATTTATATATTTATATAAAAAAAAAATATATATAGATATAAAATTTCACATGTTTACCGTTTTCTGATTACTTTTTTCGTATCCCGGGGGGTCGCCTCATTCCTTAAGGGTTACTCTGTATACTGGACAATTTTTTTTATTAAAATAAATTTGGCGTTTTTCGTCTTTTTTGGAACTATTAATATATTATAGAACAAAACATCAGGTATCTACGCCAATGATTTAGAAATGTTTTTATGTCAGAATATTTGCCTCAACTATTTCTGTTTTTAGTTTGACTGATATCGGCTTCTGGATTCTCAAAATATGATTCTTTTACGTTTTTATACTCCTTAAAAAAATCGAAGATCTGTGCTCATGCCTCCCAAATCTAATTCCCGCGAGACACCGATCTAGTCTATTTTTGATGCTAATTTAAAAGAACCGGTTAAACCGTTCTCAAATTACTGTTCGCGCAAATTTTGTTCACCCACACACACATCCGTCAGAAAATATGATGACTGGGAAGAACTGATCAAGACAAAAAAAACCTTCATATACATCGCAGGTCATCTTAGCGGTGATCTGGGCGAAAATTCACGAGTTACCACCTTATAAGCACAACGCTAAGAATTTTTTTATCTAATGTATTTTTTAAGGTTTTCATTTGTGTGTAAGTAACTGTAATCTGAAATGAAGCAGGTACTGAGTGATTGCGTTTAATATTTTAACTGCATAAGGTTGTTTATTTTAAGTTTTAAGAAAACATTTTTTTAAGCATCGTTGTATAGTTAGATTTATGTCTTAGAATTTTGTATGTACGTCTGGTATATATTTCGGTCCGAATTCAGGCGAGCACGAATATTTGAAAATGTCAAATGCCTTAAAACATTATTTCCCTTTAAAAGCCATGGAAATAATTATAAATCGAAGAACGTATAAATTTTACAATGGCACAAAACATATCGTAAATAATCGCGTCAACAATACACCACTGCATACATATCTTTGCTATACACTGAATGCCTTTCTAAAAAGATTAAACACATTCTTGGTAAACACAATATAACCGTATGCCACAAATCAAAGAATACCCTTAAATCTTTATATACACCACTAAAAAGTCAAACATCAATATTAGAAAACAATCAAACGGAGTTTACAGCATTCCCTGACAAAACTACCTCAAAAAATATATAGGCATGACACACAATACCTATCAAATAGACTAAATGGACATAAATATACAAAAAATGCTTCCACAGCACTACATAAGAACGAAAAAGATATGGAGCATGAACTTTGATTTTTTTCGGCTAGAACGATCTTATCAAAAGAATAACATTACCATCAACTAACATTGAAAGAAATGGTCGAAATAAAAAAAGAAAAACATACAGTAAACGATCGGAAAGATATTGGCAATCTTAGCCAAATATATCACAGTCTAATTTAATTCAATTGATGTAAACTATTTCCATCAATCATAATTACATACCAGGGCGGGCCGAAAACGGTCCAAAAAAACATTTTTTTGATGATGGATTTGGCATAGCAAAAAAAAGTTGTGAAATATCCTGTGTTTTTATAAAAAATATGACACGAAATTTAGCCGCGTCCCGATAACCTTGAAATTATATTTTTGTAAAAATAATATTCTGGACTGAGCAAAGCCGTAAATTTTTTTTAAATAATGAGTCTAAATTAAAATCTCATAACTTTATTTTAATATTTGGCCGCGCCCCAGCCTAAAAACATTTGTTACGCTTCATTCACAATTCCACACTTAGTCCGGTCCTGACCCATCGCATCGTAGTTGCATGCGATAAGCCGTACCACGACTACGAGTTACAACGTGTCTATACTATCTATGTGAATAGCAAGTGTGTGTACCGTGTTTACTCAGTTTTACATTTATGACGAGGAATGTAGGCAGATATTGTAAATTGGATAAGTTTTTATTTTGTGATTGTGGTAGATTACTACAATGAACAATAATTGTGTATTTTGTGCCATTATCTTTATGTAGCGTAAAAAAGACACGAAAAACGTTTAGTTTAATATTACCTAGTGTTTAATATTCAGTGTGCCATAAACTTTATTTAGCGTGAAAGAGACACGAAAAATGTTTAGTTTATTATTACCTAGTTCTTAATATTCAGTGTAATTACTCAATTAAAATGGAAGAAAAAGGTAAAACAAGGGATAAGCAAGTGCATCCAATATTTAGTAGCGCTCAGGATATTGAAATGACTGTACTTCCAACTTATGAAGATGTAATGAGGTGTTATTTGTTTGTTCAGACGGATGTTAAAGGTATTCGAGCAAGCAACCAGCAGAATGGCAAATTATGAATATTCTGGCAAAAAAAATTGAACGAGTTTGGCAACACACTTCGTTGCCCATTGTTGGCAACAAACGAATATTAGCCATGCTCTCAGCGTATCACAAAAAATATAGGAATTTGATAAAGCTAAAGAACTTTAAATTAGAAGCACATAAACTTTTTAATATTTCTTCATGTAAATGTTTTGATTTTGAGTCATGCATGTGTGAAAAAATATAAAAAGTACCTAAGCTAGAGCAAGCATTTCTTGAAGATCAGAGAGGCGCTCGAAAAATGAAAATTGGCGGTGTAGATAAAATTATTAGCAATAGAATTCAAAAAAGACAAGAACGGCAGAGACAACCATCGCCAGAACCAGGACCTTCAGGTCTCCAAGAAATCTCTAGTTTGAATGACTTAGCTCTAAGAGAATATTTAGACCATAGTTCTTCCAGCGAAGAAAACAACGAATCCGAGGATAAAGATTTTAAGTGGTCTTATTACTCTCTGAAAAAAATATTCAGCATCAAGCAGAGAAAAACAAAATAAAACCCAAATGCGAGTTTCCTTATCCAGTGTTGCAAAAATGGTAGATATGGCTGGTGCCTCGCATAGAACTGTAGCTAAAATTGTCACTGCTACCTTTGAAGATTTTGGCTTAGTTTCTTTAGAAAATCCATTTAATGTAATTGACAAAAATAAGATTAGAGAAAGTGAAATAGAAGGACTTTATTTTGACGGAAGAAAAGGTCAGACTATGGTACTCAGCGAAGGAAGGCGTATTATTAGACAAGAAGAGCTTATAGCCTTTATAGAGGAGCCGGAAAGCAAGTATTTTGACCACTCAACTATTAAGGGACCTGGAACAACTGCTAATATAGTCAAAAATATAACTTCATGCTTAGAAGCTAAATCAGTAGACCCAAAATCTATAAAGGCAATTCGTTGTTATGGAACCAATGTAAACACGGGTTGGAAAGGTGGTGTGATTCGCTTAATGGAAGTTCAGATTGGAAAACCCGTTCAGTGGCTGCTATGCTTACTTCATGCCAGCGAGTTAACTCTCCGACACCTCTTTCAAGATTTGGACGGAAAAAAAAACTAAGGGACCAAATTTATTTTCAGGGCCCATTGGATGCCTTTTGACAACATGCGAAGAAAGACCTGTAAAGCAATTTCAAGCAATTGAAACTGATTTACCAGAAGTTGATGAACAAGATCTAAGTACCGATCAACAGTACTTACACCAAATAAGCTGTGCTATAAGAAACGGAACTTGTCCTGACGAGCTGAGCAAAAAAAACCAGGAAAACTAAGTCATGCGCGATGGTTGACATTGGCTAACAAAGTATTGCGTCTGTATATTTCAACAAGTGAGCCTTCTGAAAACTTGGTTGTACTGACAAATTTTATAATGGAATTCTACTCGCCAATGTAACATAAAAACAAAACCAATATGTCAGTATGGAGCTCAGCATTTATGGAAAATGATAAGTCTCTCTAGGGGATTTCACACTGAAATAAAGAAGATTATTGATAATGATATTAGCACAAACGCTTATTTTGGGCACCCCGAAAACATTGTTAGCCATATTAGCAGATTCTCGGTGTCATATTAGAGAACTTGGGATTCGTCGTATTTTAAAATCTAGAAATTCTAGAGATCCGGAAAAGTTGAGAGTATTTAAAATACCCGCTCTCAACTGGGATGCTGATGACTATATGGATTTAATTTATTTGGACAAATGTACTGTAACCGAATCGCCTATTACAATGAACATTTCAACTAAAAATTTAATGGCAGCACTTCAGAGCAAATCTGTCATCACCATAAAAAATTTCCATGCCACACTCAAGCGGTCGAGTGATGTATACAGATCATTACTGAGGCATCAAGCAAAATTTGTGGTCATGAATCTAGAGACGAGTACATTCGAGTAAAATTTGATGCGAGGAGTGATTTGCTATCATTTGAAAACAAAACACAATTCTATAGATTCAAAAAAAGCAAAACTGAGTAAGTGAAATTTTGAATCTATGATTAGAGTAAAAATAAGTTAGATCGGTAGGGGGGAAGGCGGTGGGTGGAACTCGGTAAACAGCTACCTCCTCGTGGTGAGTTCTGGGTTGAGTAATTGATAAGATTGATTTTAATTATTACAATAAATAAAGACAATCATTGCGATAATAATAGACAGTCCGTCAATTACTCAAGCGAAGAACTGTTTTTATATACTTTATGGGACCTGAGGCGCGGTTAAAAATTATTTTATTTTCTCCATCTTTTTTTGGGTACTGTATACATTGATTCCTAACTTTTTGACGCTATACCCAAAACGATACATGACCTTGAAAATTTTGCCTTTTTAAGGCTTATGGGGCGCGGCTAAAAATAAAGCAAAAATTTAAAAAAAATTAGCGAATATTTTTTTATACTCTTCAACTTTTTATGATTATACTAAATCGATTTTCAAAACAAAATTTTTTCGGCCCGCCCTACTGTATACTGTCAGACTCACACAAATACTTTTAAAATAACCCGTATCCACCAATATTGTCCACAATCTCAATATAATCAAAAAAATTAAATAATATATATATATATATATATATATATATATATATATATATATATATATATATATATATATATATATATATATATATATATATATATATATATATATATATATATATATATATATATATATATATATATATATATATATATATATATATATATATATATATATATATAACACAATAGAATTTTTAATAAATGTATCACTTACTTTTGCACTGCCAAGCAAGGCAAAAATAACATATTTCTCAAGGTATGTACTGTACTATTCTAACTAACTGTTTTTTTTAACTTGAGTATAGTGACTTTTAGTTTTTAAATGTACAGAAATAAAAACTTTGAAAAAGCCTGAAATAGACAGGCGAAACGTCAAATAAAGTTTGTTCTAATTCAATACAATTCAATATATTTATAAATTATAAGGTTCAAGAAGAATATATGCATAATTGCATTATTTTCATAGCCTTAAATTCTCGCGGCAAACTATATATCACTGAACTAACGATGTTAATACGGTGTTACGGAAATATAACCCGTGACGAGGAATCGACATGGTTATACCGTAATTTGTAACCTGAGTACCACTAACAAAATAAGACGCCGAGACTTTACTGATGTCACAACTTTTTTAATCGTCGTTATAGAATTTTAGCAAATTTTTAAGTACTAGCTTAAACTAAATAAAATTTTTAAAATATATTAAACAAAAGTGAATTGTTGAGTTCTACCTGATCGTTTAGCCAATTTGAACGTTTAAGCTTATTTATTTCTAGAGAATCCAGAATATTAATTTTTTTCTTGCGTAAAATTCTAATATTTCTGATTACACCTATTTGTATAAATATTCACTTACTCTTCTTAAGTTTATTCATTCGATGCGGGTCGCTCTTCTGAAAAGGTGTTCAGCGCGCTACGTTTTTAAGTGATTATTATTTTTTAAGTATTTAACGCACTAGTTTTGATAGAAACTAATGGTATAATTAGGTAAACAATGTGAATTTATATAAAACATACTGCATTTTTATAATAGAATTATAGATTATAAAATACTTAATATTTTAAAGATATTTTTATTTTTAAGTAAATTGATTGGACAATATAGGTGAAGAGGCGCTTCACCCGCGTCACCTGGCGAACTGCCACTGACCGAAAATTTACAGATGACCCCGCCACAGAAACTAGCGTCTATTTCTTGTGCTCTACAAATGAACTCAGCATTGACCTGTCAAATTTTATCGCAGCGGGACAATAGGCGTTAATTTTATAGGTACCCTGTGTCTTTAAGTAACGTTTACGTTCACTTTCTTTCACTTGTGACACATAATATCCTGAGCGATTACAAACAAAATAATCGGTTTTGCACTTTTGAGAATTTTTATGGTTCTCTTTGATGAAACTGGTATTTGTACTTGCTTCCAATTTATTTTTCCACGCGTAAAATTCATCATTTGATTTAAATTCGAAGATACTTGATTTGATAGAGATTTCATGGATTTCCCTAAAATGTTTTAAAATCTCATCTTTGGAAGGGAACGATTCAGTACATACAGAACATTTTTTATTTTTCCTTTGAGTATTACCACTGACTATGGTATTACTAGAGGTATTACCACTACCTGAAGGAAAAGTCTCAACGTGGCTCTTCAGATGACTGTTAAAATTAGTTTTATGGTTAAAATTTTTCCCACACTGACAATTGAAATTATATTTGGAGGCATTTTTGTACAAGTTGGGGGCTATTTCATCCGCTGCATCTCTATGAACATTTTTTCCATGTCGCCTTAAACTTGATACATTTGCAAATATTTTGCCGCATCCATAACACTGATTAGGCATTTTGATTTTTGATTAATTTTGCATTACAATTACAAAACTCATAATTCATAATAAACAACCGTAAAAAGAAATTAAACAGCTGACGCTGACAGCTGTCGTAATTACTTCACCAGGTGGCGCCACACAATCAAGTTCATTTGTAGAGCACAAGAAATAGACGCTAGTGCCACAGAAAACCCCAACCCAGCAGAAATGAAAGAAAGGCATTTTCTTGATGCCGTTTTTCAAATGCGCATGCTCAACGCCGCCATTTTTTAACCGGAAAATACGTCTCAGTCAGTACGTCAACTGTCTTGTCAGATTAAGAAATTTTGTTTTGTTTTATTTCCGTTTTCTGAGATCTTAAGTGTGTGTTTGTTAGATATTGGTGATCTTTGTAGCCAACTGCTGAAGTACCTATTTATTGTTACAATGGCTTCTAAACAAAGTAAGAGGAAACGGTGTGCCTATCGTTCATGCCCTTCTTGGACGTCTATGAATACCAGCTATTTTTCGTTCCCAAAAAAATCCAGAAAGGTATGTAATAAACATTGAAACTTTATTTGTACTTCTATTTGTTTAAGCACTTTTCGATTATTAAAAAATGCTTTACTTGAATTTGAGGTTTGTTTACTTTACAATGTAATTATATAATTTAAATATATTTAATTTCCATGTGACTTCGATTCAAAAGTGTAAGTGTTTTTCTTGTAACTGCATTTACCACATTTTTTGCTCCTTTTCTATGCAAGCTTGTGCAAATTATCGTTTTTTCCAGACTTATTTCATAACTTGTATAAGTCTGAAAACTTAAGTGTTTAAACTACATGCACAAATAAAGTAGGTATTTTTTGTTCTAGTGGAAAATAACTTTTTGCATTCATCTCACATTATGAAATACCCTAAACGTTAAAATGTTTTTATTTGCTTAAAAAAATAAACAGCTATTTACTATTAGTTTGTATGAAGCTACCTGTTGCAACTGTGTGCAGGTGCAGGAAAAATGAAATAGTGATGATAGTGATTTGTCTATTGTACGAGTGGTCAAATTTTCGCCTTACAGTGGAATGAAGTACTGAGCATAAGCCATATCTATTCCATCAGTTAATTGAGATTGACTGTGAACCGAGCTTATAATAGTGGTCTTTAATATATTATTAGGTATCAAATTAACATAACACTTATAACATAAATATTTTGAATGTCATTATTGGAGTAACTATTTCTAAGTATCTGATTATTTTGATGTCTGATTAAATGACTAAATCAGACTATAAAATATTTACCCCTAATCACTTGCAAATCTACCTTTATATAAAGCTCAGTTTAACATGTTGGAAGGCTTTATTCTACTTGTCTTAAACCATTTTTGCACTCAATTAACTTACATGCCTAATTAACCTAGTAAAGTTATAATATTTAGTAATTATCTAACAGGTAAACCCCTTACTGTAATTATGTACAGGTTGGTTCTATATTTTTTTATATATATGTAAAAGTTTTATTCTTAAAGATAAAAAACACTATGAATATAAAATTCTAGATTGTAGGATGAAATATCTTTCACTGGTGAAAAATGAAACAAGCTGGTAGCACGAAGCAGTTATAAAATATATACTTCTATTTTTAAATTAATTTATACTCATATATTTCGCCATATTTTGAAATTGTTTTCTGTAGATTTCAGAATTATAATTGTTGCAAGTTAATATTTGCTGTGCGTATACCGAGGCATATATATGAGTACAGCTTTAGGGTAAAACATGACATAATGTCTTCAAGTGGATCACAGATGCTCATGGAAAATATATGTCAGGGCAGACTGAAATATCATTAGGTAGTGAAAGTAAAATGGTTCAACTTCAATCTAAAAAATACAATTTGGGTTTCATGGCAACATATGATCCACTCATAACCATGATGTCATATTTTGCACTAAAAGCTGGATTTAAGGCTATATACACAACAAATGGGACTTGTCATAATATATACTTTTGAAATTAACAAAAGAACAGTAAAAATATTGCAAAATAGAGGGAGTGTTGCATTTGAAAAACAAAAGTTGGTATTTCCTGGCAGCTTTCTGATGCTTTCTTGTTTCATTTTTCATCACTAATATTATCCTAAAATCTGCTTATTTTTTATGTTATCAGGTGGTCATTACCAATGATTAAAAAGGTCCTTGAATAATAATGAATTCATTTGCATTTTTAGAGTTAGTTTTTTAAATAAAAATTATAATTTTTTTGCATTGGATAATTATCATGTACATAATATTATAAGCAATATATGTACGAAAGAACTTTAGAAATAAATTATTATGATTATTATTTTTTTGTTGATTGACTATGCAGACTTTCCGACTATGATTGAAATAGCATATTGAAAATATTTTCATTTTAGGGTTGCAATGTGGTTGCGAGCTTGTAAGAGGCAAGACTTATTTGATAAAGAAATTGATCAGCTACATAAAAATTATCAGTTGTGTGAAAAGCATTTTGAGGAAAAGTACTTTTCAGCAGGCGGTACTCGAAAACGCCTGTTTGGTAATGCTATTCCTACAATATTTTCTCATGATGGTGGTAAACTCATAGCAATACAAGAGACATCTGCCGAACCCATTGTTGAAGTGGCATCAGGTGAGAACAAAAATTGACTAATTCCCTTGGTAATTCCTAACTGTATAAAAAGCATTTTAATTATAGTCATATTATTTATTGCCATACAATCACAATAAATGGTGACAAACTAAAGAAAGTTTAGATACTACAATCTAGTCCACATAATAATTTAAGCACTCAAGCAAGCAAGTCGGTTCTAAAGGACAATAACTGTGTGATCCATTAAAAAGTATAACATATACAGAAATAGTACTATTGTACATTTTTTAATTCCGTTTCTTATACCAATAGTTTAGGCAAACTCATTTATAGTCATTGGTTTTTTCACCAGTGATTTATATATATTATAATGATTTTAATTATTAACTTTTATTTTTACTCTTTAATAAATATGTTTTTAGATATTACTATGGCACTTCCTAGTTCCACATTGACTTTAATTGATCCCCCTGAAAGCAAGCCCACACCAGTTATGTCTGGTAAGTTATTATTATTTTACTATTTTTTTTTATTAGAGTTGTTAATGGTGTTCTAATGAAAAGACTCTTAAAAGATTTCAGTTCTTCAATATATAGGTAGTCATAAAAGCTTGTATATTACACATAGTCCATGAGAGTGCTGTTTAGAGCTCTGGATGGTTTTTTTGAAGCTGTTTAGAGATGATGCAGAAATGGTTTCTTCTTGGAGACCATTTCAAGTGCAGACCACTCGATTAGAGGGGATGTTCATACTCACTAGTTTCCTATTTTTTATACAAGTTTTTCCCTGTGTCGATGAAGATATTGGTTGATTTTTGGCATGAAAAGAGGAAGATACAATACAATACAATACAATCTCTTTATTCAAAAAGAGGTGTAGTATAGTGGGCCATTTAGTATCTTAAGTTTCAGTTCACTGTCTTCAAGTGGCAAGGGTATTCAAACTCAAGATCTACATCCAATTTTAATATATTTGGCCCTTCAGCTTCAGTGGTATTTTATTACCCTTTCTATAAAGTATTCTAAAGATATTCAGTAATTGAATACCCTTAATATAGTAAAGACTCTACACATTGCCATATTCTAAGATAGATTTTATAAAACTCCTGTAGAGTTTTAGAACTGTTTGGGAACTTTCATCCATATATGCACTCTTGATAAAAGCAATGATGGTATTGGTCTTTTTGAGTCAGGAAAATGTAATTGTTCTATTTTAATTGAAAGGATATGTTTAAACCGAAATCATTTTATTCTGTTACTTTATTCCGTGGTACTCCATTTAACATTACGTCATATTTTGAATTGTTAAAACAGACATGGAATATACTGTGTATATTTGTGTTTAGGAATAGCTGTCAGGTGTTTATCCAGTTTTCCAAGGTCATGAGGAATAGAGCTGTCAGTAAAAAAGGATAAAGATGAATGAATATTTCATTCGAGGTATGCCATGTATATGAGAGCAGTACAGAGCCTTGTTGAATCTCAACTTGCTTTGACATTGGATTACTGACCCTTACTATCTTCTGCCCTGTAAGAAGGATAGTATTCTCTTCAACAAACACACAGGAGACTATCAAAGGCCCTTTCAAAAGCAAGGTACTCAGTGTCAGTCAGGACATTTTTGTCATGGGCTTGGATCTATTTAATAATACATTAGAGTAGGTGGCTAGTTTTTGAACATCAAAGTAGAAACCCATGTTGAGAGTCTGAAATGTTGTTTCTATAGATGTTATAAAAAAGCAGTAAATTCTTAGCACTCACTGCACTTCTCCATTTTCAGGGATTGCAAGGTAAGCTAAATTAGTTAGCTAAGCTAGTTGCAGAGTTGTGTTTCCCCTTTTTTTAAAGATAGCCATTACATAGGCTGTATGGGGTAATTTATATATGTATATGTATATGTATATATATATATATATATATATATATATATATATATATATATTATGTTTATTTTATTTAACTTCTTACACACACCCTCAGCAGGTTGTGATATGACAATACTACCTACAGGAGATGTTATAAGTATATGTTTAGATTCACTGGTGTGGAAATCTAACAAACCTCTTGAAACAAATATACTGATTTTTCTTGAAACCACGAAAAGGCTTTAACTTGAACACTTAATATGTTTTTTATTTTTAGATATCAATGTTGTCCAAAAGCATTATATTTTTCTTTTAAGTGCCATGGTGTAAATAAAACTAGGACCATGTAGTATTTTCATAGTTGCTAAATTATAACATCACATATTCAATGTTTTAATTTATAGATATATAAAGTGAGTCATGATGAGTTGTGGGTTGCTGCAGTATATATATATGTGGAAAATCATGTCATATTTTTTTCCGAAATTTAAAAGGAGTGGCAGATATAACAGTCAACATAATAAATAAAGTTTCAACATGTTATTGCAAAAAACTGATTTTTTTTATAGTGACACTATAGACTTTTAATTGTTTTATATCAATTTTCTTGTTGACTTATTTTAATTTTTGCCCAAGCCTGAAGCAGATTGTCTTCTGAAAGAATTTTTACCTAAGTTTTAACTTTATTACCAACACAGTTAAAAAAATAATACAACCTGATAAAATCATTTAAGGATAGTAATGACATTCCTAGTAAGTATGAAAGTATTTTTAAAGCCACTACTAGATTGCTAGAATTTCGACTCGTCTGTGAACTTAGTCAACAAGAATACTTGTGATTATAAGCAGTTGCTCAAACTGTCATGGTAACGACCCAGATTTTTGTGTTTTTTTTTAATAAAACAAGCTGTATACCATCAGGTTTTTTTAAATCTAAGGACGATTCTAAATACATTTCCTATAACTAACTTGAATTGTTTTTAGATATGTTGTTTTCGAGGCTCATTCCATGGTATTAATAATCATGTAAAATGGTATGATGAGGTAGCTTTAGAAAAACTTAGATAAAAAAGTGCAAACATTTTCATTAACTTTAGCTGTTTACATTTTACAGCCATCTAAATGCCACACCTTCAAATGTCAATACCTTGAATAATGAAGTTAGATAAAATATATTGATGTACAGGGTGTTCAATAAAAAAAAAGAAAATATTCTCGCTGGTCACGACTTTTTGGACTATTTCATATTATAACAGCCACCCTTGTTTGCTAGGTTTTTTTAAAAACTCATTACTTTAGTACAGGACGTTTTTTAATAATGGTCGCCATTTTCAAAAGAATTCACTGGTCCGAGACTTTTTGTACACAGTGTATGTCTTTGATCTGCAAACAAAAAAATAACATAATTTTTAATTACAGGTCCAAGCCATGCACAGGATGGTAAGCAAGATTCTCAAGAACTGTTGTCACCCACAGCTCCACAATTGCTGTCACCCACAGCTCCAGAATTGCTGCCACACACAAGTTCAGAATTGTTGTCACACACAGCTCCAGAATTGCTGTCACCCACAGCTCCAAAATTGCTGCCACACACAGATTCAGAATTGTTGTCACACACAGCTCCAGAATTGCTGTCACCCACAGCTCCAAAATTGTTGTCACCCTCAGCTCCAGAATTACTGTCTCCCTCAGCAAGCACACAGACAACGAAAATATTAAGTTCAAGTACACCACGTAAAATAAAATTAAGGAGAAAGATCAGACATTTGCAGCAACAAAAGCGAAGGCTTATCTCACCAACTGATGAACAAAAATCTGAATGGACAATTATGGATTTTTATGAACTGTGTGATAAATTTTTAAGCCCACCACTTGCAGAAATTGTTAAAGCTCAAGCAGTTCTCAAAATGAAAAAACCAAGAAAATACTCTACAGAGTACAAGCAATTTGCTTTAACATTATATTTCTTGGGTCCAAGAGCATATAAATTTATGAGTAAGCTATTATGTCTTCCAAGCAAGAGTAGCTTACAGTACATGACTCAAAAACTCAGTTTAAAACCAGGACTCGCAAATGATGCTATTTTCCAGGCATTAGAAATAAAAATTAAAACAATGTTAGAGGAAGACAAACATTGCACACTTTGTTTGGATGAAATGTCGATTAAATTAAACTTATTTTACTTTACTGGGGGTGATGAACTAGTTGGACTTCATGATGTTGGGGCCGGAAAAAAAAATTTGCCTATGCGCAAAATGCCTTAGTCATTATGGCAAGAGGTCTTTACTCTAACTGGAAACAACCTATTGCCTATTTCTTCTTACAGTCACAATTTGAAGCCAACCAGTTGCGTGCTGCGTTAGAAGAATGTGTAAAAAAGTTGACCAAAGCACGTTTGTTTGTTGATGCTCTGGTTAGTGATATGGGCTCAAACTTTATTAACCTTGCCAACTTGCTTGATGTTACTCCAGAGACTCCTGAGTTTATAATGTCGGGTGTAAAAATTATATATTTGTTTGACATTTGTCACTTACTTAAGGCAGTTAGAAATAATTTAATAAAAAATGTTTTCGTTTTCGATGAAAAAAAGACATCTTTGACATTTATTGAATACTTTTTTAAGGAAGATAGTAAGCAATTTTACAGATGTGCACCAAAACTCACAAGAGAACATATATACACATCAAATTTTGAAAAAATGAGTGTGCGGTTAGCTGCCCAGGTGTTAAGCCATTCAGTCGCAAGTGGCATGAATGTTTACATGAGCCTTGGTGCATTGCCTACTGATGCCATAGGCACCATAGAAATTGTTGATAAAATGAATGATCTTTTTGATGTATTAAACTCTTCAAATACTGATGAAAAAGGACACTTTAAGAAATGATAACTTTTTTTGATAATTTAATTATATTAAATGAAAAAGGGGAAGATGTAACTTCCAAATCTAGATTTAGAAAGTGTTGGGTAATAACTTTAAATGCGGTTAAAAAACTATGGGAAAAGTTGTCCTCTGTGGGATTTAAATATCTTAAAACAAGGAGGTTAAATACTGATTGTCTTGAAAATTTTTTTGGGACAATTAGACAACAGGGTGGAAACTGTGTGAATCCCCCTGCCATACAATTTCAAAGAGCTTTTAGAAAACGTTTTTGTCAGCATTTTTTACACACTAACAATATGAATTGCAAAGATGACTTAGATGAATTATTAGTTAAAATCGATGCAAAAAATATTTGTGTGGAAGAGCCCGAAGAAAAAACTAGTAAGGCAATATCCCTTCCTGACTATAATTACAGGCATGAGACAATTGTTTATGAAAATGCTTTTAAATATGTCTGTGGATATTTAATTAAAAAATCTCTTGAGAGTCACCAGTGTGACATTTGCACAAAATATTCAAAAGAGTGTGAGGAGTTAGATAATACACAGTTGCTCACATATTTTAAAGCTTTTGATACAGACCTTAGTAATTATGGCGGGTTGAGAACGCCTAGTGAACATTTTATTTTATTTGTTTATAAATTAGAAAAAATATTTGTTTCTAAATTTGAAGAGTTTACTACAGAAGTTGGTATTTCAAATAGGTTTTTAAGTATTATGACTGATGTGCATTTTGATCATCCATGTCCTCAGTTTCCATTGTTATATATTGTAAAATTATTTATAAGGTTAAAAATATTTTATTCTGTAAAATATGCTAATAGGGATCTGAAGGAAAATAAGGCAAATAAGAAAAATCGAAAAATTTGTATTCTTTCTCATTTATAAATGTCATTGATTTTTTAATTTTAGTGGAATTATAATAAATGTTTTCTCTGCATGCCTTATGGTTTTAAGTTTTTAAAAATTAATGTAAAGTTTTTAATTTAATATCTTAGTAATTAAGTATTTAGTGTATTTAAGCAAATATTGCTGCCATTTTCAGCTTTTGCATTACAAAATAAAAAATTGCTTCTGCTAAATTGTTTTTTATCGCCGTCCCCTTACACTTCATTTATTTTCATTAAAGATAATATGTTTTATAAAATTTTAAAGATTTGCATTTAAAAGAAAAAAATAAAATTGTGAATGCATTTTTATTTGAACGTCTAATAATTACTAACTAATTTAGCTATTTTCCAAACTGGATTTACATGTTACAAGAAAAATATACAACAAATTTGAAATCTCATATTTGTTAATTTAAATTTTAAACATTTACTGGCTATTTTATATATAAAGTTAAGATCTGTCTGAGCTAATTACTTTGAATAAATGTACTTAAGTAAACAGTATTACTGTTTGAAAATTGTGATTTAGTATTTTATATGCATTTTAAGTAATTTGTTAATGCTGATTCATTTCTGAAATACATAGTAAAATTTATATATGTAAGTATTTTTATGTTCTGAAACTCCCCTTTCAGTACTTTTAACTATCTAGTATTTCCAACTATTTAGGTACTATAAGTTAAGATATTTTAGCTTTTTTTCAACTACTCTTAATTATTTGAATTTTGTGCATTTATGTTACCAATACAATTTGGTTATAGATATTTGAAACAAAACAGATTACAATTTTCAATATAAAATTATTTATTTTATAGAGAGGTAGATGCAAGTCGTGATTTAGATATTGGCTTTCTCTCCTTTTTTGAAATGATGATAGTTCGCAAATAAAAAAGTAAACATGATTTAATAGTGGTAATAATTTAAATACAGATTTCCGCTTAAATAGACATCAATGTTTAAAAAATGTCGGTCATAAGGTAATTATGCAAAAATACAACAAAAAAAAACGATTTTATAACAAAGAAACGATATTATTAAAAGTATGTATATTAAAAAATTGTGTTAAAGTATTTTGAAAGTACTTAAGTGCTTTTAAAGTACTGTAAATATATAAAATTTACTGATTAAGTAAAATTATTATTTTAGAAATACTTATGTTTAAAAAATACAGATTGTTTTACTTAAGTATACACGTTGCCAAGTAGACCAGCTCTGTTTGATTTCTGAAAGAAACTGATATTAATCCTCTTTTAGCAGATATTTATGTATGTCTGTCATATAGCCTTAGCATTGGTTTGATCAAAGCTCACAGCATACCGTTTAAATCATTTTCATATATCTAAAAAGCTTACAACGCTGCCCAATGTACCCCTAAAATCTTGATAATAATAATAATAGGAATATTCAAACCAAAAAGAATTTAGCTAGTTTACCTGCAGTAATCTGGCTATTTCTTGTATTAAAAATACGACTTTCTTCAGAAGAAACGCAATATAACACCATCAGACTATCACATATTTTTTTTATTCCCATGGTGAAAGCAGTAACAAAATTACGAAAACTAAAACAGTTTGAAACAATGTTAAAAAGGCTAGGCAGCAGTTTCAAAAAAAAACTATGCAAATTATGATAAGTCAAGTTTTAGGAACAACCAAAAAATGGCCACATCTCGAAAACCAAACGACTTCTCATATATGGCTAAATATACCTCTCATCACCCTCAAAATATACACATATTTATCAAACATCCCGTGTATAACGCCACCGATTTAAAAAATACCTCTTTTCTTTAAGCAAATCAGTTATAGTATAAGTCGGTTTTTTAGTGTAGCCCAAATTATTGCATTAACCGAACTTTTCTCTCAGTGTATAATTATCCGACAAAAACGTCAGTAAATCAGGCTTCACCGAATACAAAGGCGCCGACGCATTATTTCATTTCTGTATGGTTAGGATTTTCTGTGACCCCGCTAACAAATAGTATTTATTAGAGATGTGGTCAGGCTGGACACCGCCGCCTCCAATCGAGAGAGCCCGAAGCTATTTTGCTCTAGGTGTAGCTAAGACGGCTTAATTTCTAAAGACTGTCCTGGGAGCCCACAGTCGGAAAACTAGGACGCGGCAGTATAGGAACGAGAATCTTACTCATATCTTACGAGAAACCGCAGAAGATTGTGAGTTTAGAAAGCCGATTGTGCCTTGTTCTCTACTTTACGGGCGAAAAATGCTACGCACTAGTAAACACTGGAGCCGTCAAGTTTTACATAGGGCCTCAGTTAGGCACTGAATGTAAGAAAGCCAATTACCAGAAGACATCGCCAACTGCTCCAGCTACCAGACTCGGAAATAAAACAATTGCCAATATTACCGAAGCCTGCCGGATATGATTCAAAAGTGGAAACCGCCTGTTCTGTAAAGTTTTTAACTATTTGCCAAATTTTGCATTCGAAATAGTGGTAGTTTTTTTTTCTTTCTTAAATACCGAATCTATATTAGAAACACGGGTTAAATAAACCGATAAACCTTCTGTCTTAAAACCGATCCGAATTTCACTTTTTGATAATTTCCGTTTAACCATTCACAAATATCTTTTCATTGGTTTTGACATGCTTTGCATCTATTTCGATCTTTGCATGACTTTATAACCTCTTTAAACGTTACTTACCGATCGATATAACTTCGTTATACATATTTAGTCCATGCCGTCTAAATGTATACATAATTAAAATGTAGTTGCTAATAAGTAAAGAGTTAGAACTAATAGAGACCATAGGAATCATTTTGCATATTTGATTAAATAACTATAAACGGTTAAAAGTTCAAACTGAGCTTATTATTTGTTTAGTATCTGTATATAAAATACAGAGTGTTCAAAATACATAAGTAGTTTTTTATTTCTTTTTCTAAATAATTTGTTTTAATAAATTGATTATGTTATAAATTTGAAAAAAATCATTTTATTTACATTTCATTAAAAAAAATCTCGAATCTTACCAGAAATAATAAACCATGCTATTTGGTCAAATGTGTGCATCTAAATAATGGTTTTAGAAAAAGGATAGGGCACCAGCAACTTAAAAGAAATTTAATTCTGAAAGTTAAAAAACCTTTTATCAGAATAAAAATTTGTTTATTAAGATATTAATTATTAATTTTTACTGAAATAATAGTATAATAAAACCTGGATTATCCGGCTCCGATGGGACCCGATTGGTCACGGATAATAAAGAAAAACCGTATAACTAAAACACCTATTTATTTTACGAAATATACCATGCAAACATAAAATTTGATATTTCAACAAGTACAGGAATCTAAAAAAATTGCGCATACATACATACATAAATCTAGACAGGTGTAACAACTCATGTAACAATTTTATGTAGCTGGTCATAAAATATGTTTTTAATGGGTCATTTTTGTTTTCTTTTAATTTTTTTTGTTTTACTTTATATTCTGGCGTATTTTATGTATCTTTCAAATGTTTACTAAATCAGCAGATTTCTATTGCTCAAAGTACTTTAACTCTCTACTTCATTACACATTTGGTTGATGATGTGTACTTCTTCATTCTCACTCCAATGTTCGACTAAATTAAGCTGTGATGATTTGGAAGCTTGACTTAAAACATCTTTAATTAAATCACTCTCACTCATCAGTTGATATCCATTATGTCACATTGAACTAATTATTCTGCCTGGGTTTTGCTATTTCGGGAATTCCAAAATAAGGCAAGTCGCTCACTTATAATCCGAAGCCGGTTAATCCAAGCAGGGATAATCAGGGTTTTACTGTATTGCTTGCTCTTTTATATGCCAACTTAAATAATTTCCAAAGATATTTAAATGTTATATATAGAAGTTTTCTCACCTTAATTCTGGACATAACTTTCTGGTAATAGCATCTAAATGTCTTGTTGCGTTTGCTTTTGGCCCAAATGAAATTTTAAATGCCTCGTCTGATTGATTCTCGAAAAGGGCATCTCGTAAAACGACAGCTAAATTGAATATGGCGTGGATTGAACCTAGATGACTAGATTCGTTGATTAGTTCTCGACAACCTTCGTAAGTTGTTATGTCATTAGTAGCTATTTTCACTGTACAACCATATGACCTCCAAATTCTGTAAGTTTATAAAATATTTTTAGTGCATTTTAAATTAAAATATTATGGTTTTGTTGTGACGCTGTTCCATATAGCCATTGCTGCCAATAAAACATGGCTCAAGTTCGTTAAACCAACAGTGAAGGCGAAACTAAAATATCTCTTTATATCTTTTTTATTGTTCGAAGTAAAAATAAAAGAAAAAAAATTAGCTCAGAAACAAAAATATAATATGTTTTTATGTAAATCTTTGTTAATAATTTTTTTTATATTAATATTTTATATTATATATTAATATTTTATATTAATGCTCACTGTCTTACACCACCCGTTTTTTAGACCTACGTTGTTCCTATAAAATAATAAAATCTGTATCCGGCATCTATAGATGCATACACCTCCTATATAATCTAAATAAATGGTAGGCCGCCAAAGTTGTGGGAGGTAAGAACAATTGCGCAGAAGGATTTTTCAAAAAATGTGAGAAATTGACTTGGCCGGCGCCGGCGTCCAGACACTTATACGACATGTATTCACAAAACTACGTAGAATTGAATAACATGGGCCGCTATCTGCACTGTAATTTGTGTATATCTTTAGGAAATAATGTTAAAGTTACCAACTAGAAACAAATAAATGAAATTCAATTTTGAAATAAATGTGAATATTTTAATTTTATCCCAAAACTTTTGTTACATACGTTATATTTTTTCCAACAATTGACAAAAACAAAAAGAAAGTAAATACACTGAGCAGTATACAAGATTTACATACTCAAAAGAGTGTTTTGCACATATAAGAAAGTAAATAGAAATTACTTACGCTATTCTGAACGCCTGGTACCCTGATTTTATTCCAGTTCTAGAAGTAAGCACTAGATTCTTGCATCCTCTAAGTATCAACCAATCTGCAAGCTCTAGTCCGAATCCTCCCAAGCCACCACATATTATGTAAGTTTTGTCATTATCACAATAATACCTAAAGAGTTTAAATTAAAAAAGTATTCTGATGTATAATATTTTCATTTGAATGGATGTTTCTAAATAATATAAGTTATAAAAGTAGCATGGAAAGATAAGCAATCCATGCAAGCTTTTTGAGAAAATTCTGTTTACCACTGTGAAGTAACTTGTACAGATAACGTATTTATTGTAATAAAAATACGAAGGAAGACATAAGTGAGATCTTGTTGTAATTGCAAACAGGTAGTTTATTGTAAGTATAAGGTTTATAATTTGCTACATACATTAACACTAAGTCAGAAAATTACTGTGTTTGTTATAACAAATGTCTTTGAACTACTATGTTTAATCAAAAGGAAGAAAACAAACTTCTTGTGAGTTTAAGCTCAAAATCAGAAAGGTAAAGGATTTCTTTTAACTTTAATCATCTGCAAAATTCTACCATAACCTAGTTACCAAATAGAAAGAATTACTTCACAATGCTTGCCTCTCTGTATACAACTCGATTTACTAACCTTGGTACACACAGAAATTTGGTTTGCTGAGGTTTCGAAATCATATGTTCTTTTCTTATTTGTATCATAACTTTGCCCATGTGTTTACCGGTTGTCATATGTCGGAAAGCCGTCTCAGGTTCATCCATTTTGAACATAGTTCTAGGCAATGGACGAAGAGCTCCATGATTCATAATTTCTTGAATGGCAGCGTGGAGTTGCCTTCTAGTAGTTGGACTCTCTCTCATAAGAATATCTATCATAACACCTAAAGAGATATTTTAAATTATAATTTTAAAATTGTAGATTATTATTATTTTTACAGATACAATTATGTTTACTAAAAAATATATTTCAATTTTAGAAATTAAATGCAGAATAATGAAAACATTAAAAATTTTTTAATAATCGGATTATTTAAACTATTTCCTAAACTTATTTTTAAAATGAACTCCCAATATTGCTAACACAGTAACAAGGAAGTTATGTTATTAAAGTGATAGAGTGTGTCATTCAACATCTGCATGATATATACCAAATGTTTGTTTATTACACCTTAATGGGAGAGAGATCAATAGGACAATTTACAGTATTTGCAGAAAAATTGATAAAGCAACATGTTTAATCACCCTATTATCCCAAAAATGATGCTAGCAACTTAAATAAACAGGCACTTTCAGTGGTTTACCTAAATAAATTGTCTTATGAAATTTTAGAAAATAGCGATAAAAGTCTAAAAATTTAGAGAGATTAAGGAATCCGAAAGTAGGTTTGAGTTTTACCACTCCCAAAAAAATTATGGAATTAGCCGGTGGAAATCGCAAACAACAATCAGGTATATAAAAGATCCACATATACTTGGTATTGCCGTTTTTAAATAATGCGTGATTCTAATAAAAAGTCCAATAAATCTACACTAATTCATTGTAACTGACATAAAACGAAAAGATGAAACGGATATTTATAAAACAATTATTGGATACTGACAGAACATAACACATGGAGAATCTGGACCAGATATATTTTAGAATGTCATGTGCCTTATAAAAAGCAATAAAGTTGAAAACACAGCAAAGCCAGGTGAAATTCCAACTATTTTATTAAAACATATTAATGAGAAATATGTCGAGAATAATTTGTTTTAACGTTGGCAACTGTTCGAAAAATGACAAACGCAAATGAGTACAACGCACATAGAAGTATCTTATCAGTTTAATTTTAAACTATGAAATATATTTTTAGAAATATTTATAATCTAGAGAAAAAGTCATGGTACGAGCGGGGTTAAGATACTTCTATTCAAAATTATAATCCAAATTTTAAATAGAAGTATCTTAGTTTATTTTTAAACTGTTACATATATTTTTAGAAATATTTATAATCAACAGCAAAAGTTATGGTACGAGCGGGGATAAGATACATTTATTCAAAAGTTGGCTTATACCATAACTTTTGCTGTTGATTATAAATATTTCTAAAAATACAACGAACATATTGCACGTGGTACGGTTCTTGGTCTACGTTGTACAGTATCGATGTTCAAATTCTAGACTCGGACGAAAACTTTTTTGTACAAAACTATAATTACTACCAATTAATAAATATCCGGATTAGGCTAGGTTAGGTTTGAAAAGGTTTGCTGTAAAGAAAGTGGGCTGCAGCGCAGCAACAAAATTCCGGATATTAAAACAAGGATTTGTTTAACAAAATCTAGGACCCGCCCAAGACTGCCACGATGCTATATCTTTCTCACATGATTATATGGCGCTAAGCCGTGGACATTAAAATCGGCAGAAATAATAAAAAGTAAATTCATTTGAAATGTGATGCTATACGAATCTAAATAAAATATTGTGGACAGAGAAAGTTACCAGCGTGGAAGTATTTCGCAGAATGGGCAAGAAATTTTATGTTATTAAAAACACTAAAATTATAAAACTTTAAATTTTAGGCGCGTAATGAAAGTAGAGAAATACTCACTGCTGGACTAACTACACAGGGTAAAATACAGATAAAGAGAAATGTAAGAAGGCTTAATGAATAATTTGACTTAGAAATTTAAGAAAATGGTTCGGCTGCAGCTTAACTGAACTTTTTAGAAGTGTCCTAAGTAAAATTAGCAGTGATGATTTTCAATCTCCAATCAGAAGAAACGAGACGGACGAAAAAAAGAGTATAAATTGTTATATTTAGATTCTACTGAAAGTGACGTCAGATATTCTAGATACAATAAAATATCACAGTACTTATGTGTAGAAAAATCTAATTATTTGCAATTAAGCATAGTTTTTTTTTCGATTATACTATCCGTTTTTGTATTTTTTAAACTGCAAATTCCAAACTCTAATAAATGAATTATCCCATTTTTCCTCTGAAGCAAATGCAATCGCAGCTTATACTTACCATGAAAACTTGCGCCTTTTTCTAGCAATAATAAATTTAGAGGATTATCCATAGCAAGATCAAATTTTCCAATTTCAACAAATCTTCCACCTTGAGTTAAACATCGCACGGAAGCTAACAGTTTTTCTTCTGCCAGCGAATTTAATACTATATCGACGCCTCTACCCTTGGTTTCCCTCATTATGTGTTTTTCGAAGTCAGTATTTCTAGAACTCGATATATGGCGGTCTGCAATAAAAGTATTTAGCTAAATAAATTGAATTATATACGGTCCGTGTGTCAAGATCGTTGTAGGTAACTAGACTGATTTTTGATTATCTTTTGGAGAGAAGTTTGCTAAAAACATAGAAAACTATAATAATTCCATTATATATATATATATATATAACCAGATAAAAGTAATAAAACTGTGGTCATGAATTCGACAGACTATGATAAAAAAATAAATGAACTTTTAAATGACTCAAAAACCTATAAACAATTAAGAACTAATTCCACAAACACATTTCAATTAAAAAATAACAACTTTGTAAAAAAACTAGTGAACAATAATTCGCTTAGTGACCTAGAAGCAAAAAAATTAATGATTCATAATGCAACAGCTCCAAAATTATACGGACTACCAAAATTGCATAAGCCGGGAACACCTCTTCGACCAATAGTTTCTTGCATTCAGCCTCCGTTTTACAACTTATCTAGATATCTGTCAAAATGTTTATCAAATGTTACAGGTAAAAACGATTATTATATACAAAATTCTTTTTCTTTCAAAAAATTTATTGACACTGTAAATATTCCAGATAATCATAAACTACTTTCATTGGATGTAATTTCATTATACACAAACATTCCAAATGATTTAGTAGCAGAAATTATGAAAAATAAGTGGAATTTAATTAAAGAACATACTACTCTTTCTTGCAACGAATTTATAGAAGCAATAAACTTAACGTTAAATAATAACTATTTTCAATACAAAAATAATTTTTAACAGCAACTTGACGGCTGCGGCATGGGTTCTCCAATATCGTCAACCATTGCACAGTTAGTAATGGAACACTTGGAAGAACATGTCATAAAAAACTTAGATTTTCAAATTGTTTTTTCCAAACGTTTTGTGAATGATTGCCTAACTATAGTTCCATCAAAGAAAATTCAGGATATCATTAATAAATTTAACAACTTTCATCCATAACTACAATTTCGTTTGGAATTAGAACAAAATAGTGAAATTAATTTTCTTGATTTAACATTGATTAGGGATCAAAATAACATTAAAACCAAATGGTACACAAGGGAAACTTGGACATCCAAAAAAAAACCATTTTCCTATAAAACAAATTAAACGAATTTTTAAACAACGAACATATAAATTCTATAATAGCCAGAGACAGAATAACAAACACAGCATCACAAACAACACTAAATACATATCAATGTCATACACAGATGGATTGTCAGAAAAGTTAAAACACAGTTTATGCAAATATGACATAATTATATGTCATAAATCACATAACTTATTAACAAATTTATACATTCCTCTAAAAAGTGAAATTCCAAAAAAGAAAAAATGAAATGTAATTTATTCTGTGTCTTGCATAAATTGTTCTAAAAAGTATATAGGTATGACCACACAATACTTAGAAAATCGGTTAAACGGCCATAAATATACAAAGAACGCTTCCACGGTCTTACATAAACATGAAAAAAGTGAAAAACATGAATTCAACTTTTCCGAAACAAAATTTTTAAGTCGAGACAGCAATTATCATAAATTGGCAATGAAAGAAATGATTCATATAAAGAAAGATCAGAATGCAGTAAATGACAAAAAGGACATACAAAATCTAAGTCAAATTTATCACAACCTAATAAAATAATAATTAAATTTAATAATAAAAAAATAACCTAAAATAATATAATGATTTTCAAAACACTAAAAATCAATTTAAATAACATCTGTAAATATACGATGTATATTAAAATACATAGATATTTAATAAAATAAAAAAGTCATGATAATAGTTTTTATAATTACGGAATTTATATAGATCTCACCCATCGGTTAAAACATTCAGAACTTCAAAATTATTACTATAAATAATATTGTCGTTTCCAAGGTAAGGTACATATAAAATTTATTTTAATATTTTACGTTGTTTTATTAAATATTGTGAGTACAAAAATATTTTAATTAATTAATTGTTCAATAGTCAAGTATTATGAATGTTTGTTTTGTTACGTATAGTACATGTTAAATATTTGCGCATGTTTGTTGAAAAGTACTAATCCATGTATTATGTATATTTTTTAAACATGCAATAAAATGCTCTTGAAAATGCTTCAAACAAGAAGCGAAACGTCGAGCTAGTTGCAGAAAAATAAATTTCATTAATCAAACCTACACCCAAGAAAAATAAAAACCTTTAGTATATATATATATATATATATATATATATATATATATATATATATATATATATATATATATATATATATATATATATATATATATATATATATATATATATATATATATATACATATATATATATATATATATATATATATATATATATATATATATATAGGGCATTTCATTGTCGATGGTACACGACGTTTCTGAAGAACTAATTAACGTATTTTCTTCAAATTTTGGCTGCGAAGGTAACCACCCGTTTTAGCGATGCAGCATTGCCGCTTTTACACAAAACCGGTGACAACTTCGTTATTTTAAATGGAAAACCCTGTATATTTTTGAATTTTCAGATTCTATATGTATTTCTCAGCAACTTTTTTACATATCCTCCGTCTTTGAATTATTAATTAATTTTCAATTTTTTTTAACGAAAACGGAATTCTGCATTTCTCTCAACTCTAAAATAATTTTAAGTTGAAGTTTGGGTTTCTGTACAGCAATACCTAGTGATGTATAGTGTATTACTCATATCTTAGTTGAACCATACTGAGTTGTCCAATAATAAATATTTGTAGGTAACAAAAAAGTGTCTGAAAATCGATTACTTAAAAAGCTGATATAAATGGCTTTTTATCAGCGTACACTTTGTGTATACCTAACTCTTCAAGTTTTCGATTTATAAGCATTTCTTATTGAAATTTTATTAAACATGTACTTTACAACGATTTTGATGGTAATGTGTCACGAAAAGAATTTAGACGCCATGCAAATTTCGTTTTTGTTTTAGTTAATATTGCAATGGCAGATAATAATAACTACTCAAATACAGTAATAATAAATTTATTTATTCTATATGGACAGCGTGATAAGATTTTCAAAATAATATTTACTAAATGTGAGAAAATGTATTCGGATGTGCCACATCTACTACAAACTATTTCAGAGATATTAGTTTAATTTTAAAATTACTAAGAAATTTGCAAGAAAATTAAAAATAAACCAAATTTAAAAAAAATATTTTAAAAAGATCCATTAACCTCTAAACACTTTAATACACGCGTATAGACACCATGGCATGCAAGATTTCTAACAATATGGAGACTAATATCTTGAAAAGCAAGAAATAACTGAACTTGGGTTTTTGTTGGTTTTATGTAATTGAGTTTTTAACATGTCAAATGTTTAAACTATTGTCAATTCTCTAGTAAACCCTCGTTATTACGGAACATAACTTGGAAGTCGTGGCTTTCTGAATTTTCTATAGACTCGCTTTATAAATGCCTATCTGACCTTATTTTCTAAATGTTGCTAACTATTGATCGGTCCTTCATAAGCCATTTATTTGACCCGCAACCAAAGATGAAAGTCTAAGCGGGTAGGACTTGCAGATCGTGGTGGCCATCTCCAAGAGAGGTTACTTAGCCATATCCATCTGTTTTCAGAGATAGCATACAGTCTTCTGGCAACTTCATTTATAGTGTGCGCAAGAGCACCGTTCAGCTGATACCAGCATTGTGTATCGTTTGCAGTCACAAATCATCCAAGAATTCCGAAACACTATTTTTTTTTATTTCTAGATATTTCTGTGGAGTTACCATTTTCGTCGTATATGTATATTAGAAATAGTCCGTTCATCAGTAAACAGAAAACCTTAAAACTAAAGTATTGAAATCACTTTTCTTTTACAAAATTTCGATTTTTTGCAAGCCCAAAAATGGTTATTTTGGTGGTTAAATATTCCTTCGCGCGTAAATTTAGCTTCGTCTGTTCAAATTATCTTTTTTAAAAAATCCGTATCTTCCTGGTTACGCAGTGAAAGCATTCGCAAAATTCAACGAGTTTAAAAGGGTCATCTAGTTGTAATGCTTGGAGTATAATTAAATTAAAATTGTGTGGTTTGTTTTCATCCAATATTTTACAAATTGTTGCTCTAGTAATACCCGAATCGTTTTTTTTTTCGTTCTAGTTAACGCGTAAGGATATACTTGAAAATACAATAGAATATTTATTTCATTATCTTCATCTCCATTCACTAGGTGGAATCTACATTCTAGGTACGTGGACTTATTTAAAATTAATGTAGTTATTTTGTTATTTTCAATTGATTTTTTTTTAGTTTATTGGTGGTAAATGTGGGTTTAGCTCATTGAATTTTCTGCATGTTCTCGAAACGACAAAAAACATCCTGCATTATGTATAAAATAAACACACAAAAGGAAATAAAAAGCAAGTAAACCACTTGTTTATTATACCAAGCGGCCATTAAAAAACCATAGACACCTATTATTAATAAACAAAAATTAAATCACGTTAAATAAAGGTAGCTGAATAGCATCATACTTAAATTTTGTTTATTAGCCACGTAAGTCTCCTGTTATTTTTAAATACATATTATTTGATAGAGTAGGTACAGCAATAATATTAATAATTATTATTAAAATAACTTTTAAATTTAAAAAAATCGGTAAATTTCCTTTACCCGGAACCTCCTGGTTATGAATCTTTCCTTTTATTAGGAATTGTAAAGTGTGACCCAATTTAACACATATATACTGTCTTTTAAAATATTTTTATTCGTCGCGATTTTGTTGGATCATATTGGATTCCTACCAATATTTTACCAATTTCTACCTATGCCACACTTTTTGGGAATATTTTAAAATAAATTCAATAAGTAGTTTTTATATTAACACAGATCGGCACTTTGTTACGTCATGTTAAATTCGTACCAATTTATCCCTACACCACATTAAATTTTTCGGCAAAATTTAAAGTCAACTGAATAAGATTTTTTTAAGTTGATTTTTTAAAAATTTTATTTGGCCGCGGGCGCCGGCCGTTTTGTTCCGCTCTTGAATTTGTACCACAACTTTACCAGTTTATCTCTATATCACACTTAATGCTTGCACAAAATTTGAAATTAATCTAACAGGTAGTGCTTTCAGGCTGATTTTTTATATATTTCAAATTTTGTTTTGCATCTTATATTCATACCAAAATGTTATCAGTTTATCAGAACCTGTTAGGTAAAGATCTGAAAAAATCTCGAAGGGTGATCTTTTTACGATTTCAATACTTCCCTTTTACGAGGAAAGTAAAAACGAGTTAAAATAGGTATAGGAACTACTTATATGGAATAATTCGAATTTGTCTGCAAAAGTGACTTTGGCAATTTAGCTAAAACAGTAATTGGAATTGGTGCTTTCGACATCCTGTATAAAAATTATTTCTTCTCTTTTTATTTAAATAATATGTAACATCATATTAAATATTGTCGAAAGTTTGATTAAAACTGGGTTACCCAATTAAGAAAAATCAAATTTTGTAGGTAGTCTCCTTTGTAATAAAAAAAAAATAAATAATATTTAGAAAATAGTATAGTAACACATAATTTAAAAAAAAAAAACAGAACAAATAAAAGAATACAAAAAAATGAAAAATATACAGGGTGTAGGCTAACAAGGCAGTAATTGTATATTTTTAGGAGATAGGGGTTTATTATGATTAAAAGCAAAATTTAAAAATTTCTTGGTATTCAGGTGGAATAAATAAAATGAATATTTTTGATTAAATTTTGTTTTTTAGAAAATCTTGTCCACTGTCCATGTAGAATATATAAATCGTTAAACAGTATTTGTTTAATTAAATTTCAAAAAGAAATGCTTATAAATCGAAAACTTGAAGAATTAAACAAAATAGGCAAAATATGCACTGCTAAAAAGCTGCCTTTATCAGCTTTTCAAATCAGTATTTATAACCCTGTGTCCCATTTAAATAAATTCGATTTTCAGACACTTTTACAAGTCACCTGCAAACATTTATTTCTGGACCATTCTGTATGCTTCAACTAAAGATATGACTAAAACATCAAATGCTCAAAGGTATTTTTGTACTGTAACCCAAATTTCAGTTTAAAATTATTTTAGAAAAAAAGTCCCGTTTTCGTGAAATTGAAAATTAATTAATATCTCAAAATCGCCTACAGATAAGTATGAGGATGTATTAAGAAAAGTTGCTCAGAAATTGTTAAAGAATTAATCAAGTGTAAGCAAAACTGGTTGGGGCAATGTCAACAGCGCAAGGAGTGGTGGCAGACCGGATTTTCTAACGAGTAGTCAAACGTTGCGATTGAACCTTGAACCATCTAACGCCGCGCGGGTCGATCGGGGAGTCTGTATGCTCCCATCCGCAAAAAATCGGCAATTTTAAGTAACATTTATGTATCGAAGTATTTTAGTTGTTAAGAACCAGTGTTTTGTAGCGTAGTTAATAAATTACGATTAGGATGATACTCGAGTCGTTTTATTACTAACATATTTTTGGTCCTCGAACCGAATGCATACTAAATAGTGTACGTGCATCGTTGTTACTCTTGGAATTTGGATTAACGTGTTGGAAAAAAGATCCAAGTTTGGCCAAGAAATTGTGTTAAAAGTGTTTAGATGGTTCGGAAGTAAAGCTCAGTTGGTTCGAGTTTTCTAATAAAATACAAGTTTGGATAAGCTTACGTAGGAATTGTGGAATTTGCACTGTTGTCAAGTGACACGTCTGCTGGAGCAAGCAGTGATTTGGGGTTCTGGTAAATCGTGTAGCGCTACCTTGTTGCCGCTTCACACGGTTGTCACGTCGTGTCTCTGCTGATCAAACGAGTCTCGACGAAGAGAGCCGAGAGCGTCGCGTTGCAGCGCGGGCAGAAACAGCTGAGAAGCGAAGAGCTGGACAGTGGACACCTATGGAAGTAGCGAAACGGCTCGTCGTTTGCAACAGAACAGGATTCGTGGAAGGCATCTTCGACGCCTTGGCAATCAGCTGGTGGAGAGAGATTACGTACTCGTAGGTGAAACGCGCGGATTTCTGCCTATAAGGTAACGTCGGATAACGGTAAGTGGGTTAAAGGATTAAATTAATTTGTGGTTTAAAGGTATCTTCATAAAATAATTACTGTTGTGTTTGTAATTCATTTTATTGAATTCGCACTAAATTAATTTGTAGTTTTAAGGTATATTCATAAAATAATTACTGGTGTGTTTGTAATTTATTTTATTGATTTCGCACTAAATTAATTTGTGGTTTTAAGGTATATTCATAAAATAGTTACTGTCGTGTTTGTAATTCATTTTATTGAATTCGCACTAAATTAATTTGTGGTTTTAAGGTATATTCATAAAATAATTACTATTGTGTTTGTAATTTATTTTATATTGATTGATACTCGAATTAATTTGCGATTCAATAGGTATTCATACAAAATAGATACCACTGTGTTCGTATTTGTTTTATATTAAATTTGCACTTGTACAATTTACAATGTCAGAGGGATTAAAGGCCTTGGTTAGAAAAAGAGCGGTTGTAAAAGGGCGAATCACTCTTTTCAAAAAATATTTGGCAGAGGTAGAAAACTTAGTTTCAAAATTGGGGGTTCAATCTTTGGAAAGGGAGACTATTATCGAACTAGAAGCTCGTACAGAAAAGGCCAATTATTATTTAACAGAGTTTGAAGAATATCAAAATGAATTTTAATTTAAGTGCGAAGAAGCGGATTTAGAAAATCAAATTAAAGAAAGGGAGGATTTTCAAAACGAATTTTATGGGATTTTAAGTAAGGCAAAAAAGATTTTAGATCGATATGGGGCAAGAGATGAAGAAATTTCATTACTTGCGTGCTCAGCTTTCAGATTCTGCTAGACAGGTAATTGAAGCTCTTGAGTTTAGTGCGTCCATTTATAATGTTGCGTGGGATACATTATGTACCAGATACGACAACAAAAGGATCCTTATTCAAAATCATATTTCAGGAATTTTTGAGGTTTCTACTTTGAAAGGCGAATCCTCTGAAGGTTTACGAAATTTATGCGATACAGTAACCAAACATTTGCGAGCGTTACAAAATCTGGGTAGGCCTGTTCAATATTGGGACGATTTAATTATTTTTAATTTAGCATCGAAACTGGACCGATTGAGCCTAAAGGAGTGGGAAGGTGTAAAAATAAAAAAGGAAATTCCTACTTTCGAAGATTTCAAAGATTTTATTAAGGGCAGAGCAGATCTACTGGAGACCTTGGAACGGTCTAAAGATAAACCCGAGGTTAAACCACGGGATTTTTCTGTTGTTAATCATCAGCACAGACCAAGGCATGAACAAAGGGTGTATTTGACTGTAAATAATAGTAAGTGTGTAGTGTGTAAGGAAATGCATGCCTTAAGTAATTGTAAAAAGTTTTTAGGTTTTTCTGTGCCATCTGGCGTGGGGGTAATAAAGAGAAGTAAATTGTGGATGTGCTGTTTTTCCAATAAGCATTTTAGTCCCATGTGTCAAGCGGCTAAATGTTCAAAATGTGGTTTGGGACACCATGTTTTACTGCATTATCTCAAAGACTCAGAAGGTCAAAACAAGGTACAAGATCATCAAGTCACGAAGGAGGGCGAAGGTCACAACAATAATGATAGGGGTTCAGATCAAACTGTTACATTGTCGAGCAGAAATGGGAAAATTGGTATTACTCCAGGACAAGTGTTACTTTCGACAGCGGTCATTAAAATTTTGGATATTTACGGTCAAGGTCACGAGTGTAAAATTTTGTTGGATTCTGCTTCGATGAGTAATTTTCTTTCTGAAAATATGCATAAAAGGTTAGGATTAAGATTGGAAAAGGTGAATATTTCTGTTGTAGGCATAAGTCAAGGGACTTCTAATGTGAGACAAAAGTGTGAGGTAAGTATTTTATCAAATGTTGGCAATTACAAAACAAAATTATCTTGTTTGATACTTCCTAAGATTAACAATGAACTACCGTTGTACGAAATGGATAGTAACGCATTTAAAATTCCACAGGGTATTCAACTGGCTGATCCAAGTTTTTATAGGCCGGCTGAAGTTGATATGCTGATTGGTGCGGAACTATTTTGGCAATTGATGCAAGAAGGTCAAGTGTCACTAGGTGAGGGTATGCCGGTCCTCCAAAACACGCGTTTAGGTTGGGTAGTGTCAGGAAAAGTAAACAATAATTTCATGGGTAAAAGGCAAAAAACGATGTGTCATTTTGTCAGGGATATGGATGTTCAAGATCTGCTCTCAAGGTTTTGGGAATGGGAGGAGCCTTGTGGAGCCAAGTTAGACCCGACGTCTACGGAGGAGGCGAAATGTGAGAATTTATTTGTAACCACTACGACACGTGATCATGAAGGTCGTTTCATTGTGACCATTCCCTTTAAGGACTCGGTGGAGAACCTGGGTGATTCTAAACAGTTAGCTTTAAGTAGATTATTTTCATTGGAGAGAAAATTTGTAAAAAATGGTGAGCTGCGCAGACAATATTGTGATTATATGGCAGAATATGAAAAAAATGGTTACATGACAAAGGTAAGTGATCTCAAGGACAACGAAATGTCATACTTTCTGCCGCATCATGGCGTTATAAAGGAGAGCAGTTCTTCGACAAAATTAGGAATTGTGTATGATGGGTCTGCGCAATCTGACACTGGGGTCTCGGTTAATCATCTGCAATATGTAGGACCAAGGATACAAGAAGATTTGGTATCTAGTTTATTGCGTTTTAAACAAAATAAGGTGGCATTTTGCGCTGATATCACAAAAATGTATTTGCAGATCTGGGTAAAGGAGGAACAACGGCCATTACAGCGGATTCTTTGGAGGCATAATCCATCAGAAGAAGTTCAAGTATACAATTTAAACACGGTCGTGTTCGGGTTGACTTCTAGTCCATTTTTAGCCGTCAGGTGTCTAAAACAGCTTGCACTGGATTTTGGGGTGGATTTTCCGCAAAAATAATTAATACTGATTTTTATGTAGATGATCTAATTTCGGGCGCATCGACTTGGGAGGAGGCCATTGAGGTTAGGAAGGAGGTATCTACAATTTTAAGTTTTGAATTGAGGAAATTCTGTTCGAATGACAGGTCATTTTTAAAGGCAATGGGAGAAGGAGATGATGTGGCCAAACAAGTTTTAAATCTAGGTTAAGGTGAGAGGACTAAAACATTGGGATTGTAGCCAAGATACCTTCACTTATAAAATTGGATCTTCATCAGAAATTGGTTGTGTAACGAAGCGTAAAATTCTTTCAGAAATTGCACAGGTATTTGATCCGTTGGGTTTGTTGAGCGCCAGTATCATTATTCCAAAAATAATATTACAACAATTATGGTTGTTAAAACTGTTTTGGGATGATGAGGTTCCCGACAACATTAAAACTGAATGGTATAGGTTCAAAAGGGAGATTCTGGAATTTAATAATCTGTTTATTGCCCGATTTGTTTCTTGTGTGAAATCAGTACGAAACGAGATTCATGGATTTTCGGACGCTAGTCAACAGGCATTTGGGGCATGTGTCTATGTTAGGACTATCGACAGTGATCATAATGTTCAATCTCGACTAATGTGTGCCAAGAGTAGGGTGGCTCCAATTAAGGCATTGACCATACCCAAACTGGAATTATCAGCTGCTTTGTTACTTTCAAAATTAATGAAAGAGGTGTATGAGTCGAAAGGTCTTACGATCGATGGAATATTCTTATGGTGGGATTCTAATGTCGTGCTGAGTTGGATAAAGTCACCAGCAATTCACTTCAACCAATTTGTGTCGAATAGTGTTTCACAAATTCAGTCACTAACAACTTGTGACAGTTGGAGGTATGTAAAATCTGAAGAAAATCCAGCTGACTTAGTTTCTAGAGGTATATTTCCATCAAAATTGGTTGGTAATAAATTTTGATTTGAAGGCCCAAGTTGGTTGTCAGAAGTACAATCTATTCCGGAGGGTAGAGTGGACGTCATAGATTTAGCTAATTTGCCGGAAAAGAAAAAAAGAGTCACGTGTTTGGTTAGCACAGAGAATGTCCAATTTGAATTATTTTCCAAATTTTCCAGGCTAAATAAAATGATAAGAGTTTTTTCATGGTGCCTTGGATTTTTGGAAAATTGTAAAAATAAAGAAACAATGGTGTTTGGAGGTTTGAGTGTAGAAGAATTGGAAATTTCGGAAAGGGAATTGGTAAAAATTGCACAGAGAGAATGTTTTTCTAAGGAGTTAGCAGTGTTAAAAGAAAAAAAGGAAGGAGTTAAGAATGTAAAATTGTCAAGTTTGAATCCATTTATTGATAGTGAAAATGTCTTAAGGGTAGGGGGAAGGTTGAGTTTGTCCGATTTTGGGTTTGACAAAAAATACCCCATAGTGTTAAGCTCTAAACACAGGTTGCCGGAGATGATTGTGATAAATGAACATGAAAGATTAATGCATGCAGGGCCACAATTAGTTCTAAGCTCGTTAAGGGAAAGGTACTGGCCTACAGGAGGGAGAAATTTGGTTAAAAAGGTCCTACATAGGTGCATGATTTGTGCTCGGGCTAAACCGGTAGGATTTGAACCACAAATGGGAAATCTCCCCAAGTCGCGATTGACTGCACAGCCAGCCTTTAA
The DNA here is from genome assembly GCA_030620095.1 of Kuschelorhynchus macadamiae. NCBI lineage: Eukaryota > Metazoa > Arthropoda > Insecta > Coleoptera > Curculionidae > Kuschelorhynchus > Kuschelorhynchus macadamiae. The sequence continues at coordinate 355,657 of JAUTXW010001878.1, forward strand.
CACTACTGGAGTGGACTATGCCGGTCCTTTTAATCTTTCACTGTCATCACAGGGCCGAGGAACACGGACCTACAAGGCGTATATATGTCTGTTTGTATGTTTTACGACGCGTGCAATACATTTAGAGACTGTGTCAAGTTTGTCCACAGAAGCCTTTATCGCTACTTTCAGAAGATTCGTTTCACGGAGGGGAAAACCATCGCAAATTTACTCAGATAATGGTAAAAATTTTATCGGAGCTCACTCTGAGTTACGGGAACTTGGACACTTTCTTCACAATCACCAAGACAAATTGGAAGAGTTGGTGGGAAACGAGGGAATAAAATGGTCTTTCATTCCTGCATACTCGCCACATTTCGGCGGTATCTGGGAAGCCGGTGTAAAAACTGTCAAATACCATTTGAAAAGGGTGGTTGGCAATATAATTTTAAATTATGAGGATTTTGAAACTGTATTGTGTCAAATAGAGGCAACGGTAAATTCACGTCATTTAACCCCAATGTCGTCGAATCCGTCAGATTTAGACGTTATCACACCGGGGCATTTTTTAATCGGGCGTCGATTAACGTCATTACCCGACGCGAGTGTTATCGATGTAAGTGAAAACCGTCTTTCGCGTTTTCAAAAGATTCAGCAAATTCAACAAATATTTTGGTCACGTTGGTCAAGAGAGTATATAGCTGAATTGCAGAAGCGAGTGAAATGGAAAAACACTAAAGGTGAACTTAAAAAAGAAGAGTTTGTGCTCATAAAGGAGAACAATACTCCACCTTTATGTTGGAAGATGGACCGAATAGTGTGTTTGCACCCTGGTGCAGATGAAGTCTGTAGGGTTGCCACGGTAAAAACGGCTAAAGGGGAAGTGAAACGCTCTTTTAGTAAGTTCTGCCCGTTACCGGTAGAAAATGCGGTAGAATCTGCGTGATTGCGGCGCATAGCTTTATGCTTAGCTTTAGTTTGTAGTTTAAATTTAATTTACATTTAAGCGTTATATATGTAAAGTCGGTTTTGTTTTGTTTTTTTTGAAAGCAGGTTCTTTCAAGGCGGGGGGGATGTTAAAGAATTAATCAAGTGTAAGCAAAACTGGTTGTGGCAATGTCAACAGCGCAAGGAGTGGTGGCGGACCGGATTTTCTAACGAGTAGTCGAACGTTGCGATTGAACCTTGAACCATCTAACGCCGCGCGGGTCGATCGGGGAGTCTGTATGCTCCCATCCGCAAAAAATCGGCAATTTTAAGTAACATTTATGTATCGAAGTATTTTAGTTGCTAAGAACCAGTGTTTTGTAGCGTAGTTAATAAATTACGATTAGGATGATACTCGAGTCGTTTTATTACTAACAGAAATACATATAAAATATTTTTTTGAATTTGAAAAATATACGGGGCATTCTATTTAAAATAACGATGTTGTCACCGGTGTTGTATAGAAGCGGCAACGCCGCATCTCTAAAAATACCTTAAAATGATGTACTATGATCGGCTACCTTCGCCACCAAAATATGAACACAATCCGTTAATTAGTTCTCCAGAAACGTCTAATATGCCGTCAAATAATGTTAGTCCATGATTCTTACCACTTGTTCATGTTTTTATTCATTTCTTAGTGTACACAAGATCATTGAAAAAGACTAAAAAATAGCCGAAAAGTTTGAATTAAAAAAAAAACAAGGCTAGAAAAAAATTTTGTTTTATTGTATTATATGAATCTCATCCCAAGAAATTTGTTTTTGAAAAAAATATATATATATAAAAAGGTTCAAGATACATTATATATATATATATATATATATATATATATATATATATATATATATATATATATATATATATATATATATATATATATATATATATATATATATATATATATATATAGAATGAGGGCATAAAGTCTGGAAACCTTCAGATATGTCAAAAACTATACAAGTTGGGTAAAAAAGTTTCATATAAAACTTGTATAATTCCTTACGATTAATGATTCAAAAATGTCTTGAAATATACAGGGTGTTTTAAAATCAAGTTACACGCCAAAACTTCAGAATCTCTAATGGAACACCCTGTATATTATTTCATTTTAAGAATCTACAAGAAATTCTGATCATATTTTATTAAGCATACCCTATCCCTAAAGTCAACTGTTTTTGAGATAAAAAAATGAGAAAATGGAAATTTGGCTTTAAACAAAATTAGCTCATTTCCCTATGCATAGTGAAACCTGGTGGATTATTTTAGAACTCCCGTAGAAACTGTCATGTACTGACAATAAACTGTGTCAATTTTTAACATATTGTTGGAGAGTTACTTTTTTCCTGATAAAAATGCTTTCAGAAAGAGAAAGAATAGAGATTCTTATGATGTTTGGATAGGGAGATCGCCAAAGAAATCTTGACGAAGTATGTGAACTTTTTAATAATACGCATCCCGAGCGAGGACAAGCAATTGCAAAATCCACAGTTAGCAAAATTATCAAAAAATTTCGTGATCATGGTTGTGTAAAAGATCTTCCCAGGCCAAAACTAGATGATGATATGAAATTGAATGTTTTACTCAGTTATAACGAAAATCCACATTTACCTACAAGTCAAGTAGCATTAGATTTTAACCTTAGTCAATCATCGGTAAAAAATATTCTGCACACGGCAAAGTATTATCCCTACAAAATAAGATTAATTCATGAATTAAATGAAGACGACTTTGACCGCCGACTTGAGTTTTGCGAAAGTATGCAAGAGCGGTGCAACCTGGATCCATTCTTTTGTAGAAATATTTTATTTTCCGATGAAGCCACCTTTTTTCTTAATGGTACTGTCAACCGACAAAACTGTAGATATTGGTCTACAGAGAATCCCCATTGGGCTCAAGTGGCTCATACGCAATATCCCGAGAAAATCAATGTTTGGGCTGGAATATTTCAAGATAGAATTATAGGTCCCTACTTTTTCGACGTAAATTTAACCGGCGAAATTTATCTTGATTTTTTACAACTCGAGTTGATTCCTGCCTTAGCTCAATTGTATCCAGGTAATGAGCCCAATATGCCTACTGCAGCAATGTGGTTCCAACAAGATGGAGCACCACCTCACTACGCGCTACCTGTTCGGAAGTATCTCAGTGAAATATGTCCTAACAGGTGGATAGGACGTCGTGGTCCCTACGAATGGCCGGCCAGGTCCCCGGACTTAACTCCCCTAGATTATTTTCTGAGGGGATATTTAAAGAGCAAAGATTATTTGAACAGACCTCCTAATATCGATGCGCTGAAAAATCGTATAAGAGATGAAATCCGACAAAACCCACCTACTTTCATTCGAAATCTACAACAAGAGTTCATCAATCGATTAGGATATTGTCAGGAAGCGAACGGACAACAGTTCCAGCATTTATTACGTTAAAACGCATCATTTAGAATTTTAGACTATCGTTGTTAATCGTTATTAAAAAAATGTTGTAAAACAGTTTTCTCATTTTTTTTATCTCAAAAACAGTTGACTTTAGGGATAGGGTATGCTTAATAAAATATGATCAGAATTTCATGTAGATTCTTAAAATGAAATAATATACAGGGTGTTCCATTAGAGATTCTGAAGTTTTGGCGTGTAACTTGATTTTAAAAATACCCTGTATATTTCAAGATATTTTTGAATCATAAATCGTAAGGAACTATACAACTTTTATATGAAACTTTTTTACCCAACTTGTATAGTTTTTGACATATCTCAAGGTTTCCAGACTTTATACCCTCATTGTGTATATATATATATATATATATATATATACAGGGTGTTAGGGGTTTGACTACAAATATTTTAACACCTGCTAGTATGGACACACTGCCCACCGTAAAAAACGGATAAAAATTTATACCAATATTGTATATGCAGATATGGTACATATTTATGGAAAGTGTAGATAGAATGATTTTTGGCTTTCTAAACATCCTGTTAGGATACGGAGGTGTCCTAATGACAGAACATTTGTGACGGTTTGACAAAGAGTTCGCGATGCGTGAAAACCTTCTGTACTCTTACAGGGTAATAAAGTTAAAGCTTGTACGATTACAGGCTTTAACTTTAGAGGACTTACCACGAAGAAGAGAATTTCGCCGGTGCTTTCTCCGAAAAAACCAGGAACACGAAAATTTTGCTTTAAACATACTGACAACCGATAAATGTTTTGCGAGAGATGGAATTTTAAATTATCATAACATTCATACCTGAACTCAAGAAAATCCACACACGACTCAACAAGCCCGATTTCAATACCGGTTTTCAATAAATATTTGGGCTGGAATAATCCACAATCGGTTAAACGGACCTTCTGAGCTACCAAGGCATTTAACAGGAGAGGCATACGTCCAATTTTTAACAAATGACTTGCCCACTCTTTTAGAAAATATTCCTTTAGCTCAGCGAGCCAGTTTCTTCATGATGGAGCTCCTGCCCACATTCATAGGAATGTGTTACAACATCTGGATAATACGTTTGATAATGTATAGGTCGAAATGCCCCAGAACCAAGAAAATGGCCTCCGTCAGAGGTTAGGTCAGACCTAAACCCCCTCGATTTTTATTTTTGGGGCCACACGAAAACATTAGTGTACAAGAGGGTTGAAATTGAAGATGACCTTAGAAACCGTATTCTTGCTGCAGCGTAACAAATTGGACAAAAACCTAACGTTCTTGAATCTGTTGAAGAAAATTGACTTCGCCGTATTCGTGCGTGTTTAAATAGTGGCGGTAGTCATTTTCAGCATTTACTTTAAGTTTTTAAAATACTTTTTTTAGTGTGTGAATTACCTACCTAGCGATATAAATTAATATGCTTGGTAAATTCATATTCTTTATTAATTTTTGGAAAACTAATAAGCTTAATTAGGATTGCGCAGTTAAAAACGATACAAATAAATAATCTTAAAAAGTTTTAAGAACAGGTTTTAACAATTTTTATGCCGATAGTATGCTAACAAACCACAATTTATTAAAAATTTAGTTCATACATTTCAAAAAAATAATCAAAATAAAATAATTGAATCGTTTTCAAAGGTTTTTTTTATACTTCTTTGTTAACAAAACACACTGTGTCTATTCAGACGCGAGAAAGAAAGCTTCGAAAATGCCAAATGTGATTTTGGCGAAACGTCGGCAAAACTGTTCTTTTCAAAATCTTTATATATACAGTGTGTCCGAAATTGGTTATGACAGTATTGGGATCTCGGAAACCGTGATAGTTACAAAAACGTTTAAATGGAGAAAGTTTTAGACAATTATGTTTGTAATTTAACGCCGTTTTTCTCGCGATTCTATCTTTTTTAGTTTTTGAGATATTTTGAAAAAACCAAAAAAGTGCATTTTCGAAAAAGTCCTATAATTTATTTATTTATGAAAATTTTCAAAATCTGTAAGAACATTATTAAGGCAACTTTTTACGTAGAGTGCACCTATTAAGTCAAATTTTACATACGACGTTTCGATTTTCTAGAACCATCATCAATTTTGTTTTTTCTTATGGCCGCTGTGTTCGATTTTGACAGTTTTGAAAAGAGTATTTCTTTAGCTTTTCAACGGCGTATCACACTTTGTAATTAGGTTATTACTAAAGGTGCAAAAAGTGCGTAGAGAAAATATTTAAACGTTTTTTGGAATTATCAAAGTAAAAAATTAAAAATTAATAGTGTTAAAAGGCAATATGTAATTCAACATCCAGTTCTACAAAAAATTAGTAAAAACTACTCAATAACATTGCACAATGTTCACAAATGTTCAAATGACCAGCCGCAGATAACACTAACATCTTTGCTCAAGTAGGCTTTGGTTTTGAAATAATAGAATACTTTTAATCTGTCAAAAATGCAACGTTTAAGTTTTATTTAACATTCATCACTGTTTTAATAAGGATTACAATGGCGTTAAACTTTTCTAATGAAGAAATGTTTGATATGTTAGTGTGTTATATTAAAAATGAAAGAAATGCAAACAGGGCCATGGATGTGTATTTTGACACGTACCCCGAAAGACGGCAGCCTGGCAGAACTTATTTTCAAACGCTGGTTAGAAATTTGCTTGAGTTTGGCAGTTTTAATAAGATTTGCACAAAGAAGTATGCAAAAGACAACGAGCAACGCAATAGGCAAATCCTAGAATATTTTAATGAAAATCCGACTTCATCTACAAGAAGAAGCGAAACAGAACTTCAAATTCCAAAATCTACCGTTCATGGCGTCTTAAAAGTAACTAAATATCGTCCTTACAAGCCAACAATTGTGCAAGGACTTCAAGCAGGTGATTTCGAAAGAAGAATTGTTTTTTGTAATTGGTATATCAATAGATGTCGAGAAAATCCCGCTTTTTGCAATAAAGTCATTTGGTCAGATGAGACTCATTTTACAAACTGTGGCATTTTTAATAAAAAAAAATCACCATTATTGGGCTATTGAAAATCCGCAACTACGCGATCCACGCAGGCTGCAAGAGCGATTTGGTTTTAATGTATGGTGCGGGATGCTTGGTAAGATAAACATAGTCTAATTGAATTGCTTATAATTCAATATTTTCCATTACTTTTTAGGAAATCGTCTCATTGGTCCCTTTATTTTTGATCACACACTGACAGGCCCAAGATACCTTGCCATGTTACAGAATCAAATAGTTCCTGCCATTCGAGAAGCTGTGCCAGATGATCAGTTTAATAGCTTGTGGTTTCAGCAAGACGGTTGTCCTGCACATAACAGCAGGGATGTACAAACCTTTTTAACAACAACTTTTGGTGAAAACGTAATATCCAACAGTGGTCCTGTCCGCTGGCCAGCTAGATCCCCGGATATCACGCCGTTGGATTTTTATTTATGGGGATGTGCGAAAAATGAAATATACGAATTTGACCCCCCAGAAAATAGGCAAGTTCTTGAGTAGCGAACCCGAAATATTCTAGAAAATATAAATAGAAATACCATTCAACGGGTAATCAGAACAGTTGAAAGGAAATGCGGACACTGCATAGAAAAAAACAGTCAACATTTTTAATCCTAGTATTATGTAGCATTTTTTTATTAATTTTATTGAGTAGGTAGTTCATACTGATTTTCTGTTAATTCTTGTAAGGTTAGTACTTTTAAATCGCCATGAACGGTTGACTTCAGAATGTGAAGTTCTGTTTCAATTCTTCTTATGGAAAAAACCAGATTTTCATTAAAATATTCTAATATTTGCCTATTCCATTCCTTTTCATACTTGCATACTTTCTGTTGCGATTCTTAAAATTGGCTAACCCTAGCAAGCTTTTAATCAGTGCAGCGCTTGAAAAGAAGTTCTGTCGACAGTCGTTCTTCGGGGTACATTATGTGCAGTGCACATAGTATTAATGTTACTGAGTAGAACTTACTGATTTTATGCAGAATTTAATGTCCAATTTAAAAATATTGCTATTTGAAACTATTAAATTTTAATTTATATCGATAATTCGAAAAAATGTTTAAACAGTCTTATTTCAAACGCAAAGCCTACTTGGGCAAAGATGTTAGTGTTATATGCGGGTGGTAGTTTGAACATGTGTGAACATTGTGCACGAATCAATTATGTTATTAAGTAGTTTTTACTGATTTTTTGTAGAACTGGATGTTAAATTACAATATATTGCTATTTAACACTATTAATTTTTAACTTTTTACTTTGATAATTCCGAAAAACGTTTAAATATTTCCTCTACGCACTTTTTGCACCTTTAGTGATAACCTAATTACAAAGTGTGATACACCGTTGAAAAGCTAAAGAAATACTCTTTTCAAAACTGTTAAAATCGAACACAGCGGCCATAAGAAAAAACAAAATTGATGATGGTTCTAGAAAATCGAAACGTTGTATGTAAAATCTGACTTAATAGGTGCACTCTACGTAAAAAGTTAATAATGTTCTTACAGATTTTGAAAATTTTCATAAATAAATAAATTATAGGACTTTTTCGAAAATGCAGTTTTTTGGTTTTTTCAAAATATCTCAAAAACTGAAAAAGATAGGATCGCGAGCAAAATGGCGTTAAATTACAAACATAATTGTCTAAAACTTTCTCCATTTAAACGTTTTTGTAACTATCACGGTTTCCGAGATCCCAATAACCAATTTCGGACACACTGTATATATATATATATATATATATATATATATATATATATATATATATATATATACAAAAATCTCTTTCTTACTTATAAAAAATAATAAGTTTTTTATTTATTACCTTTTAATTGGGGAAACCTCTCTTTAATAAATGACCTTTTCTCTGGTGTGCCTACAGTAGTATAGACGGAGCAACCCATATACAATGCTACTTCTATAGCAGCCAGCCCAACACCTCCTGTTCCTGAATGAATAAGGACTGTATCACCACGTTTCATTCTGCCTTTCTAAAATAAAAAATACTTATTTTGTTACTTCAATCGTAAAAAAAATCTGTCTTTGTTGTTAATCTGTTTGTTGGTCTCGATCAACGACATATAAATAAATAGGATAGACTCCATTGGTTACATTTAAAAGCGATCAGTCATTAAACTATAGAAAGCGCGTTTGACAGATTTGCTACTCTCGACAGTAAATTTTGGGATTACTGTGCTTAATTCACGAAGATATTGGCAAAAATATTGCTTTTAGAAAAGTTAATATTGCATTTTATTTCTAAAATTACTTTAAATAAGCTAATAACAAACAAACCGGAAAAGCTTTTTTTTTATCATTTCGTTTTTATTAATTTTGTTTCGCTTAAAGGAATAATATTTGGCACTGTTGCATTTACCCCGAGTCATTTCCCACCTTTACTTCAGGCTGCTCCGTATGTAAAATGAATGTGCACCAAGTGTGTATTTATCTCTTTCTGTCTTTGCCTGCTAAAATAGAGTAGACATTTAAGCAATAAACGCTAAACTGTCAAATCGAAATTAATCGGAGTAGACACTGGTTACAAGCTGTTATTATCTAAACACGTTATCTAAACAAAGACACCACGCTCATCGGTCATGTCAGCCATTAATTTAATATGAAATTCATTTTATCAAACGAGTGCGCCATCTGTGGCGGGGGTCCTGACTCATTTCGATCTTGCATTGTTGTCTTGTTTTGATAGCGTCTGTTAGATATTTTTGTTGTGTTTGTCCTGGATTTTCACGGTTTTTAGTATTTAAATTTACTGTGGGTTATGAGTTACAGTTAAATATAGTAGTGTCTAGAAGAATATGTAAGAAAAAAGGATGATTTCAACCTGAAAGCCTGTTTACGCTGGTAAGTAACCTTTAACCTTACCTTTATGTCAAATGTGTCTTGCCCAGTGAAGTAGATTCGATAGACGAGTAAGGAAAAATTAAATGGTCTTACAAAATTTCTGATTAAACTGCAGATAAAATCTCAAAATTCTGTTTTTAAAACCTTTTAATGCTCATAGGGAGTAATAAAGTAGAGGGATAAACATATAATGAATTTCAAGTGGTTCATTTATGCCCATATAACACCATGCACTTTATTATGCAATCTATTATATAGCTATTGCTTTTTTTCTTATTGCTAGCATTTAATTTTGTGTTTGGGGCCATTACATTACAAAGATTTCTAGCTCTGGGTTATAGATTTTTTATAAGAGGCAAAGTTATGTAGGTTGTTTATCGTGCATTTTTTTCTGCATCTGCCCTTACAATAAATGTTAAAAATAACTTCAGTTTGGTCCGACCTAGTAATTTTTAAGACTTTTGAAACTTGAAACTTTGAAACTCAAGTAATTACTATCTATCGATCTCCAAATGGTGACTTTAAAAAATTCATGGAAATTACGTCTAACATCCTGGGTAAGCTTGACCATAATATTAAAACCATAATAACAGGTGATTTTAATGTTCATTTTTCTTCAAATGATCACAGAGTAAGTGAAACTTGTAATCTTTTCAGTTCATTTGGTATGCATAAAACTGTAAATTTTAACACTCGTAACAATGAATGTCTTGACAATGTTTTCACTAACATGATCAATGGATATCACCCTGAGAAATGCTGCTTTTCTCTGTTCTCAGATCATGACGGCATTATTTTCAAAATTTGTCTCTAACTTCACAAATCCCAAAACTCGTATTACATATAGGCCAATCATCAATTCAGGTCTTTTTTCACTCTATAATATTATTGAAAACTGTGACTGGGATTTTACTTACAGGAGTGATCTGGGGGCCGAAGCAAAGTTCAACAAATTTGTCGATTATATTGAAAATGCAATTAATGTCTGTTTTTCGCTAAAGACAAAACTAGTTTCTCGTGGTGGCATTGCCCAAAGACCAATAAATTGGTTTAATGATGATCTCCGTGACATGAGAGACACTTTAAGAATTCTTTCTAAGACCAGCAGGACAGATCCTGTTCTGGTCCCAAAGAGCATGGTTAATGCATATAAAAAACAATATAGGCAAGCATTATCTGGGGCAAAAAGGGAAGCCCATGACAAATTTATTTCTGAATTTGCTAATCCACAAACAGCTATGTGGAACATTATTGATAAATGTTCTGCCAAACTGTGGGTGGAACCTCCCACACAACTAAATGCACAAACTTTAAATACATACTTTGCTGGTGTGGCACAGGGAGTTGTAGCTGCTCTGCAGGCTTCTTTGGTAGACTTTTCCGATTATTTCCGAAACACCACGGTGCAAAACATTCAGTTTAAATTTAGGGCTACCACTTTCACTGAGGTAAGGGATGTTATCGATGGTTTGAAAAACAGTAGAAGCAAAGATATTTTTCATCTTAGTATAAAAATAATAAAAACCATAAAAAACCTAATAATACCTCCACTTACTAGACTAGACTTTCCTGCAAGGTTGAAGATTGCCAAAGTGATACCGGTATATAAACAAAAAGGCTCTAGGGATGATGCTTCAAATTATCGGCCGATATCTATATTCCCAATATTCTTCAAAATATTTGAAAAAATATTAAACGGTCAAATCAAAAACTACTTTGAATTTAACCATCTTTTCTATCAAAAGCAATTTGGTTTTAGAAGTGACAAATCCACCACACATGCAATTAATTCATTTACATCCGATGTTTTTGGGGGGATTTGAGGAGGGTTTCGATACATTTGCCTCATTTCTTGATCTCACGAAGGCATTTGATTGTGTTTCCCACTCTATCCTCTTACGTAAACTTACTTTTTATAGTTTTCAGCCTGATATCATATCCTTGGTGAAATCTTACCTTGATGGTCGATCGCAGTATGTATCATATAATGCAGTAGATTCTGATATGATTTCCCTGAAACATGGTGTCCCTCAGGGGTCTGTGTTGGGCCCAACTCTTTTTTTAATTTATATTAATGACCTTATACAAGCAGTAAATGGCGTGAATCTCCTTCTATTTGCGGACGATACAACAATATATTTCCCTTACAGACCACCGATACCTATTCAACAGCAAGTATCTGATATTCAACTTGATATCGAAAGGTGGTTTACAGCAAACAAACTTAGCCTGAATAACTCTAAGACGCAAAATATGAGCTTCTCTCTGCGAAATAACAACCAATTACAAGGAGATAGGGATGGGTATTCTGTTAAGTTTTTGGGTGTCACTTTGGACTCAAAGATGACATTGGCTGAGCATGTTGCAGATCTCAGCAAAAAGCTTTCAAAAGTACTGTACTTGATCCGAAGCTTGACTAGGAGTGTTTCTCTTAAAACCCTTCTCGCAGCTTATCATGGCTGCTTTGCATCTAACCTAGCATATGCTATTCCGATATGGGGGCACTCAGCTTATGCCAGCAAAATCTTTGGCATGCAGCGAAAGTGCATTCGAATAATAGCCGGGCTTGCTTATAGGGCATGTTGTAGGGAATATTTTTGCCGCTACAGGATACTAACACTGCCATCTCTTTACATCTATCGGTGTCTATGTCATGTTAAGGATAATTTGAATGAATATCTCACTCATTCTGATGTACACAATTACTTCACCAGAAACAGAAATAATGTTGTTCCAGAATTTCACAGAGTTCTGAGAACCAGGGATGGTGCCGGATATCTTGGTTTGAGGTTTTTCAACGTGCTGCCACCAGGGGTTCGAAATCTTGAAGTACAAACTTTCCAATACAATGAAGGAGTACCTACTAAATGGTGCATTTTATTCCTCTGAGGAATACCTTACTAGCAACTTTAATTTTTGACTTAAAATCTTTTTTTTGGCATTGTAAATAATTTTAAATAGATTTATAAACTTTGTAATACAAACTTTTTAATTTTGATTTTAAATTTTGAACAAAAATATTTTAAAATTGTGTTAGTTAAGTTACTTGTACTGTCTGACTTATTTTAGTTTATATATGGTAATATTTTATAAGTGTTTTAAATGTTTATGTAATTCTACTTTTTTCTTTTTTTTGACGTGTAAAAGCAAATGCCTGTTTGTAATATTACCAATAAATTGAGTGTAAAGTGGTATATACTTAATTTTTCAAGTACAGTCAGAAGAGAGAGAACTAAATATAGATTGCGTTTAACGCTGTATCCCTTCTACGCTAACGTGAACGAAATTTCTAAATTTTGGTTCGCGTAAAATTAGATGTTATTTCATTAGCGTTCAGCTAACTAATATTAGCTATTTATTTATTTTCTTTCATAAGCTTTGTAGCGTCGTGGTAGGGTTCTCGGTCCGCTTCGTATAGGCGGTGGGTTCGAATCTCGACACAGGCGATTTTTTTTTTAGTTAATACTATAACATGCTTGTCGCATGGACTATGCTAAAGACTTAATCTTTAAGTACTTTACAAGCTTCAAAATTAATGTTTTGTTTTAGATTACCATGAAAACGACAAATAATAGGTTGAAATTTTGAAGATTGATCACCATTTTCCCAAAAGAACTAAATAATGCAAGGATTATTTTGTGTCCAGTCATATGAATAAACTTGATGGCTGAGGACTGATTTGATCAAATGCTGCCATAGCTACAAATTAATAGGTACTACTCCTCCATTCTAATGGTTACGACCTAATAAGGCTACCTCAAAATGTGATACTGGGATAATTTAGAGAAAATTGTTTTGGTAAGTTGATTTAAAATTTAAACCCACACTGATATTCATAGTAACTCGATAGTTAATATAAAATATAATAATTTAATATAAATTAAAATAATAAATAATAAAACCAAAACACACTCATGTACAATCATATAAACCTATGTATATCTGTTTGTAATCTGGGATTATTGACGCATTTTTGTTGTTGCTATATGCCTTGGGATGTAAAATGTTATGAAAATAAAACCAAAAAAACATTTTAATTCCAAAATCATTTAAATATTATTTTTACTGGTCTATGTGTATAGGTTGTTATAATTTTGTCTTTAACTTTATCTTATATAAGAAAACGCCAATAGCAAAAATAATAGATACAGATACCACATGATCATTGAAAAAAAACAGTTTTAACTTTAAATATGCATCCTCATATAAGAAGTATTTTAAAAATAATTAACCAATTTTTGTTAGATTTAAACATATCGGAAGAACATTATATAATAATTTTTCTTGCTTCTTCTGTTCGATGTAAATACTGTTATGTCAATAAAATCATCTTTCCAAATTTTTAGAGATGTCAATGTTTTAGGGTTGCAAGATGCCGAAATCATGTTTATTTCCATTGATAGGTCTATGTTTTAATTAGCCTGTTCGGGGCAAACTATTTAATACAGTTCAAATTTTGTGCATGAAATTGAATTGGTAAATCTATAATTTAGTGAAACCAAAATGGTGTAAGAACCACTTACCAGTTTGTGGTATGCTTTTTTCTTAAATTTTCATTAAAAAGGCTCTGCCTATTTCTCTGACGAAGTACCTGTAAATTTGCTTATTGTGAAGTATTTATTTTATTTAAAAAATAAATTTATTAGATACAATTTATACTTATAACAACAAATAACTTTTAAAATGTGTTATCTGTGTGTGGTAGAATTAAGCAAGAGTGGAGTTCCAGATAAAAGTAAATTTACATTTTAGTTTTTAGAAAGAATTTATGAGTAATAATCAGGTTTGACAAATTTTCAAGTAGACTTCCAAAGTCAGAATAGATATGAAATAAAGGGTAACAACAAAATTACATTGAATAAAATAGAACTGGGTGTTTGTTACAAATTTTGCGTGTTATTACCTAATTTTTATTACATTAATGAATGCCAAAAATTAGGTTGATAGAATACATAAGACCCTCTAAAAAGTATATATCGGAAGAAGTTCTGGGCCTTAGTGCAAAAAGCATACTACGATTTGACGGAATACTATAACGAGATTCTGAATTATATTTTAATATGTCCCTTCTTATTTTTTTATTTTGTTTTAATCTCTGTTGAAGAAGTAATTGGTCCATAATATCTCTAAGAGACCTAGTTTAATAATTGCAGAAAAGAAAAACAATGTCTCGGTCTCAGTCAAGTGGTTTAATACATTAAAAAGCTACGGTTACAAGTGTTTCGCCAAACAAACAGGCATCATCGGATTTTAAATCAACAAAAACATGTAGAATATATAAAACTAGCACATACAACTATAGAAGTGTTTGTTTAATTATGTATTTGTATGTGCCAGTTTTATGTTATTATAACTACTTAGATAATAAAACTGTCAGCTCTCTCAATAAGAATTAGTCTTAGGCAGTAAAGCTTATCTTGAGTTGAATTAATTTAACCTTAAAGTAGAATACTATATATATATATATATATATATATATATATATATATATATATATATAACTTTGTGCAAAAAATTGTATAAATAACTGTAATTGTATCTTTGCCAGTATAGGTAGTTACTGCAAAACAACTAGTTAAATTGTTTATATTAGCGCTTTGTTAATACTTAGCTCTAGACCTGACTATTTTGATTAACAAATAGGTATTTTTCTAGCTCTCTATATATAGTTAAAGGATATAGCTCTGGGCCTTACTATTTTGAATAACAAATAGGTTTTTTTGTAGTTCTCTATATATAGTTAAGGGATTCTTACTTCATTTTGCTTTTATTTTAAAAATAGTTTACCTTAAATTTTGTAATTTATTTCCTCCTGTGTCTGTCGCAATAAAAGAATTATTTCTATAATTTTATTATAATCTTTCGATATTTAATGTATCTAAAATAATTAAACCCCATAATAATTTTTATATTCTTTCTGTTCCAAGTCCCTCTCCATTTTGCAAACTGAGATCAATGAACAACTTTTATAACCTAGTTTTTAATGCAACTTCTAAAGAACAATGTTAAAATTGTCATAGAATGGAAAACCAAGAGAAATATTTGTTATACTACATACAAGATATAATATTAGGGGCACGACACGGCATTTTAATGTATTTTTTTATAAATTAATAATGTATAGTGTGGTCATTTTGTGTGTAAATTTTCAAAGATATAAATATAACTGGCATTTTTTTTAAATGCGACACTTTCTGAATTGCTCAGTAGATAGGTCTCTTCCCTCTTGTTCTTGATACCTTTATCCTTCAAAAATGAAGAAAAACTTTGTCATACACATTGGTTTTATGGCCCAGCCATTTTTTCCTTTTCCATTGTATTTTTAAAAATAAAAGTATCAAATTCTGTACGTTTAGAATCAGGAGGAGTCCTACCTATTGAAAGTAAAATGTTCAGGGTGCCTTATTAAAAAATGCAAGTTAAAATAATATCTCTAATAAGTTAGAGCAGATCGTAATTTGGAAAAGTTAAAATGATCACGCTGAGTGGTACAGTGTGAAGGACTAAAATTTTTGCTAGCCATAGGCAAATATAGATTTATTGCTTCTTGTAATAACGATTACAAGTAGTAGCCAGTAGTTTGGAACGCCAAAAGTTGAGAAGTAGTTTTATTTGATAAAGCATAACTTTATTATATAAAAAAATTTAAATTTTTTGTCGGTTTCATTTTTTGTTGATGTATATAAAGTATTTTTTAAATTATTTCTTTGCTTAATACCTGTCTAAGTCATAGTAAGTTTTTAAATCATGTTTAATGAAAACAACATGATTAGATATGTAAATTGATCAAAAACTTTTTATGCAACACTTAATCTTCCAACCTGTTGGTTTTTAAAATGTATTTATAGGTATTCGTCAATATCCCCACTTTACCCTATAGTACAATCATAAATGGAAGAATTTTATCCAGTTTTTATATCACCCTTTTTTGAAGACTGAAAGTGTGTAGCATTATAGAGTTTCCCGAAATAAATAAATTTACTATTCAGTATTCCTTGTAATAGGAAATTTTCTATTTATTAGGTCATAGATCTGAATGTAAATAATTTGTTTTGCTTTTGTTAAGTGGGCAGTATGTTAGTTGAATTTATAATGATATGATTTTAAATAAGCTCTATAGGATTTTGCTTAGTTTTTTTAGGTAATTATATATTTCCTCCCAATGTTTTTAAGGCCCATATTTATTTATTATTATCTGAAAGGCTGTCTATATTAAAAGAAATTCTATATTTTCTGGGATTAATCAGTATTATGTATGTATCAAGCCTTATTCCTCATAGTCTTGTTTTTTTTGTGGGTGAGCTCTAGAAAATTATTATAGATACAATTAGCTAGTTTGGTATCTACATGTCAGAAATCGTGTACAAGGTAACTTTAATGTTTATTTCGCTCTGTCCTGTCACGTTTGGGAGTGTATGTGGGCACATATGTATTTCATAATCAGACCTTTATTGCTATTATAAAAAGCATTTAAAAGGGCTGTATGTAGAATGCCAGGTATCTTTTACGCAGAGTCCTTTCATAACAGAAATCGAGGACAACTCTGAGTAACAGGTTCCCTTTATATTAAAAACAATAATTTGGAAATCATCACCCTAGTTTTCAGACACCAAGGGTTTAAAAATCTGAGCGGGACTCTGAAGTCAATTGTTATCTAATCGTTCTCTTCAGAAAAGTAAAAATTCATGTAGAAAAGAAATCTTGACAATAAACGAGATTTGCACCGAATTTGTTAATTAGGAGTTGTAATGTACGTAAGACGTAGAAGTCATTTAATTATTTTTTAAGTTAATGGTATGGCAAGTTTTTCCCTCCGGTAGTTAAACTGAACTAATATTGATATATCACAACACAGGACTTTACTGTATTTAGAGTAATATGTACTATATCATATCATTTGAATTTTGAATTTTATAAAATCAGTTATGCTTCCATTATATAAAGTTTGTGAAGCATTCGGTTAAAAGACATTTTTTCTTTGCAAGATTTTCATGGTTTTTTAATTTTCACTTTGTTTTGAAATTCCCATGCAAAATATTTATCGTAAGAGACCTTAATTTTTACAAAAAAAAAACTTCAATATTATAATAATATCTTTGTAAATTCCACATTTTATAATTTAAGATCACGTATATTTATTTTACATTAAACTCTCAAAATCATACTGATGGCAATTTATTTAAACCAGGAAACCAACTGCATTTTTATTGCAATAAGTGATAACAGTATGAGGTGAAAAAGTACCTGCAGTTGGGTTTTCTAACCGGTTATATTAAAAAGATAGCGCCCACTGACAGTAAAAAAAGTCTTTTGTTTATTAACTTTAATTGCACGTTACGGAAGAACCCTTGCTTTAAAATGAAACGACTACGGATTAGCAACCACTATTTGAAAATAAACTGTAAAATTTCTGTAGGGGTGGTCAGAAACAGCTATGCGACTAAATGGTGCCGAGAAGGACCAAAATCGTATGGATGTAGTCATAGTTCAAATGTTTACACCAACTTATTGAAATATATCTGACTATAAGCGGGGCTTACTGTAGTAACACGATTCTTGTTCAAGGGAAATATTCTTATCTTTAGGACACTTTTATTTACAAGCTCTCTCGGCTTGTCATATTGATATTTTTTGCATTTTCTTCAGCATATATTATCCCATTGGATAAGTAATAAATTATATTGTTTGAATTCCTTGTTTTTTTTTAATATGTTTCAGTTCCTAGATCAGTCGAAATAGACTTATTATTTTATGAGAATAAAAAGGCCAGGTAATCCTTATTTGCTTTTCTGGTGTAGAATATTAAGTATACAATATTCTGTTAAGTGAACAGACCTAATTCAGATTATTAACATTGGCAACTTCAAACCATATAAAGTTCTCACAAAACGACGAGTGTAAAATCGGGCACGAAAATCTCATTAAATTCAATAATAGATTCTTTTTCACCGCTAATACAAAAAATTAAATTTATTTTAAAACTGATATATGTCATTCCCGCAAACTAATAGAGCGACATGATTGCTAGCATTCAAACTCTAAAAAAACAGCGTGAGAACTTCAGATGTTGACTTCATAAAAAAGAGGAAAATCAAATTTGATTTAAAAAGACCGCCTTAAACTCTGATGACAAAACAGAAAACTTCTTAAAACTGAATTTGCTGTAAAATAACTACGCCACTGGTGAGTCAGGTCGTGATGCTGGGACCCTTGTTGTCATTTACTTTGTACTTTGTTTATGAGATCAGTCCATCTTTCTTCCACTTATGCAAAATGTGTCAAACAATGCCTTATCTGTTTTTTGAGCGGTTCCTTAGGGGAATGCTGAGTCTCCATTTTATACGTCATTGGTCTCGATATATTTACAAACAAAACACTAAAATCAATTTTCTCATAGAATAGTTTACATCCCCATTAAATTGGCAAAACAAGTCCAAAAAACATTGTTAAAATATTAGCTCTTAAAACTATATAATTGTTAACTACAACTAAGTTTGATTATTGTCACTTCATATCTCGTTTTCCAAAAATAAGGCTATTAATATTTGATAAAAAATGTAATATACTTATTTTAAATATCAAAAACCAGCATTTAATGTATGCAATATATGAATATATTCAGGAGCGGATCTAGAATTATGTCCAGGGAGGGAACGAAAAAATGATATCTATGAATTACAAAAAATTAAGTCCTAACACTGGAACCTGTGGTGGAAGATAGATCAAAATACAAGAGTTCTAACCACACTACACCACAACTTGTTACGTTCTGGAGGCGCGTTTCGCTAACCAAGTTAGCATCATCAGCAGATGATATCAACTAAAGTAACTTATCCTAACCGAAACTATTTATAGGTAAATGTGGTCACACTTGGTTGCGCCCGATTGCACCGTTGTCAAGTAAAGAATAGAGAGGACTATAGGGATTAGGCCCTCTGTCTTTATTTAGTGCTTTCTTACCACATTTAACTATTTCTATACTCTCAAATTCATCCAATAATCTATTATTAGATACATTTTTAATCAACTTAAGATTATTTATTCCTATTTGGTGATTATTTTCCAAAGCATGTTGGGCAACGCTTGACTTTTCTGTTCTTCCGTATCTTAAATGTGTCATGTGTTCTTTAAAACGAATGTTTATGGAGCGTTTAGTTTGCGCAACATATTTTAGATCGCAGTCATTACAGCTAATTTCATAGATGCCACTCCTCTCTTTCAAGCCCACTTTGCCTTTAGGGTTTTCAAGGAGATTTTTCAAACTGTTCTCCGTTTTGTAGGCTTCTCTAAAACCTACGTTTTTAAATACTTTTTCTAGACCTCTCGTATATCTGGGATCATATCGGATAAAAATTAAAATTAAATATCTCGTACGATAACTTTGAGGTTACTAACTCGTTAGAATTCTTTTTACCTACGAAAAGGAGAACAATGGGAAATTACCTTTTCTCGATACCTTAGTTATTACAAATAACGATAAATTAGAATTTGGTATTTATAGGAAATTTACTAATACTGACTCATTTCATTGCCGTCAACACAAAATGGCAGCATTTCATTTCTTAACTCACAGGTTAGTCAATTTTCCATTAAGTAAAGAACGTTTTAACAATGAAATGAATCGGTTTAAAAATATAGCTAAAAGTAACGGATATAATGATAATTTTGTACATAAATTAGTAAATAGACATAAGCATAAGAAAATGTTAAAAGATGCCACTACTCTTCAAGCACCTCAGACTCCCAAAAAGTTCATAGTAATCCCAAATGATCCCAGATATACGAGAGGTCTAGAAAAAGTATTTAAAACCGTAGGTTTTAGAGTAGCCTACAAAACGGAGAACAGTTTGAAAAATCTCCTTGGAAACCCTAAAGACAAAGTGGACTCGAAGGAGAGGAGTGGCATCTATGAAATTAGCTGTAATGACTGCTGTCTGAATTGTAACAGAATAGACTATAACAACGGTATAGAGTATATATTTTTATATATTCTAAATATAATTGAAGCCATATTTTACTAAAACTGTTGGTTCTCATGTTCACGCTTAAACTGGCTTGATTATTTCACAAGAATTATAAGTAAATTTTTGTAATATTAGTTTCGAGAATTTTAAACCCTAAATAGAGTATTATATATCTCAAATGATATATTTTAGAGTATAGACAGATTTATGGATAAGCTTTCTTAAGAGGTTACAATTTATGTCTTCCTTTTCGAGGGTTTATGATCCCATATGTTCCCTGTTTCATGGCAATCATTCTTTGGTCTGTTTAATTTAACTTGTTGCAAATATTAATTGAAACATTTTATTTGGTTCGATGCAATGATAATGAATGACCAATTTACTATGTTGAAAATACAATAGAGTACTTTGTATTAGGAACATTACCGAAAAGCCATATTTTTTGGACATAATGTTCCCTACAGAAAAGATAAACTGAAAGGGACCCATAATGTGGATAAGTTAGTATAGGCTTATATATCAAATTGTATACATAATCTTAGGACTAAGAATTGAAGGGAATATCATTTTAATCTATTTATTTATTATCATGGGTGACACCTCGTGTTTCTAAGACGAAGTTCCGAACTTAAAGTATAGAGTAGGGACTTAAGCTTGACCATTCACAGCTTTATTCGCTTCTTCCTGACTAATAACATCAAAGTGGGGATTCGTCTAAGGGGTGGATCCGGTAATAGCTGAGCTAATTTTGTATTTTACGGGAGGACTAAAAGTCAGTCTGTGTCAGAGTTTTGATTCTTATAGTTGATCTTTCTTCTTTTGTGGTGGTTTATGGGGCTTTACGTATATAGTGGGATATTAAAGTTTAGGGATTTTCAAAGATATTTTATTTTCATTCTATGATTTATTTGGGGAGTAACTTGTTTATAAAAGTTTTACGTTTTATTTAAAGTTAAATTTTTATTTAAAGAATGGTGTTTTCTTTTCTTTTGTACTAAGGTTGGAGATTTTAAGATAATTCCCTCATTTTCTAGATTTAAGTACTTTTTTTTGTTATTAGGTTTAAGTATTATTTTGTACAGCATTTCACTTTCTTTATTTTTGTTAATAGATTTTTAAGTTGTTTTTAAAAAACCAAATCTTTTATTTAAATATACAACCTGCTAGTTAAAATAAATATATATTCAAGAAGAAGATACCATCGTTGTTGCAGTTTGCTGTTGTTCGAGTTTATATGGCCGCAGAATTGGTGAGATAAAATATTTAATTCAATTTGTACTAACAATTATATTTAATAAAATTGTAAATTATCATTTACGAAGAAGCCTATAGAGTACTTTTGATTTTACTTATCATATATTAGTTAATTTCAGTATTGTGACAGGGTTGCCCGCTAAGCTTCAAATAAATAAATAATTTTAAATATAATAAATAACCGCTCGAAAACCCTGCTACAATTTAATGGTGGCAGCTAAGCGAATAAAATGAAAGACTTGCAAATTTTTTTTTCTGTGTTATGTTCTTATCGTTGAGTAGTTTTTTATATTGCAAGTTGACCAGTTTTATAAAAGAACTCATGCATTTTATTATCTTGAGGTAGTTTAAGTTTCATTTTGGTTTTGAAAGAGCAGTAGGCTCATAAATAATATCGAATGATCTCGTGATTTGAAAGTTAAAAAAAAAATTAGAGTTAGATAGATAGGGAATTTCAGCACTAAAGTCAAAGGTACCATTGGAAGTCTGCGATCGAGGCCAATATCAGGAAGTTTTCAAGAAGCAGCAGCTGTAACGGTAGTAACTAACAAGTTTATTTATTGTTGTGGTTATTTTTTTTTGATGACTTGTAATTTTTTGGAATTTTGGATCATAAAGAAATTTTGTTGTTATAATTTATATTTTTGAGAATTTATAAATGTTTTGCCAAGGATTTTAGTTCAAGATTTAAATATGGATGGTAAACACAGCAACAATAACTATATTAGAACGTAGTTAGTTGATTAACTTGATTGACATGCACAGACTCCTTTCATGTTTGCAGTGCAATGAAACATGATCGTATTTTATATGAACTGTTGGGAATTTGTGGCGTATTGTTTAAGAGATGTTATAATTTGTTGCTAATTTTTTTTGGTGTGGTTTTTATAAGAAAAAACAGATATTCTTGGGTTAAGATGCACGTACAAATGAGTGCTGTTTTGAAATTTATAGGTATATATTTTTTTCGTGTGAGTTTAAATTACTTCGTAAAGTAAAATACATTAAAAGGGAAATAAAATTTTAGTTTAGTAATCTCTTAAACGGTAGGCTTTCTACATAATACATATTTTTTTTTTAGGAATTTAGTTTATTTTGTGGGTGTATTAATATATTTTTTTTATATAAAATAGGATTTCTGCTGAAGTTGGAATGTAGCCGAATTTTTTTTATGTGTCAACGTATTTGTTTTATTTTGATTTGAGTTGTTTGGAAAAACTTATTTTTGTCTTTCAGGTTTTCTAGGAGAACCGAACTAAGATGATTTTTTTTTATTTCAGCAGAACATATTTTATCCCCGTTTAGGTGTGACGTCATATTTTATTTTTAATATGTGTAGGATAGACATTTAATAATGTTGGTTAATTAAGGGGATGGTAACATTTTCGCAATGGGTCTATATAATTGCACAATAATATACAAGTGTTTGTGAGCTTTATAGTTTTGTTTGAGAACCGATATTTAGACAGAGGTAGAAAAGAAGATTCTTTCAGGTGCTTCGTTATTTGATTTATGTTTTGTTTAGGGACAAAGAGTTTGGTCTAAAGAAAAGGATAAACACTTGTATATATTTCAGTACCTAATGTAATTTAGTTTAGGCAATTTTGGTGAAGAACTAGATACCGCGCAGATATTTTTCTCTTTTTAGATAAACAGCCGACATCTGGAAATTTGGTTTACCAGGACTATGCGGTGACGTTTATTAGAAATTAAAGCCATAAGCTATTGGTTATTTTAGACAACGTATGGTAAATTTGGGTAATTGGATACTATTTATTTTTTTTAAATATGGTTCAGCAGGTAATAACGTACAGGTTATTTTTTTATTCAATAAAATACGTTGTTTTTTTATGTTTATTTGACTTGCGACTTCTCGATAATTTATGAAGGTATAAAGATATAGATATTGTTTTCTTGCGTTAATTGTTCGTGACCATGACGAAAGAGTTCACAAACTGGGCAAATAAATTGTTTAGGGGATAAAAAAGTGTTTTAACAGTATGAACGAGAATGTTTGAGATAAAAGAGTTGCTATTAAAGAGTTCATATTTCTGAATGAAAAACGTATTCAGGGGATAAAGGGTTTTAACACGTGTGAACTGGAATGTGATTAAAGAAATACAGGAGATTAAAAGATGTATGTAATAAAGGCATATTATGGGCTATTCTGACTGTGATATAAATAGCAACTATATATATAAAAAAAAGATTGCCGGCAAATTTAGTGTTGAAAGACGTATAACACCATGGTTCAAATAAAATCAACATCTAGGATTCAACGTGACTAACATTTTTTTTAGAACAGTAAAATAATGATAAATTGGAAGTCAGGGGATAAACATGAAATTAGCCATTTCTCACCAAGGAGAGTGAGGGGATAAAGTTTAAAAAAAGTGATTTTCCGGTTTTGATATTTTGTATAAATGAATTTTATTTGGAAAATAAATACTATTATTATAAATGACGGTTAGTGTCATAGTAAGAGATTCTCACTAGATGTAGGGATTACCGTGTGGAAGAATCGTGGAAGCTTCCTAATGCTGTAGAATTGTGTGCCTGTAGAGAGACTTTTCCGATTAAGGTGATAGTTGAAGTGTAATTTGATTTTTTTTCTGTTAGTTGTCAATAAATGTGTAATTTTGATAAACACGGTGTTAAAAGAATAAGAATGACGCGTGTTAGCGATAATGCTTGTAGCTGAATGAGATGCGTTGGAAAAGTATACGAGCTATATTTGACTTAATCAATCGTAAACTGAGCATCAGTTGAACTGTAGGATAATGGCCAGTATCCGAACGTTAAACTGTGTGATTTTATTTTTTTTGTTGTCTTTTGGGCTGCGACCTTGGTATTTCTACATATACTAGTCAGTGTGGACATATTATAGTCGGTAAGCCACGGAATCAGTTTAATACTAACATTACAATCTTGCTTTTAAGAACAGAGTGTAGGTAGTTTAGCTCGTATACTGTGTGTTGTACTTATGTTGCATTTGTCTTTACACGATTTTTTTTCTGGGTATGTTACAACAAAGAAAGAAATACAAAGAGGTTTTCAACCACAGTCTGCTCTCTAGTCTGTAGTTGAAATTTAAAAATTATCACGTATGAAAGGAAAATGTCAGGGCGCTTAATTCTATAGAGGTCATAGGTCACGATAATATAAAAAAAATATGTCTCCTGAAAGAATGTACTGGAAAGGTACATAGGTACTAAATAAATGGTACAGTTAAACTAGAGAAATAACGCGTCGCTCTAGATAGAGTAAAAGAATTGTAAAATTGAACGCAAGAAAGGTGCAAGCTATTAGTTCCCCCTGGTATCTCCGTTAAGTAATTTTACTATATTAGTGTGCAAAAGATCTCCGTATAGATGAGGGAGCTAGGTTCAAACTTTACAGGAAGGTGTAATGAAACGGGAACAGATTAACATCACAACGATGGAAAAATATGGATATAGACGCAATTTTATTTTGGTAATTAGGCGAGCGTATTTTTTTATTATTAGGTCATATTGAAAAGTTGTAATCAGATATTATCAGGCCATACGACTTAAAAATTTGTTTGTTATTCTTTTGTTAAAAAAAAGCCAAGTTTCATACCTAGAAAAGATACATCTAGTAAAACTTATTCTTTATTATGGTTACAAAAAAAAACTATTCACTTGAAAGTAGGGCTCTTAAAAAGAAATTTAATCAGATAAAAATTATCCGAAATAATGTATTATAACAGTTTTTTAAAATTTTTGTTTTTTTTTAATATACCCAATAAATAATAAATTTTAATTTGAATAATTTAAATATCATTAAATCTATTTATATAAATAGCCTTTTGGACGCAGTCTTAACCCATATTAGCCTAGAGTTACCATATGGTAACGCTTACACGCTCGCGTGTAAAGTAGGCTATATTTCGTATTTGGCGTTAAAGGTGATAGATGGCGCCAGTTTTCGAATGTAAAATGTCTAAAACAACTCCCTCACATTCGCTGTTCATCACCGCAAGTGTTACTCAGAATTAGGCCGGTTTGAAAAGTGATCGTTTGTAAAGTGTGAGAAAACATGGAACCAAATTTCGTGTAAGTACTAAAACATATATTTATTTTTATTTTGTGTTACTGTACTTGTCATGTTGTATTGCTAACATATGAACATACATAACTATAACGATTGAATAACAATTATCATTTAGATGTGAGAGTTAGGTTAGGTTTTTTTTAAGTGTTACCATATGGTAACGCTAGGACATTACACTACCTATTTATATCGTGTTTTACGAAATATCACATAAACATTTACTTTTGCTTTGAAAACATGTACTTGATGGTAGTTTTTCAGTAGGTAGTATTAGTATGGTAGTATTTTAGTTTTTTACACCGTTAATGTTGTTTTTGTTTATTACAGGCGTGGTTTTACGTTGGAGGATGCCCTAAAAATAGCTTATGAAGAGGATCTCAATGCCGAATCTATCTACGTCGAACCACCCGATTGTAACGTACTTACCGATGAGGAGTCAGGTGATGAAGATGACGAAGGTGACCTGAATCATCTACCGCCTCGTCAACTAGCGGCACAAGCGGAACTCGTTTTAGCTAACAATGAGAGGATTGATCGCCTGATTCAACCTGATGAATATGATGAAGATATGACTGAAGCTCACAATACTGCCGAAACACCACAAACAGAAAAGAGAAAGGGGAAAACTGGAAAAAAGGAACAAAAGAAAAATAGATCATTTTCATGGATTGAAGGAGATATTGAGGATAATTGCTGTCGAGATTTTTCGATCCCAGATTACTCTAAATATGTAAACAAGAATCCAGCGGAATTATTCGACCTTTTTTTTGATGATGATTTATGCTCTTTCATTATCAACGAGTCAACTAAATATGCAGCTTTTCGAAACTGGCCTGATCCCAAACTCACCGAGGAAGAGTTGAAATGTACATTGGCCATCCTCATATTGAGCGGTTACAATAAATTACCCGGAAGAAGATTTTATTGGAATTTGAAAAACGATATGCATAACAATATGGTTGCGGATGCTATGAGAAGAAACCGATTTTTCCAAATTATGCAATGTTTGCATTTTGCTGACAATGCCAACCCCAGTAACGTTGACAAAATGTGGAAGCTACGTCCCCTCATGGACAAATTACAACAAAGTTTCTTGTTGCACTTTATTCCGGAACAGATCTTAGATTACGACGAATCCATGATACGTTACTACGGGCATCATGGATGTAAACAATTTATCCGAGGGAAGCCCATAAGATTTGGGTTCAAAATGTGGTCCCTAAATACGACCTCCGGATATCTTGTTAACTTCGACTTATATCAAGGCAAAGGACCAAATTCAAACGAAGAGGATGACATTACTTTTGGTAAGGCTACCTCGCCACTTCTGCGGATGCTTAGGGAATTTCCAGAAAATAAGAAAAACATGCCGTATCAATTTTATGTGGACAATTTATTCACAAGCACAAATCTTCTAGTTCATCTGAAAGAACAATGATATGGGGGAACCGGCACAATGAGGGCCAACAGGCTTCCGAAAAATATCCCATTATCCGATAAAAAGGCTTTTTCAAAAAATGCTAACAAAGGAGATTTTGCTTCAATAATTGACAAAAATAGCGGCATTATTTTTGTAAATTGGCTAGATAATAATGTTGTTACCATGGCGTCTACCTCCTATGGAGTAGCTCCGATTGGTCAAGTAAAGAGATACTCGCGTGTAGAAAAAAAATATACACAAGTCAATAGGCCAAACCTTATTCGTAATATATAACAATGGGATGGGAGGTACAGACCTCATGGATCAGAATATTTCACGTTATAGGATTTCGATGAGGAGCAAGAAGTGGTGGTGGTGTATATTTAGCTGGCTAATTGACGTTTCAATTGAAAATGCCTGGATAATTCATAAAAAATCCGGAGGCAATTTATGTCAACTAGAATTCAGGCGCGATATTGTAATGTCATACCTTCTACGCTATAATACACTTCCTAAAGGTCCGGGTCGTCCAGCAATATCAAAAACGAGTATAACGTTGAACAGAGTATGCGATGATGTCAGGTATGATGGAAAAGGACACCTCCTAATCCGAATTCCGAATAACAAAAGACGACGTTATGCAGGAGAAGGCTGTTCCTCTAGCGGGCGTTCGATGTGTAACAAGTGTGACGTTGGTCTTTGCGTTGATTGTAACTTGATATATCACACTCCATGATGGTGTTTAGGTGCTTCATTTGTCTTATTTTACTGCTTTTGTTGTAATTCAAAGAAAAACATGTTCATTTTTTATCCATTTGTGCGCTTTGAAAGGGTTTTCAATAATAATGTTTATAACTAAATATACCTGTGTTACCTCATTTAAAGCCTAGCGTTACCATATGGTAACACCGAATTTTACAAAACCTAAATGAAATTTCTGTAAATTTATTCAAAATAACGTATTAATATACGCCTAGAGTCATATATTTAGGAAAAAAACAGACCTTATTAAAAAAAAAAAAATTTGGGCTATTATGGGTTAAAATTTTCTGACCTTAATTTTTTTTTACTCACAATTTGCATAGAAGGTTTGGGTATTTTGTCGTTGTTTTTTTTTTAAGTACTATGGATTAAAAAAAAAGAGTCGTTTGTAAATAAGAATCATTTTTTTAAAATAACATTTATTGGTTCTTGGTTCTAGTTTTTTTTTTATTTTTTGTTTCATTCTCTGTTTAAATCAATTGTCAAAGAAAATACGTAACGTAATCAAGTCTGGCCTAGATAATTTAAATATCATTATTAAAATTAGAGGGAATAATATAGCTATTAATCGGATACTATCATAAAGCTTACTTTAGTGTTTAATAAGGTGGTACAGTAATATTTTGGCTAATGGAATAAGAAAATTAATGTTATTATATTTTTTTTGATAGTTTTTTGTTGTTGAATAAATCTGTGTTACATGTGTAAGAAAGTTTTTTTTTTTGATGATTAAAGTAAGGGTAAAACAGTAAGTGGAAGTTAATGACGTTCGTATTTTGTGGGGTTGATTCCTATTTAAGTCCATAAAAATATCTCATTTGTGTTAACTGTTTTTAGGGATTCTGACAGAAACTGGTTATACCTACATTAACGATCTCTTATCTGAAGCTAAACTTTGTTGTTGGAAGTACACAGATTTAATTTTAAAATAATTTTAAAGGATAATTATTGCATAATTATGAAAGTGTTCAATATGTTATTGACAAACAGAGGATCAAGATAAAAAAAACCCTGTATAAAACTATGAGAATTTTTAGTTTTTCTTAATATAACTAAGTCAATTTAACTTAAATTTTTAGGATTACTATAAACAAACAATAAGTTTTTATTATAGGTACCACGCCAGTAGATATGAAGCCAATAAATAAGCTTGGATTTTATTTAGGGAAAGCAGGGTTTTAGTACCTGCCGTTTTTGGAAGATGATAGTTTAAAACACTTGTTACTTTGTTACAGATGTTAATTATTATATGACAGGGACATAAATAGTTTTAACAGAAAGAGCGTAGGAATAAAAAAAGGGTTTTTAGTAAGAAATATTTTAGAGATGTAATTGTGAATGACCTAATTGTTTTTATAAGTTTTAAGAGTATAGATATTTATAGTTTTATTTTAAGTTCCGTATTGACATCAGTTTAAACGAACGGATTTGGTAACTAGATTGAAGGATTTAGAAAAAAAAAATTTAAAATTAATACGGAGTTGGTAAAAATGGAGATACATGTTCTATAAGAAAATTAAGAAAGAAATTTGTTGAAATATTAAGAAAAACTTTGAAATGAAATTAATTTGAAAGAAAGTTTACGATATTTAGAAAAGATAATATGCTTGCGGGAAAAAGAAGTCGATAAAGTTAACATAGATCAAAGTCAAATTATGAGCTATGTTTGGAAATATTTTATTTTATTTTCTTTTAGGGGTTGGATATGCACTTTCTTTCGTTTTTGTTTTGAACATTAGTAATGTTTTGATGTTTTAGATTACTTTATTGCGATTGCCATGCATGTTGAGGTTTTAGTCACTAGCTATTCGTTTTCCTGTGCCATTGGGGACAGATGTGCCAGCCAATTAGTGAATGAAGAGGCTATGAGTTTAGAGGCTATCGAGGCTATCAGTAGATTCGTGCCATGCCAGGGTCCAAGCCAAAGATCCAAGCAAGATTCAGGCCTTGTAGAAAGCTGTTCGAGACTAGTCTCGAGTTCCACCAGTGTATTTTCATTCAGTTCAACGCCGCCCAATAGTTTTGTTTTCTTTCCAAAGAATTTTTTTGAATACATTAGTATTCCATAATATTGCATAACAATTATGCACCAATCCTAAGTACGTCAGAAGTATAAACTTGCCTATGTTTATACAGGAGTTTTCATGTCACGTCACATTTTCCCGTTTCCAACTGTCATGTCAGTATAATTTCAGTCATTACTTAAACATCAAAAATATATAGGCAGGCATTTCTTTTTAAACCGAGATTGTTAGTAATGCTAACTAACAGATGCAGTTCGAAGGATTTTCATACCAAAAGGAAGTACGATTGTCAAGGATAGATATTTTTGGAAATATGGTTCGTTCAGAGGCAAGAGCGAAAATTCAATCCTTGTAGTCTGCATTTGCTATGTGCTATTAGCAATTATGGGCAGAAATGGTTCCAAACATTGTTCCACTTAGAAGCGTGCTATGGTTCACCCACGTCACAGTTAAAGGTCAGATTTGGCAATAATCTGACGTAACGGAAGTCCATGGAGAAGAGCGCAGATAGAAGAAGTCCGGCGATTCCACTTGATAGTCCGGGGCACGCGAGATACCAGGTCACAGAGTTCGCAGATGAAGAGATGTCCAGAAGAACGTGAAGAAGTAAGTTCAAGTGTTAAAAAAAGGACATTTCAGTATAAATGTTGTAATCGTTTTCACCAATAATTGTCGGGCTTTACCTTTCTATTGTCATTTTTACCTAGTAAATATTCTATTGTTATTGCCTCGAGTAAAACTAAATGTTTCAATCTAAGGGGGGAGGAAATTGTAATAGAATAGACTATAACAACGGTATAGAGTATATATTTTTATATATTCTAAATATAATTCAAGCAATATTTTACTAAAACTGTTGGTTCTCATGTTCATGCTTAAACAGGCTTGATTATTTCACAAGAATTATAAGTAAATATGTGTAATATTAGTTTCGAGAATTTTAAACCATAAATAGAGTATTATATATCTCAAATGCTATATTTTAGAGTGTAGATAGATTTATGGATAAGCTTTCTTAAAAGGTTACAATTTATGTCTTCCTTTTCGAGGGTTTATGATCCCATATGTTCCCTGTTTCATGGTAATCTTTCTTTGGTCTGTTTAATTTAACTTGTTGCAAATATTAATTGAAACATTTTATTTGGTTCGATGCAATGATAATGAATGGTCAATTTACTATGTTGAAAATACAATAGAGTACTTTGTATTAGGAACATTACCGAAAAGCCATGTTTTTGGGACATAATTTTCCCTACAGAAAAGATAAACTGAAAAGGTTTTTCGTGCCTTTTTTTCGCCATGACTTTTCGGACCCATAATGTGGATAAGTTAGTATAGGCCTATATATTAAATTATATACATAATATTAGGACTAAGAATTGAATGGAATATCATTTTAATATATTTATTCACTTTTTATTATCATGGGTGACACCTCGTGTTTCTAAGACGAATTTCCGAACTTAAAGTATAGAGTAGGGTCTTAAGCTTGACCATTCACAGCTTTATTTGCTTCGTCCTGACTAATAACATCAAAGAGGGGATTGGTCTAAGTGGTGGATCTGGTAATAGCTGAGCTAATTTTGTATTTTACGGGAGGACTAAAAGTCAGTCTGTGTCAGAGTTTTGATTCTTATAGTTGATCTTAAATTCTTCTTATGTGGTGGTTTATGGGGCTTTACGTATATAGTGGGATATTAAAGTTGAGGGATTTCCAAAGATATTTTATTTTCATTGATTTATTTGGGGAGTAACTTGTGTACAAAAGTTTTACGTTTTATTTAAAGTTAAATTTACGTTTTATTTAAAAATTTTTGTTTTCTTTTCTTTTGTATTAAGGTTGGAGATTTTAAGATAATTCCCACATTTTTTAGATTTAAATACTTTTTTTTTGTTATTAGGTTTAAGTATTATTTTGTACAGTATTTCACTTTCTTTATTTTTGTTAATAGATTTTTAAGTTGTTTTTAAAAAACCAAATCTTTTATTTAAATAAACCACCTGCTAGTTAAAATAAATATATATTCAAGAAGAAGATACCATCGTTGTTCCAGTTTGCTGTTATTCGAGTTTATATGGCCGCAGAATTGGTGAGATAAAATATTTAATTCAATTTGTACTAACAATTATATTTAATAAAATTGTAAATTATCATTTACGAAGAAGCCTATAGAGTACCTTTGATTTTACTTATCATATATTAGTTAATTTCAGTATTGTGACAGGGTTGCCCGCTAAGCTTCAAATAAATAAATAAAATAAATGAATAATTTTAAATATAATAAATAACCGGTCGAAAACCCTGCTACAATATGTTGGGCAAACTAAACGCTCCATAAACATTCGTTTTAAAGAACACATGGCACATTTAAGATACGGAAGAACAGAAAAGTCAAGCGTTGCCCAACATGCTTTGGAAACAATCACCGAATATGAATAAATAATCTTAACTTGATTAAAAATGTATCTAATAACAGATTATTGGATGCATTTGAGAGTATAGAAATAGGTAAATGTGGTAAGAAAGCACTAAATAAAGACAGAGGGCCTATTCCCTATAGTCCCTTCTATTGTTTACTTGACAACGGTGCAATCAGGCGCAACCAAGTGTGACCACCTTTACCTATAAATAGTTTCGGTTAGGATAAGTTACTTTAGTTATTAACTGCTGATGATGCTAACTTGGTTAGCGAAACGCGCATCCAGAACGTAACAAGTTGTGGTGTGGTGTGGTTAAAACTTGTATTTTGAACAAAAAAATTAAGACTTACGATTTTCAATAAATGCAGGATGTTTTATATATGAACTATTGGATACGCGCTCATGAGGAGGGGAGGAATTCCTTTCGCCCTCCTCTAAATCCGCCCTTGTGTATATTGGCCCTGTCATAATGCATAGTTGAAGTGGAAAAAATTTATATTTTGGTAAACAACTTCAAAATGCTCCATAATATAAAAAATATATGAGATCGAAATTACAGAACAAAATAAGAAATTTGAGTTTTTGTTTTTGTTGTTGTAAAAATGGCCAGTGACGTTGTACTAAAAATGTCGGGAGGGTTAAAAGGGACGCAATCCGAAAAAAAAAGTAAAAACCACTCTGTATGTCTTTCTACAATCTATTTAGTCGCTTTATCGTCATTAGTATAACGTGTATGCAATTTTAGTGAAAATATTCGAAAATGTTCAAGGCACTTATATCAAAACAACTGGAAAAGTATTATCATCTTAACAACCTGTATCTCAAAAACGAAGCAGATCTCTATTTAACAAACATAGAAAAGACTTATATATAATAAGATCCCTACTTATATGAATTTTCGATTACAATACTTCTATTGTTATCGTGAAAAAAATCACCTCCGAGATTTTTCCAGATCTGTACACTCTGTAGATCCCTAGACGCTGGAAAACAGATTTTCTCAATTCCGTCGGTCTGTCTATCTATCTGTCGATCTGTTTGTTGGAGGTAGAGCTAAAAAACTAATCTGATTGACTTCAAATTTTGGTCAAAACGTAAGGGTCATATTAGGGATGACCTGGTAACATTTTGGTAAAAATCATATAGCGAATGTTAAAAAAGTATCACTAAAAAACTATTTATCCAATTAACCTCAAATTTTGCACAAAAATCAAGCGTTATTTGAAAAATTAAGTCACCAATTTCAATTCTGTCAACTTTTTTGATAACCTAATATATGATCTAAAGGGTATTCAGAAATTTGTAAACATACACTAATAAAAGAAGTTTTAAATTATTTTATTATTAATACATTCCTCCGGAAACTAAAGTATTTATTACTTATTTCTAAGGTTTCACTTAATTAAATACAAATTGACTACCTAACTTTATAACAAATATATACAAAGGAAACATAATTACCCGAGCACAAGTTACAGACTTCTGAGGTTTTATCAGAGTTTAATTATATTAATTATTAACATGTAATTAATGATTTTAGAAGGTAAAAATTATTTTTTTGTTTTTTTAGTTGAAAGTAATGGGAAGCTTCAATAGTAGTAAAACTTGCGGCAGACTGAACGCGACCATCTCCTGATACCACTTGTGCAGCAAACTCTGGAGTTCTGTCCGCTAACTCAGCTATGCGCCTTATTTTGGTTTTAATTGATGCCTCTTCATAAGCAACCCGAGATCTTTCTCTCTGACGTAAGCTAGATTTAGATTGATCTGTGTCCGAAGATGGCTTCTCTTGTTGATTATTACCATAATATATAACTTGTTCTAACCAAATCGACTTACTTTGCAAAAAATTGCGTTGCAACCTACTTTTTGCCATTTATTAGACATTTTTAAACAAAAAAACTTACTATATTTCATAATTTCGTCTTTTAAACTTTTTGAAGGTTCATCTACATTAATAAGGGATCAAATTTTGTAATACACCACTTTTTGTAATAAAATAAAAACTCCGTTAATGGTAATCCATGGTGATTCTATTTTTTTTTGGGAAAACATTATTAGCCTATGAACAATTTATCAAAAAATTTTGAGGTGACGCGAGGTGATTTTTTTTAAATTGAATAAACTTCAAAATTCTGAAAAATCTACAAAAATTTGGTTAAACAACTTAAAGCCGTTAAAAATCCCTAATGAAAGTTGGTACGAAAAAATATGTTATAGCAATGTAAAATACTTACCGATTTGAGCAGAATTCATATTCATATTATATAAAAACTATAACACTTAAACATACTCAAAGTAAATTTGACAAATAATAATTACCGCGTCAAAGCCTGATTCTCGACAGGACACGACATGTCAAAGTTTTGAAGCGCTAATAAACAAAAGCAAATCAACTTAGGTGAAGTTATATTTTTAATAAAATCAGGGTCAAATACTCTACCAAACGACGTAATAAAAATACTAAAATTTTATAGTTTGAAATTTTGTTTTTTATTAATTTTGTCCATAGCAAGGCACATTGTGTGACAGAATAAAATGGCGGTGTGTGATAATGTAAATACTACTTATTTTAAATTATATCCAAAAATCAAGTCTGGCATTGGTAGAAACTGGTAAATTATTATAATCTGATAGGGTGGAACAAAACGGTGCCAATATAAATGTTTGAAAATGAAGTATTTAAGATAGGTGCACATATTATCGACAGTGACCCATATATAGGCAGTTTTGGAACATTTATTCGAATAATAAGATTTGAGTAAGAGCAGGAATCTACTCTGTAACGAAATTTTATGCATTTTTTGACCATTTGGCAACATCGTATCCTAACAGTCCCTACTCCATTATTTGCCTTGCGCGCCGAAAACTGACATTAGAAAAAAACATTTGAAAAACTGTCGATATTTAGTACACTTCTATTTCGGTATTAAGAATATTGGAATTTATAGTGTCGATAATAGAGTAATATGACACCTTCAATTAAGAATATTTTTACAAAAAGCTGGGACAGTAAAACCTCATAATCAACTTAATGAATTAAAAACTAACAAGATAAACTGTATAAACAAAAAATAACTAGTCTAGAAAGAAAAATATATTTTTTCACGAACTCAGAATTTGTCTTCTGGTGTCGATAATACGTACACTTACCTTATGTGTTACTAAACGAGTATGTACCGAACTAAATTGGGTCACATTTCACTATTCCACCATTCCTAATAAAAGGAAATATTTGAGGAAATTCCGAATAAAGGAAATTTACCGATTTTTTAGTGTTTTGAGGTAAAAGATCTCCCAGTCTTGGGCATTAATTACTTATACCATATTATTGTACCAAACAAAGGTACCTACCTGACATAGGCTAAATAAAGGATTTACTGGATTATTTGAAACTGTTGAAGTTATTGGTATATGTGTCATAATTTCAATAATTCCCCATTTTTGCTAATTCCATGTGTGTAACATTTTTTAATTTTTTCAAATTAAAATCACCGACAATTATCAAAATCAATAAGTTACTTTATAAATACAGTTTAACTCCTATAATCATATATTTAATTTATCATGGGATGGGAAAACATTATTCTAAAAAATTTCAACACTATATTGATTTGTACAGAAATAACTACATTAGCTAAAATTAGTCAAATTAAGTTGCTAGTACACGACATTAAAAAAAAAAGTTTTGCCTCATATACCGTCTTCGATCATTGTAGCATTTTTCAGGGAATAAGAAACCGACATTTTGGTCAATAAAAGAGAAGACGAAATTTAGAAAGCTTACCGCGTTTCTGAAAAGAAGAAACATTAGCATAAACCAAGAATGGGATAAGTAATAATTAAAATACCTTACAATACATTATATACTATTAAAAATATCTAATAAAGCATTGATTATTCTCATTTGAAATGGCCCTTGTAGTCAGTGTACAGGAAACAAGTAAAATGACATATCGACTTGGTAATAATAGCTTTTCGAGAAATTAATTAAAACCATAGGTGGTTTTGTAGAGCTATCAACCTATAATTTATATACAAAAAAATAAAATATTTCTGACGTGTTTCACTGTTTCCTAAGCACTCTTAGAGCTACTCTGTATCGTTAAAAAAATATTTTTTGTATACAACACAAATAATTTTTTCATTGTTTTCTAAGCAAGGTAAATGATTTGATATTTTTTTTTCAGATGGCTTTTTCATTCCGCTAGAATAGCTGAAAAAAAAAATTTATATACAAAAAATAAATAAGTTTGATCGTTTATTGAATATATTTTTTCCCTTTTCAGGGGACTGCCTCTCTTGTTTAGGGCTACCCTATATCTAGACAAAAATTATAATGCAAAAATAAAATAAAAAATAAATAAATTTGCCGAATTTCACCATTTTTCGAAACTGTAGGTATTTTTTAAAATGTAGCTATAAACGAAAAAAAAGTATCAGCCGTAGTGGATTCCACAACTTTTCAAAGTTAGAGCATTTACCCCAACTATTTCTGTTTTTAATTTGACTGTTTGTGCGTTCTCAAAATATAGTTTTTATAAACCTAGAATATTGTTAGTGCGAATTCGTTATCGTTGGTGAACATTTTGTTTACTACATACATATACATATGCACACACGCATACGCACACACGCAGATACACACTCGCATACACAAACACACACACATAGGGAAGTAAAGACATAGGAACAGCACCAATTAGAGACTAAAACAATTAGAGGTAAAGTGTCTTTAATTTATAAACATTTATTATTTGTATAAATCCAGGGTATAATAATAACGAATGATATTTAGTAAGTAACAATTACTGACAAAAGTGTACTTACATTTACCAATCCAATAATACTGGTAGCGTAAACGACTGGAACCGTAACTGCTTCTTGCAATGTCCATTTTTTGGGTACTTTCCAAAGAAGAATTTTATCAGCTGCTACTATGGAGGCGCACGCACCATTTAGAACCAAACCCATGACTCTTTCTCCGCTGAAAAAATAAGATTATAAAAAAGTTAAAAGCATCATAAAATATCTGTCCATGAGTAAAATTTTAAAATCGTTGGAAAACATAACGACATTCAAAATATATTTTATGGTTTTAAGAGTTTTCTGGTATCCCGAAAATATAACATGTAACAAAACCTATTTAAATATCTATTGAAATCTTTGTTTAATTACTCTCGTCAATATAATTATGGCCCCCCAAAATACCTATTTCAGTGTTTATTTTACTTAAATTGTTATTTTTGGTAAAAATTACCGTAATTTTAATATGTTCTTATTAATATTGGTAGCGGTAATCAAAAGTAATAAAAATACGCTTAATAAAACGTACAACTAATTAATAATTGACTTTATAAAAGAGCAATTATTGCTAACGATCAACAGTTCATTTTTTACATTCCAAACACAGTAAATGAAATATTTTCACCATAAAAAAAAACAATTTGATATCTTGCTCTGAACATATTCTAATAAAATTAAACCTAGGCGTAGGTCGAATGTGGTGAAAACGAATTTTACTCTGCCTTTAATTTTTGGTTTTTGGATTTTCTATTATTTTTTCGTAGCTTTAATTAAATTTTGTTTATTTATTCTCAACATTTCCAACCAACTGTATAAGTTCATTACAGGGAATACTAACAATACTAATATTATAACAGACTAACAAATAAGAATAATATTAAATAACAAAATAAATAATATTGAGACTGTCAAAATTTTTTTTCTTTAAATCACGTTTCAATAACAATGTTTTTTTGCTTACTTTTTAAATTTTATTAAAGTTTTTATACTTATTATATAATGGTATATATATTAATATACCATTATATAATAAAGATATTTTTGGCAAAATTGCTTTGAATATCAATTATATTTAATACATCTGTTGTCGTATGTCATGAATATGTATATTTATTTTTTGTAAGTATTGAATGAATAAAAATGCATGTTTTTAACTTATAAATATGGTTATTATCTAAATAGCCAAATTTTGTATATACATTTATTGTTGGTTTTAAGAGAGGAAGTTTATATATACATTTAATAATTTTATTTTGTAAACAACATCAATGTTTTTAAATTAGAATTTAGTAATAACTATTCAATAAGTATACAATCATTTACTTTTAGCTTTAATATTTTCCTTTGTACTCTACAGATAAAAGTATAATTGTGCCTGAACTTTGCTCGCTAAGATTCAGAACAGTCTAATATAATAACATCTAGTTGGAACTTTTAATATCACCGTAAAACCAATTGGCGAAAAAAAAAATAAAAAAAAACTGTCTCTTTTCCAACGGAACACGCACAAATCAGTACTTTATTGACCACACGTAGCCTTATTACGTTTTGATTAGAGAACTGTTTCTCGTGTGTGTGTGTTTTTATTGTGAAATGTTTTCCTTCCCGTCACATCTAGGAATTATGGGCAAAGTGCGGACACAACGACACTAACAATTCAGGTATATTGTTAATATTAATTTATTATTTTTCCATTTTTACGCTGTGTTCTGTTTCCAGTGCTTGAAAAAGTATCAATAAAGATACGAAACGTCGCACAGAAATTAATCAGTGTGTTTTGTTTGAGCCTTCTCCTAACCCACGAATAAGGAAATATATAATTATAGGTTCGAATTTATTAGAAATTTGTTTTTGTTCAAGATCAATGTCAATAAGTTGAATAACATGATCACTTAGTGGGATGGGTGTTAACTTTAAATTTATATTTTCATCTAGATTACTTATAATGTGATCTGTTAAACTGTTAGTTTTACTCACTTCACTTTTGAGGAATGCTAATGTTCATATCTCCACATAAACAAACATTGCACGCAATTTAAATAAAATGTCGAAGTTTCTCTTCCAAATATTATAAAAATATGTCATTTTTTACACCTGGAGGCTTATAAAAACCACAAATAATAATTTCAACATATTCAGTTTCAAAGAAATAAATGAATATAGCTGTTATATCTGCTCTATTACATACAATTTTTACTTTTCGCTAATAAATATGCCTACTCCACCTCTTTTCTTTTGATGCAAAAACTAAATTGTAATTTATAATACTTTTCTTCATATTCCTTTATCCATGTTTCTGATATAACAACTACATCTGCCTTTTCTGCTTTGATTAATACTTCAATAGCATCCATTTTATTTTTCAATGATCGTGCATTCATATAATATAATACTTTCATATTTTTATTAAAGAAAATAATGTATTTTTTCTTTTCTTTTGATTCCCTAAATAAGTGGATTTTGCATTGGTTACTGTTTGCTTTATGTTCGTAATTAAAATTTGTTCCATATTTACTTTTTAAGAAAAACAAACAACAAATAAAAATAAATTTCTTTCACTCAAAGTGAATCAAACTAATACTGCAATACCTAAGAACGTATTAGATTAGTCCTAAGCCCCGGCCCTAATTTTTCAATTTCAATTAATTGAGATAAATAAATACCCATATCAGAAATTATTAACTAAGTCGAATACCCTATATATAATCTTTCACTAGAATTTAATGTTATTAACAATCATAAAAATAAACCTAAAACTACCATCTGTAATAACCAACAAAAGAAAAAAAGTAAATGAAACAAAACAATTTTTAAAACAAAATCAAGATCTAAAAATTCTAAAACCAGACAAATCAAACAAAACTATTATCATGTACTTGTCCGATAACTCTAGAAGACGAAAAATGTCCCAACGAATATCTTTTAAAAATCCAACCGATTTAGTTACTAGATGGGAAAATAAACACTACATCTCGCCAAATACTGCTGAAAACCTTAAAAAAATTAAGGCAATACCAGTTCGAATATATGGTCTACCGAAACTGCCTAAGCCCGGTATACCACTTAGACCCATAGTTTCTTGTATTCAATCGCGATTCAAAAAACTATCAACATTCTTAAAAAACATATTAAAAAACGTAGTGCACGACAACGAATACTACATGAAAGACTCTTGGCATTTCAAAAGTAAAATAAATAAAATATCACTACCCAAAAGACATACTTTCGTCTCAGTAGACGTTGTATCAGAGTCTATATAAATATATATTCTAAAATGTGGTTGCATCATTGTATACAAATATTCCAATCGATTTAGCTCAGGATGTCTTAAAAAACAATGGAATTTAATTCATAAATACACGGATATACCAATTGGCGAATTTTTAGAGGCAATTAAATAAACATTAAGTTGAACTTATTTTCTTTTTGGCGACAAATATTATAAACAACTGCTCCACTAGTAATGGGAGACCTCGAAAAATCTGTCATTCATGATCTAAATTTCCAAGCCCCATTTTTTTATGGCTATGTGAACGGCTGTTTGCTAGCAATACGTGAAAACAAAGCCGACTATATCTTAGAAAAATTCAACAGCTT
This sequence comes from Kuschelorhynchus macadamiae, assembly GCA_030620095.1. Lineage (NCBI taxonomy): Eukaryota > Metazoa > Arthropoda > Insecta > Coleoptera > Curculionidae > Kuschelorhynchus > Kuschelorhynchus macadamiae. The sequence goes on from JAUTXW010001878.1 coordinate 396,244, forward strand.
CCTGAATAAATTAAAGTTTACCATCGAAATTGAAAAAAATAAACAATTAAATTTTTTAGACCTAACCTTGTACAGCACAGACGATAAAATAAAAACTGCCTTGTACACGAAAAATATATGGTCAGGGAGATATTTAAATTTCAATTCCCATTATCATATATCCCAAGAAAAATCTGTCATCATTAGCTTAGCAGAGAGGGCCATAAATTTACCTGACCCAGAAGAACAAAGCAAAACAGGCATTGCTAAGAAACAAATACCCATATATATTCTGTTTTCATAAAAGAAGGTTTAAATTAAGTAACAATAAAAATAAAATTAACCCTAATAAAGAAAAATACTTGACACATAGAGTATAATATATATATATATATAGTATATAATAGTATATAATCTTCTGAAAAGAAATTTGAGCAAATTATAAACAGGAATACCAAAAGAAAAAAAGAGTAACATCGTATAAAAATACCTTGCCGTGATTGTAATGGGGTATACATTGGATAAACTAGTCAAAATTTAAAAAACGGAATAAATGGCCAGAGGTGTGATAAAAATAAAACAGCGCTCACAAATCATATGAACCAGAACAACCACACGCTCAATTATGAAGACACAAAAATCCTAATTACTGTAAGAAATAAAAAGAAACGGGATTGCTCCGTATTCAGAAGAGTCTTAACAACGTAAACCCAAAAAAAGAAACGAAAGAACTATGTAAAATATATCACGACCTTTTAAAATAACTCTACACCTATATATTTCAGCATATACTACTTTCTCTCCACATCTGGTAAAATACCTATTGAAACCAAATAAATAAAACTGTAAAAACAACAAAGAGAAAAAACTTTATAATCCTTCACACTGCTGCAATATTTAGGTACATCAATTATTATTTAAATATAAACGACCCACCATCCTCGTTTTTGACTAAAAGTTCGTTCTAGGTCCTTTAAAATAATAAGTGTATTAATAATGTGTTAAACGACTTTTACTTAGTATGTATAAGAGTGTGTTGTTATGTCCCTTGTTTCCATGTAACCATGTGAGTTATATTTTTAATTGTTATGTAAACATTTTCAATTTGACTGGTATTGTCCCTTTTGTAGTTTTGAAAAAGGCTCAAAGTCACGGTCGAAACGTCAAAATAAATTAGTTATACACGACTATTAAATAATAATTTTCAAAACCGAGGACCATATCCCAAGAGAGAGAGAGAAAAAGATAGAGTATGGTAAATAATGTAATTGTATTTTTAAAACCTGACTATTCCGAGTTTCTCAACTTATTTAATTTTAAATCATTATAATCCAATGAATTAAAATGATTTAGGCCAGTAAGAAAAACGTTAATCAAATTACCTCTCTGTTATTCCTGAAAATTCAAATCCTTGAACACATTCTTGTTCTCTTCTATCCCTGGTAATACTGTCAACATTAATTCTTCCAGTGGCTGTCATTATATCTCTAAAGTTTATAGAAGCATAATAGATCTGAAAAAAATAGACATCGTATACTACTGGAATGTTTCCACTAATCGGCATTTCACTATGTGGATAATGAAGTAAATAGTTTGCCTTATTGTAGTAGTTTATGTGCCGTCCTTCTTACTTTGTTTTCTTCCTGTCCTTATTGCAAATCAAATTGTCCGGAAAACTAATTTAGGTAATTTTAAAGCACCCAGCTTTACTGACAAGGGTAATATTGACTGACAGGAAATTTGCAGTTACAAATAAAACGTTGCGGTTTCTTGACTTAAGAACATGGTACAATCCTAGATCAGTGAGATAGGCTTCTTAATCTGGTAATAACAAAACTAGATTATGCTACAGACTGGGTCGCTCCGTCCTTGTCTACGGAGTGCATATTCATATCTAACGTAACGTATTGCACATTAAACAGATGCGGAGCCAGTTTATAATTTACGTACATGGCCGCTCACGACAGAACCTTGAATCCGATCCGGCTGCCGCCAATCACAACATTTTAGAGTGCGCGCGTATTTCAAATCTGATTCTCGGTGCTCTGAGGCGTAATTTTATAGATTCAATGGTGAATTAGGGTTTTAATGATAGTTCTATTGACGAACCTGGACTAACCTAACGCCTGCCTAACTAGAGAGATCCACCTAAGAGTATAGGTTTTTTTACAATAAATAATATATAATATAGACTCGGAATTCGGCTGGTGCGCTACCGCGCCCTTTCTTTACAGCAAACCTTAACGATCCTAACCTAACACCGCATTTTTATTGTTTATAAATTTTGTTAAACAAAATTAAAAAATCATCCGCTTAAACAGTGATTCGAATACATATGCACCACATCTAAAGTCGAGTATCTTACCACCGAGTTAAGAAGCCCATGCTGAATATTCGACAAAAATCTGTTTATACTTCGCGGAAATAAACGAAAAACCAATAGGAAGCACATGCGTTGTAATTGGCGGCAGCAGTGTGTGATTTAAGGTCTTGTGTCGCACACGTAGAGTATCCTATGCCAGATCGGATTTCGGCCACAACCGATATGCGTTATAAATTGTATGACATATTTCATTTTGACACTTGGTTGATAATGGTTACCTAAAATTAGACTCACTGCAAAAATTTACTATATTTATATATGATATGACCATTTAACAGAAAAATGAAAAAAACTAACAATAATTCAAACATTTGTCTTTACTAAATAAACAAAGAAAATACCGCATGCATGCAATTCTAAAATAGATAGTGTATAAATACAAAAATGCGTATTTAGCTATTAAATCATATGTGAAATTTTATAATAATTATATATTCATTTACGTCATTAATTAACAGGCAATAGCTGCTTATGAGCTACATTAGTTAATTTTAAATACAATGTTGATATACTGAAGTCAATAAAATACCACAATAAAATTGCATACAGCATATAGATTGTCGTAAAAAATTAATAATTGATACAACAAAAATATCAAAACAAGCATAACACAAAAACTGTAAAAAGACGCTAATATGGTTCAATAGCATTCATTGTAATTGTTTTACTAAATAGCGTAAATCATTATGAAATACTAATAAAACATCAAATACTGGTAAAAGCATGTACCTGAGTTTAACCCTCTGATAAGAATGTTTATTTTATTGTCTTTTGATGGACTTTTAAATAAGCAATAATACATTAATTTTTATCAACAAAAATGAATTGTAGTAATCTATTTTCCTTGAAAAAACCCCTTAACATAAGCGCCATACTGACCCATACAGACAGTCCATCAGGCATTTTGATAAATTGGCTACATTAATCACTCGTGTCGCCTTTTAATTGTAATATTAGCACGCCCTCAATAGAATTTGGCTCGGTGTTGCCAGAAGCTGATTTAGGTCTACTTGTTTAGAAATACAATATAAAAATTATGTTTAAAAAGACAAATAGGATTGGCGTGTAATAGCGTATAACCGATCATTAAACGAATACGATAACAGATCAGATGACGTGCGTCACGAAGTAGCAACTCTGGGCATTGAGCTACGCCAAAATTTCTCGATGGATACTAACTATACTGAATACAATATAAAGTTGGGGTTCATTTAGGGGATTTTTTTATGTTTGGACATATCAGGAAGGTCTGAGGCCTAAGAATAATGCACCCCTTACATTAAACCGCGTTTGTCTTTTTTGATGACCCATGCCCTGCATTACAGGGAGTCGAAGTTTCCGTCAACGTTCTCCAAATACCAAAACATGCATTTGCATTCACGGTACTTTTATAGAGAACGGTAGTACTGCCACCGTCGTTATTGTAACTACAACTTCCACCTACTGTTAGCAGCCCGTATTTAGACAAAGCACAGTATTCCCCGGCTGGTCACCCATCCAAGTACTAGCGGCACGCAGCTATGCTTTACTTGGATTAACGTCCGAGATCGGACCAATGCAAATCACCTTCGCACTACACCACATTTACGGGAATATTTATTTTACACTGGAGTGTATTATTTTTCGGACTATAATCTCTTTTTAATTAGACAGACGTAAATCAAACTGTTGTTCGGTTTACTTAAAATTAAGAGTTGAACCATGAAATTAGGTGTAATTAATCATGTTTTTGTCTTACATAACTTTTTTTATAAGCTTAGTTGCGATGTATTCGAAAAGCAGATAGTTAAGTATCCGGATATCCCAATGTATATTCACCACTTCCAGTGTGATACAGCCCTTTTTTTTGCATCCATAGTTTGAAAACACTTTGAATAGCGTCGTACTTTACTGTAGCGGTATGTACAGTGTGGTCAAATAATAGAGGACGTCGGCTGTAGCTCGGGGACCGTTAATGGCAGAACTTAAGGAAAAAATATTCACAGGTAAATCGGCAAAGAGAAACTGCTGTAAATTATTTTCAAGTTGGAATGTTGGCCACTAGGGTCGTAACAGCAACACAAAAGTGTGAATGCCAATTTTCTCTTAAATTTCCATTATTGAGGGATGTTGAAAATATGAGCATTGTATTCTTCAACCAATTACGCACCTTTTGCTTGAGACCATTTTTGTCTATTTTCAAAGAGAAAGTGGTGGGAAAAGGTCAAACATTTTTACTTTTAAATGAATATATCTCGGTTTTGGATGAACCGATTTTATTCAACTTGGTATCTCAAAAAAGTTCTTTTTTTGCTCTACTTGTAGAGCCATAAACTGTACCGTAATGTCTTTGTTTGTGGTCACTAGATGGCGTTCTTTCGGAGTTCTCCAAATAATGCTGATTTCCTCAAAAAAATCAATTGGTACGCTTTGACTTTTATATCACAATTTATTTGGTAGTTATGAAGGGTTGTAGAGGAAGAAAAAAGTAAAAATGGCAAACTGTAAATTGTTTTCATCTCTCATTTCAGTTAATCCTAAAGTTTTAAGTAAACCAGAAAACTCAAAATAGAATAGAAACTTTAGTAATCTTGCATAACTGTATAGAACAAAATGTAACAATGAAACAAAACAAAAAATACTAAAACTCAGTCTCATATTCACATAAGCTTCACAATAAAATAGTTAAAGCCAGGGCGAGGAGTTGTTAATTCATTTCGTCGGTTTTCTTTGTTCTTTGACTGGAGCAAAGTACCACTCGGTTTAATATTTTTGCCCAAACCGACTCCCCCTCTGCCTCGCCCTAGTTTTAGCTATTTTATTGCGAAGCTTATGTGATTATGACACTTCATTATTTTTTGTTTTGTTCCATTATTAAGTTTTATTCTTTACAGTTATGCAAGATTACTAAAGTTCCTATTCGAGTCTTGTTTTTTCTAGATTTCTGGTTAGTCTAAAATTTTAGGATTATTTGAAATGAGAGATGAAAACAATTTCCATCTTGCCATAGTCACTTTTTTTTTCTCCACAAAATAGCTAGGTTAATGTTCCAATTTGAGAAGCCATCATCAACTTTCTTAATTTAAATGCGCACTTGGAATTTTTACCGAATTCCGAATTACCCAATAAATTGTGATATAAAAGTCATCGCACCATGTGATTTTTTGAAAAATCCGCATTATTTGGAGAATTTCGAAACAACGCCATCTAGTGACCACTAATAAAGTCATTACGGTACAGTTTATAGCTCCACGAGTAGATAAAAAAAGCACATCAAGTTGAATAAAATCGGTTCATCCAAAACAGAGATATCTACATTTGAGAGTAAAAATGTTTGACCTTTCCCCACCACTTTATTTTTGAAAATAGACAAAAATTGTCTGAAGCAAAAAAGTGCGTAATTGGTTGAAAAATACAATGCTTATATTTTTAAGATACCTCAATTACGGAAATTTAAGAGAAAACTGCGATTCATATTTTTGTGGTGTTGCTACTCCCCCTAGCGGCCAACTTTCATTATTTAATTTTTTTAAGGCTGCCTAATCTTATCTCAGCCATTTTTTAGATATTAACCATAAGTGCTATAATGAAAACAGACCTTATATAAGAACCTTAAGAATTTTCACGGTCCTACCGCTAGTGCTGTAGAAAAAAACTAAGGCATCATTTTTATTATTTTATTGCACTTTATTTTAAGAATAATATAATATATTTTATGACAAAACACCATCTTTCCCAGTTTGAAGGCGATTTCTTTTGAAAAAAATACTTTTTTTAATATAAAAATGTGTTAAAACTTTAACTATGACTGGTATATAGCACAATATTCTATTAAATAATAGTAAGTAAAAATGTGTCCTATTTTAACTTTATAAATTACTTTTTCAATCCTTTCAAACTTTAAAAACCGTTTTTCTCGAAACTAGTATTTTTGACATATCGCTTTCTTTGCCCGTACCCTTCAATTAACATTTCACTTTTCTTATGTTGTATGCTGGGCAATTGATTGTTAAAATACTTGCAACCTTTTATTGCCAGGGAACAAATACAAAAACATTTATTTAAAGTACCTATATATACTATTGTTATAATATATATATATATATATATATATATATATATATATATATATATATATATATATATATGTGTTCTTCTCAGCAGTGTGATAGGCGTGCAATATTTTTTCATAATATTTAGACTGAACTTAGACTTAACACTGGTGGTAGGTATTTAGAATAATTTTGGTTTATTGTGCCGCCAATTGAAAAAAAGTAGGTAGCCGTCAGTAGTGCCAGAGACATTTACAGCATATCCAGATACATTCTTTACAAATGAGTATGCGCAATAAAGTTTTGCTTCATGAAAAAATTAAAATCACAGGATGAAAAAAACACTTAAATATTTATTATCCAGTGTATCACCAAAAAATAACACCATTTTTGACGCATTGGCTGGTAGGAATGCAGACATTATTGAAAATAATTAAACATATGTCATACGCTACCTTTAAAGAATTTTACGGATGGCCTAGGAAGGAACTGGGTATTTTAAAAAAATCATAACTTAATCAACGCTGTTAAATGCATATAAGCGGCGTGTACATGTTAATACGTTCCACAAAAAACGCGCAGAAGCAAATAGATAAAACAAAAACTGGGAAATAAACTTTTGTAAGACAGCCAAATCCGAGAGTATAAAAATATAAGATAAAAAAACATTTAAAGTTTTTTTTTGTAGGAGGTGTAGTTTTTATGTTATTTAATGGTCAATAAGTTGAAAATGGGTAACGTATAAGCTTTTTCCCAGTACCACATTTTAAGCGCTTTAGAGTAACTAGGAACGATCTGCTAATAATTAATTCAAGCGTTCCAGTGAACCAAAGCGTCAAAGGCGTAAGCTACTCTGATTTCCCTTACCCTTCGTTTTCAAACACAAGCATTCCATTTTGTGTAAAATGGTCCAAATTTATTGTTTATGTCATGTTTATCCTTCATGATTTTTTTTGGCTTAAATTTCAAATTCTTTAATTAATTAAATAGAATTAGAACTAAAATTAATATATTATAAGTTGCAAACAATGCCAACTTGCATTTATATTTTGTTTAGTTCACACCAATGCGTCCCAGTATATATATTTTAAAAGCTGAAAGGCAGTTCTCAAAAGATTCGTCACTGGAAAGCGTCCATAGAAATTTTTATATTTGTGATTTTAGGCGAAAATTTTATTTCTCATAAATGAAAAGTTTTGCTTATCTGAAAAATAAGGTTGATTTAAACAAGAATGTTACATTATATACAGTGTACGAAACAAATACAAAAGTAGAAGTTTACAAAACAAAAAAATAAAATTACAAATTTTGTGACAGCTAAATTGAGGAGCCTGCACTAAAATAAGTCTATTACCAAAAAACCTTTAAAATCTTTTAGACTCTTCAATTTGGCTGTCTCAAAAGTTGGAATTTAAAAATTATTTTGTCTGTAAACATCTATTTTTGTATTTATTTTGTATACGAAATAACATTCTATTTCAAATCAGTTTTATTTTTCAGATAAGCAAAACTTTTTATGAAGAAAAACTTTTTGGCCTAAAATTACAAATAATAAAGTTGCCGATATATTACCCAAATCCACATACACACTCTATAACAATGCGTTGGTATAAAACTTAATAAAATACATTTATTATAGAACATTTTGTTTGTTATTAAGTTTAATGTAAGTATGCGCTTGTTTAGGAAAATATGTGTCATTGATCTAAATAGTTAAATTACCTAAAGATAAACTAGTTATATCGCTTATAATAAACTGCTGGACAAATTTAAATTCAAATATTTTTAGAACGAGACGAGATACTGAGATGCGGTTTTCAGCTTGTCTTACAAATTTTATTGCATATTACCGATTTTAGGCGTAACACTTAAGTAGGCTAAAAAATTATTTATACAGGGTGTTAAACAAGACTCCAATATTTTCCGAAAATTTACAAAAACAGATTTTTAGGTTCCAATTGCTAAGTCAGCTTAATCCCTGGTGTTTTTTTTAATTTGATTATTCCTACATATTTAGCTGTAGCTTTTTACTTGCCCTTTGATGTAAAACTTTTTTACTAGAGATCCCTTAAGTCTTAATTTCTTTATAATCTGTGGGGTCTGTACTTCGCAAAAAATGTACAGAGTATGCAAAATATATGTTAAGATTGGTTAAAAACCCAGCAATCCTAAAGATTATGGACGTATATTTCACACTCTGCATAAAAGCAAATTTAAATTTAGAAGTTTTTATTTAAGTTTTAAGAAGTACTGAATATTTTCACAAAACGAGTTATTTAATTTCTCTTTAATTTTATTATTTTTGAAAAACAGGTATTGCTTTTAAAACCAAATTTGCCAATACGGGATGATACGGGAGACATGTAATAGGCGGCCATTTTTTTAGCTTTAAAAATAATAATTTGGAATTTGAGGCATTTTTATAACTACGTCAGAGGCAAATTTTCTATGATAAACAAGTAAAAGTTACGGTTTTACAATAGGTTTAGAAGGACCTTGTATATTTTTATGGAATATCCTATTCAGCCTAAAATTCGCTTTTCCACGATATATCACAAGAATTCAAGATTGCCGATTTGTAATTAAAAATATATTCACTTTTTACGAAATACTTATTTTAAACAGTCCGAAATAAGCTTAGTTTTATTTTATTTAGACATAAAAATCATTTTGGGTAATAATATCATTTTTTACATTTTTTTCCCTTCTTGTTTCACCGAAACTGCGATTTATTCCAATATTTTTAATGGCATCTTGTAATTTTGTTCATAGCCGTTTTCGCCGTAAAATTACTTTTTTAAAGATATACACATGTTAACCTTTATTTTTGAAATGACTATAAAATAGCTATTCAATTTAAATAAAAACTATCATGATTTGTTAAAATTGGCTGGCATATCGCCATACTGGAGATAGAAATTAGCATGCGACACATCTGTAAAAATCGGTAAATTCAACTTTACCCACAACATCCATCGTATATATTTCAACTATGTACAATAAACAGTCAATATATTTATATAATTATATGGTAATTATTTATTTATTTATTATAACTATTATTATTATTGTTATTATTATATTTTATTAAATTATTTATTTTTCATAATATTATTTACATAGTCTACAAAAAATAAATTATGACCGTCCTTATTTATTTTTCTCCAGAAAAAGTAGGTATTATTCCAGGAAGTAGAATTTTACAAAGTATTTAAAGATTTTATTAGGCCGCTACTTTGTTTTGCTATATAGGATTCGCACTAAAAATGTATATATATATATATATATATATATATATATATATATATATATATATATATATATATATATATATATATATATATATATATATATATATATATATATATATATATATATATATGATGACGTGTTTTCATTCCATGTGTACATCCGTCTACTACTGTCGTTCTGAAAAGAACAGTTTTGGTGACATTTCGCCAAAACTACATTTCGAAGCTTTCCTTTTCGCGTCCGAATACAGACTCTGTATTTGGACGGGAGAAGGAAAGCTTGTTCTTGAAAATTGTAGCACATATCTTTAAAACCGTATATTATAACAAGTGTTATAAATAATAAAAATTGGGCTGATTATATGTAGTGCTCCATCTGATTTTTGATCTGTTCATATAATGAAAAGTGTATTTTCTGTAAATATCACCAACAAAATAGTAAAATAATAAAAAGGCAATCCGATTTATTGTTTCCAAAGGTTAAAAATATCGGTAAATTAGCTTTACCCGGAGCATCTTTTGTAGTCAATTCTTCCATTTATTAAGGGAATGAAATATAACATAATTTGCATCTGTACTGTACACCTTGATGAATAACTACGTGCTGAACTATACTGCGCCATGCTTTACTTTCCGTTATAAAAGAATGAATTCATATAGAGGGTAAAGCTATTTTACCGATTTTTTTATATATTTAAATTATTTTTCTTTTATATATTTAAATTATTTTTCTATATAAAATGTCATTTGTTGTTGTTATCTATAAAAAGAAGGTTTTCTTGCAGAAATTGGAATTACCGAATTTTAAAACATTTCATTAAGCCGCAATTTTGTTTTGCTATATAGGATTCGCATTAAAATTTTAGTGCTACACTTGATTATTTTTTGAACAATTCATTAGGCCGCCATTTTGTTCTGCCATAATATATTCGCACCAAAATTGTACCAGGTAGTCCCTCATACCATACTTCATTTTTGTGCAAAATTTAAAATCCATTGAATAAGGGGTTTCTTAATAGTAGTTTTTTAACATTTTATTAGGCTAATATATTCGATTTTTACTGAAATGTTACCATTCGATCCCTATAACACGACCATTGATTTTTCAGCAAAATTCAAAGTCAATCGAGTAAGTTGTTTTTGAGGTAAGATATTTGACAACTTGGGAACCATAGCATTTATAAGGTGAGGTAATCTTAGCTCCAACAATAACCACAATGGCGTTCTCTTTTCTTTTATACTCTAAGGGAAATATGATAATCACAGTAGTAGAAAAATGTATAAGGAGAGTAATAACAGGATGAATCGACATCTACAAATAGGATAATATAATCTAAAACTATTAATTTATACTTTTGTTGTGTTTTGCATACAAATAATAATGGTTCTTAAAATAAATTAATATTATGGAATTTTATAAAACTATAGTATTCCTTGTATTTAATTTGGTATTGGTTTTTCTTAAATTTTTAAGTCATGAGTTATATCTGTCATATATTTCTTTTGTGTCTATTGCAAACTTACTGAAACATTTCAGTGGCAGTTCATTATAATTTTGAAAGCATTACTGTTGGCAAATTATAGTTATTAAGATATCAAGGGTATTATAAGGCTAATAATGCTTGAGGTCGACTGAGTGGTTCCCGAGGGCCTCTGACCCGAGGGATATTATATTATACGTCTACCCGTGGTGCCCTTAATGTCAGAGTAAGTAAAATATATTTTTTTGAGAAAAATCAAGTTTTAATAAAAATAAACCAAATGATTAGTTTTAATGCTCTAAAGTGATATTTTTTTATAGTAACTCCCTAGGACATTATTTTATTTATCTGACTTTGACATAATGTCATTATTTGTCAATCATAAACTAAATTAAATATATTTTGTGTAAGTATAGTTATATACTATATATTTACTCAATTCCGTCGCTCTGTCTGTTCGCCGCATAAACGACCTACCCGAATAACTTTCAATTTTCTCTCTCAATTACTCTGCAAGAAATACTTATTCGATTTTGGGCAAGAACTAAGTGTGACATAGAGATAAACTGGTAAAACTTTGGTACGAGTTCAAGACGGCGGAACAAAATGACAGCCAAATAAATTATCATAAAAAAAACCTTCCTATTCAAATGACTTTAAATTTTTTTTACAAAAATTAGATATGATGTAGGGATACGCTGGTAAATTTTTGGTACAAATTCAATATAACTGAACAAACCGGTCGCCTTATAAAATTTTGAAAAAAAAATGAAGTGTGCTTCTGTTCATACGCATTTTAATAAAACGGACGTGCAAGATTTTTCATAATTATTACCTACATTAAACGGAAATCGAGACCACTTAGAACATTTTGTCCCTTCATTGACGAATTTTATTCAGCGTTTTTGACCTGTCTTAAGACCTTGTGACCCAATTAGTTTCTTGGTTTCTTGGTACTACTACATCAGTTAAATTACTTCAATACAAATAGAAATGATGATTTAATGGATTTTATTGTCAGATTAAAACAATTCATTCAAATAATATATGGAAAGATTCAGACAGAACAAGATGAAAATGTCTTTCGTTATCAGACAGAAAGGCCAGCTATTATCACACTAATAACTAACACACCAGATAGATACTGAAATTTTATTTATTAATATATATCCGCAATAGGCTCGATGATGCCGTTTCTTGCATTACTAACTATAGTTTAGTTCAGTCACAGGTAGCATTAAGACAATTAAATAACCAAAATATTGCTATCCCTAATAATCAAAAATGTCTATCAAATATACTAACTTTTAGACAACCACAACCAAAAGTAAACGATTTTGCCCCAAAAGAAAATCTCAAGAATTAACGAATCTCGAAAGTTTGGATTCTTTTGAAGAGCCTGAAGATTTTAATAACGATTATTTTAATGATTCAAATTTGACTTAAATAATATAATGCAACAAAAAGAACTTCCGTATATTTATTTACCAAAAATATCAATTAACAGTTTTAATAGAGTCCGACGCTAGTGAATCTATAATTAACTCTAAATTTACAGAATTACTTCCTGACAAAGAATATATTGAACCTTTTGAGATAACAGTGTGTAGGCAAAAATTTCAAGACAATAAAAATTTAGTTTTACCACTTTTTAAAGAATTCGGTTTAAATAATAACACTAAATTTCGAGCTATTAGCTGGTATAATGATTTTGATGTTTTAATAGCGACTAAAGATTTATTGAATTAATGCCGTAATACATTATACAAATAATGTTTTAAAGTTAAAAAATCGCGATATTCCGTTTTTACTAATTTATAATAAATCTATTTCAGTTTAAGGACATTATGTTTCATGAATATTACGTTTTGACTTTTACTAGTAAAGCAAAGCATAAAATTAGAACTAATAATGACAGACCTTAATTGACTGCAAAATAATTAGAACTTCAATTTCACCGTATTCTGCCCATGTTTGGATTGTTTCAAAAAATGCAGACGCTTCGGGTAAAAAGAGATTTAGAATGGTGTTAGATTACCGTCAGTTAAATAAACACAGCACAAAGATAAATATCCCCTACCCCGTATTGAAGAGATTTTGGGTATTTTAGGAAAATGTATATATTTTACTACATTAGACTTAGCTCAAGATTTCCATCAAATCGAAATGAACCCTGATTCAGCTGAAAAAAAACCCCTTCACTTTTAGCAATAGGCACTTTGAATTCTTAGGCATGCCTTTTGGCGTAAAAAACGCCCCAGTCACGATTCAACGAATGATGGACGAAGTCCAGCGGGAATACTTATATAAATTCTGTTTTGTGTACATGAATGATGTAGTATTTTTCTCAAAATTCTTGATCATATAAGAATGATATTTAAATTTTGATAATACATTTTAAACATCCAACTTGATACGTCAGAGTTTCTTTCCAAAAATTTGCGTTCTTAGGTCGTATTATAACACAGAATGGAATTAAGCCAAACCCGGCAAAGATTTCAGCAATTCAAAATTACCCTTTACCAACTATCCAAAAACAAATTAAAGCTTTTTTAGGACTTGCAGGTTGCTACAGAAAATTTACTAAGAAATAGTTTTTCCTATTACTAAATGTTTAAGAAAGCGAACTACGATCAATTTAGACAAGAAAGATTATATTATATTGTAGCTTTTAAAAAATGTAAAGAACTTATCTCAAATGGACCTCTTTTAACATACCTTGCTTTTAGTAAACGCTTTAAATTAATAACTGACGCTTTTTACTATGCTATAGATAGCGTATTATCGCACAATAATTATCCTATCGCTTATTACTCCAGAACGTTAAATTTTGCCGAAAAAAATCACTCCACTATTGAGAAAGAGTTTGTAGCTATTTTAGGTTTAACTAAACGCTTTAGGTCTTATCTATGTCCGTCCGAAACAGATCATAATCCTCTAGTATGGTTATACAAGATAAAAGAACCTAATTCCAGACTAATTAAATGGAGATTAAAATTAGAGAAATTTGACTTTGAAATTGTCTAAAAAGAAAGAAATGAAAATGTCGTTGCCGACGCTCTTTTCCGTATTAAAGCAAACATTTTAGAAATTGACTGAATTATTCCCAATACTCTAGGACACACTCCTAACCTAAATGACTTTGTCCGAAGTTGAAAATAATTCCTCAAGCATTTTTGCGTTCCGACAAGAAACCCGACGAAAAAATGCTACCTATCTCAGAATTACCAGTTAATTATGCAGCGAGAAAATTAATTCTTAGTTACGGAAACACGTATAAAAGACATAATACCAAATCATTCGACAAAACTCATATATTTGAACAAATCCTAAGAGAAAATCAAAATGCACGTTTAATTATAGTGATAAAAGAGCTCTTAAGTACAAATAACCTAACTACTACTACTAAATTTTAAGCTTATAAAATGGCGACTTAAAAATTTGTATTTCCTATGAATATTTGCAACACGTAACGGATCCGTAAATACAACAGGAAATAATTGCAAATTATCACCAAAGAAACCGTAATGGCATTAACGAAACCTATAATAAATTATATTACTTATATAATATTACTTGCCTAATTTGTATAATTTATAAATGCGAACTCTGTCTTCAAAATAAATATGAAAGAAATGAAAATAAAATACCATATGAAGAACCTCTTCTTAACGAAAAATCGTTCAAGACAATTCATGTTGATATTTTTCAATTTGAACAAAATTTAATTATAAAGGTATTATTGAGTCATTTAGTAAATACGCCCAAGCTTATTATTTTAAAGATAAAAAATCAATTACTATCTTAAATTAACTCAGACATTTTATTACTCATCATAACACGCCTCAGCGGTTGGTTAAATAATTTTTTTCGGGAATTTGAATAACATAGATATTCATTCAACAACTCAACATTAAATAGTCCTGTTGAAACATTGCATTCAACATTAATAGAAAAATTAGGAATGTTAAAACAAAAATACCCTGATGACACTTTAGGTAATCTAATGATATCTTGTATATGCATTTATAATCAAAATATCCACTCAACCTCGGAATTCTTTACTTAATGACCCATATTATCATGAGCCAAATATCAGCAATAACTTGACCATATAAGAACAATATAATAAAAAACGGACACAAGAAATCTTACCTTTCCTAAAGCAATCTTACGAAATGACATAGAAATCAGGAACTAAGAAGAAGACATCAAAATAAAAACCCTGAGATTTCGGAAAATCAAATAATTTATAAAAAATGTGATAGGCAAAGTACAAATCTCCTTAAAAAAATATTGATAAGAGTTATTATTAAAAGTAAAAACGCCTTTGAATGTGAGCTACGAACTAAAAGAATTTATAAATTTAGTAACATATACCGTAAGGCTCTAGGATACTTAATACCCAGTTTAAACACAGGAATGAACTGGGAAATATTAGCCATGAACACAACAAGCGACTTAAAAATACAATCCAAGTTGTGACACTAAAGGTTTCAAAAACGCACGTCCAGTGGTCAACATGACCGACCCACAAAATCTAATCATGTATTTGTTAATCTTAAATATTTGTGTAAGAATTAATTTAACTCTTTTATATGATATAATTGTTATTGAAATCATGGAAATGTTGTTTGTTAACGCTTCGCCCCTTGGATGTTTTGTGTGTTATAGGCTAAGTTTTAAAGTGTGTTTTAGGCATTTATTTATAAAATTTGAAATTAAGTAGTAAAATAGAAAAGGTATGTCCCAAACAAGTCTTCGGGCTTCTGGGATTTCTTTCTTTTTATTTCCTATGTTATTATTAATGATTGGCGTAATGTATGTTGAACTACTAGAAATAAAAATTATTATTATTATTATTATTATTATATTTCTGACATTTTTCAAACTGATATTAAACATATCTATAATGATACAAAAATACATGAACAAATTATATTAAACATGTATAGCTTCTTATTTTTCTTTGCATATATAAGATCATTTTTGCAAACTAGAATATTTCATATGTAAATAAGCTTTTAAGAACAATTAATTTCGCAACTAAAGATACTTTAGATATCGAATTAATTAAATTACATGAAATAAGATAAATTTCGGATCTCTTAAAAATATATTATTTTAATAATCAGATGGCCATTAGGACCATGGGTACGAATTAATCTCAATATGTAAAACGAACTTTATGCTAGAAGACAAAATGGTAATTCTAGTAGTTAAAATACCATTGTTCACAAATAACATGTGTAAATGGCAAGCTATATACTCCACACCGACAACAAATCAATTGATACTTATAGCCTTTTTTAATATAAGAGGTAACTTTATATATTGTACAAATAAACCCAGAGATAATAGGGAAGTGTAGCACCATCTCGAGGAAAATATTAAAAAATTGTAATTTAGTGGTAAGCCCATGTGATATAATTATAGGTAACGAAAAATATTTCACTAAGACCCTTAATATTCGTAAAAATTTAAATTGTATCGATTTTCAACTGATAGTAAACCTTAATATAAAAGACTAAATCATATTGTAAAACCAGAAAAAATGCAAGAAGGTATATTTTAAATTATTGAATATATTAACTTTATAACTAAAACAACTCATCATTCCGTTATTAGCATAATTATGTTTGTTATTTTAGGAATTGTAATTCATTTTGTAATGTACCACAAAATTATATATCTAAAAAGGTTCTCAAAAACTAATCATTGAAGACATTGAAAAATCTAAGGATGGAGGAACTACGAACCTGGAAGATCCTCAATCAGATATTATTCACTGCCCTTTTACAAATAATTTACTTTTACCATGCTGACTATTGTTTGCTCTAGATGGTGTTGACGATGTTTTCCTAAATAAGAAAATAGACCCGAAGTCCAATGATTATCATAATTACTCTTAATTGTGTTATTTTGGGATAATATAGATAAAAGCTTATTTTCGATTTCTATGACAGAGTTTGTATTCATTCGGGTTTGAAACAAGTTATTAATAAGTTGTAATTACATTATTATTATATTAATAATAATAAACATTTTAAAAAATATTGTTTTCAGCTTTTAAAACTTAAATCGTGCAGCTTTCTATTTCAGCTATTGTATCTTTTCTTAATAGATGTAATCCTGTTTAAACAGAGAGAATCATTGGAAACACCCAACATACATATTATCACTGGGGATTCGTAATATTCGTATTTACGAACGGATGCGAATAAATATGAAATTTGTATTTTTTTGTTGCGGAATTTAAATATGTTTAATGCAAAATGTACGTATCTCTACATAATATGTACGATATCGTGACTTTAATTATTCTCTTCTCTTTAAAGATACGGAAAAAAAAGAAAAAAATGTGACACATTGCCTAAAGTTGCCAATATAAATCTGAGCCATCATCATCAGTTTCTGACGTTGACAGTAACTTACCTTAAAGTAAATATAAAACTTTATTAGTATTTTAAACAGTGCCAAAGATAGTGACTAATTTTTCGAACTCCACAATACGCGAGTAGAAATTATGTCTTATTCCCCAATCCAGATTCAACAAGATTCTGCTTTATGGTCGACAGAAATGTCAGATTCCATCAGGGAAGAGTATTTGATTAAAGGCGCATTTCATTTTCAAAATAATCATGAATAATTTGAGACTTAAGTTCTGAAATATTCGAAGCCAAGTAGATCATAATTATTTAAGGTCAGACATCCTAGCTGAGAATGGTATGTACAGGAAGATGGTTAATTTATTCCAAATCAACTGGGTCGGTTTAGTGCTTTGTTTCAGCTTGGACACCAAAAATACCCTTGCAAAGTTAGCAATATTTAATTTATATATTATGTATATATGTATATATATATATATATATATATATATATATATATATATATATATATATATATATATAAGGAAATTTTTACCGGAAATTCAAAATGAGATATTTTCAATACATATAAGGATTTTGAGTAGCGGTTTTTGGATTTTGTTTGATGAATATTCATAGTATGTAGACCGATAAGGGTAACCTCAGGACACCCTATCAACTGTGTTATACGGGGGGTTATATAAGACCCTGTCATTTTTTTTATAGTTTGTTCGACCAGAATTCACCACGGAAGATTTCTTCTTCTCTTTGTGCAACCAAAATAATCTAGAGCTAGGTACGAAAAAAAAACTCTTGCGATTTTGAAATTTTTTCCTCGTTTCCGACATACGGGGTTTTTTCAAAAGATTGGTTTTTTAAAATAATCTGCTGAACAAAGCACACTTGTGGCAATCAAAGGTATATCTGTCAGAATATGAACAAGGTTGACACCCTTAAATTTCCCAACATGAATATTGTGTACAGGGTTCACCAAAAACTAAGAGGTGGACGTTAAATAGTGATTTGTTGGGTTTGGTGTTTTTATCAATCTCGAATTCGATGTTGATTCTAATGTCAGTTTTAGTAATAATGAACATTTTTACTCAAACAGTTTTTTTACGTTTGAAATTTGATCTAGTTCTTTCAAATAGTCTTTAATTTACAACAGACTTTTTTAATAAAAAATGAAAAATTGCTTTTTATCATTGATATAATTCTCTTTTTCCCAATAAAATACAGCTTCACACGTTATTTTTGTTTATACAGACTTACTTAAACTGTTTACCCATCATTTCGAATTAACTGAGAATATGTCCCAATAATGCAATCATACAGTGGGTAACAAAGGTCTATAATACTACCTCCCTCGCGTAGCCGAAATTCAACATTATTAAAGTTTAGAATTGGTAGATTTTGGCGCACCCTGTATATAATATTCATGCTGGAATACTTAAGAAAGCCAATCCTGTTCATAATCTGGTGGACCATACTGAATCTGATAAGTGGGCTTTGTTCAGTAAACCATTTTTAAAGAAATCAATTTTTCTATATTATTCTATTTCTGTCGCAAAGGAAGAAAAAATTTAAAACCGTTGGAAATTCTTTTTTGCTCCTAGCTATAGATTATTTTGGTTGCAAAAACAGAAAAGGAAATCTTCTACAGTAAGAGTTGCGGTCGAATAAATTTAAAAAAAAATGACAGGGTCTTATATACACTCTGTATAAGACGGTTACGATGGTGTCCTGAAGCTGTTCTTATCGGGCTACATACTTTAGGAATTGGTCAAACAAAACCGAAAATCGTAACTCAAAAAATATTTCATCTTGACTTTCCAGTAAACTTGGTGCAGTTCGAAGTTTCAGCAGTGTAGTTGACTATACTGATGAAGACCTTAAGTCAGGAACAAGTGTCTATAGTTAGCTAAATTTCCTGAACTTATATACATTTTTTACATAATTATTATATGCGGAACTAAATAGGGTCATATTTCACTATTCGCAGTATTGAAAATATTCATAACGAGGGAAGTTCCAAGTAAAGATTACTTCCCTCATAAAGAGAAGTATTATAATCGCGAAAGAATCCCCCCCTCCGATATTTTTCCGATCTTTACGTTTCAGGATCTCAAGATGCCGAAGAACGTTTTCTCAATTCCCTCGGATTGCCAATATGCCTAGTGACATATCAAAAAAAAAACATTACTAAAACACTACTTATTGAATTTACCTCAAATTTTGCACAAACATCAAGTATATGAGAAAATCGACTGGAAAGTTGGGTACGAATATAGGATAGGGAAAAAAACTACTTAACGGATTGATTTGTGTGCAAATTATGTATTTTTAATCAACATTTAGAAATTCAAATTGACGGAGCCAATGGCTGACGAATTTTAACATTTGTAAACAAATTTGACTGAAAACCGGTTCGAGTATTAAAGAATGCAAATTGTAAAATTTTAGTAAAGTGCGGGACACGAAAGAAAACCGGGCGGTCCTTAAAATAAAGGTTCATAGTCTTAAGCAAGCGGAAAAGTAAAATTTGCGTACGCCAATAAATTTTATGTTATTTTATTTGTTGTTATAGTTTACCGCTTCACCTATAAAGTGCGCCAGCTAAGCGGTACGGAAAATTAATCGAGGATTTAGTAAATTTCTGATCCACTTGTAATTGGGAGCTGCCTAGAGTCTCCATGCACTTGCCGCTAGAAGGTTCTAGCTATTTCCAGTGGCGCCTATACATTTCGAGCATTTGTTTTTATTTATACATAAATGCGTTGCGTTAAATTTGAATTATTATTTTGAAGTAACGATGGCGAGCAAAAGAGGAAAAACAATTTGAAGCGGTGCACGTGAAGTTATTGCGAGCGTTATAGAGGCCTGTACTAAAAAAGCTGAAAATAATAGTTTGACTATTCCAATTCAAAATCAAACAGAACGCGCTGCATTTTACACTGGTGTTTCGGAATGTAGTGTAAGAAAAATTCAAAGAGAACATAATGATCGCTCACGTTCTACTTCACCTTTAAAATCTCCTGGTAAAAAAAGACCCCGATTATCATACAAAGATAAAATTGACGATGGTGATTTCCAAGTAATTCGACGAACATTAGAGGATTTTATATAAAAGAAAAGAAAGGTTCCGACCTGCAATATAGAGATAATTTCGTGCTGTAAAAAACAACATAGATTTTCCATACGGGTATAAAACCTTAAATCGGCTTTTACCATCAAATGGTTTTGTTTGGCGCAAATGCCAGAATAAACGAAAATTGCTCATTGAGAGACCAAATATTTTTCACTTGCGGGTAAAATATCTATTAACTGTAAGGCAATATAGGCAAGAAGGACGCAATATTGTGTATCTAGACGAAACCTAGGTAAATAATGATATGATAGTGAACAAATGCTGGCAAAGTGAAAGTGGTACAGGTGTGTGTTGTTCAGGGAATCCGCTCTAGTAGTCGCTTTCTTATAGTTCATGCTGGTTCAGAAGCCGGATTTGCTACAGGTGCTGCTTTAGTTTTCGCTCGGGACTAACAACTTAAGACTATCATGGAAAGATGATAGAGATAATTTCGAAAAGTGGTTGCTCGAGAAGCTTCTACCTAACATTCCTCCCAAATCAGTCGTGGTAATGGATAATGCGTCTTATCATTCTCACGTAGAAGATAAAGTGCCAACTAAATACTCTACAAAAGCTCATATGATATCGTGGCTTAAATCGAACAATCTTGTATGTGATCCAACATGGAGACAATATCAGTTATATGAAGTAATATCAGCCAACAAGCCTAGAGAAAAAAAGTATAAAATTGACGGTCTTTTACGTAACCTCGGTCATACACCTTTAAGGCTGCCTCCATACATGTAAGACCTCAACCCTATTGAACTTGCATGAGCAGGAGTAAAAAAATATATTCGAGAGCGCAACACCGGTGAACTTTCAATTAAAGATTTAAATAAAATAACATTAGAAGCGATTGACTCAATATCGGCTGAAAATTGGAAATCGTATGTTAAACATGTTCGTTCTATTAAAGACAAATATTGGGAAGTAGATGGCAAAATTGAAACGGTTATTGATGATTTAGTTATCACACTGGGATCTTCAAGTAGTGACGACGAAACTTCATCATTTTCAGAGGAAGACAACGATTAAGAAGGAATCGAACCATTAGAATCACAGCCGTTAACCTCAAAAATGGCTTAGTTTTTTTTCATATATTTTGTAAAATTGTTCATAAAGCAGCTGTCAATAAACTGCTTCAAAATAATTAATTTTCTGTTCAATACAGGGTGCCTAAAAATATCTAATATTTCAATTAATATTTGAAAAACTACAGAACTCATATTTTTCCAAAATGAATACATCAATGTAGTTATAATAGGGGAGCCAGCACTGATTCCAGTAAACAAGATTTATCAAAATTTTAACTTATGCAGTTCGACTTTGGGCTATTCGAGTATGCCAAAAGTGACCGTTTGTTTCCGTCTGTCATATTATTTTGTACAGGGGGCGTCATTATGAAGTACTATACAGGGTGTTTCCTAATTGCGTGCTAATGTTAAAGGGGGGTGATTCTTGGGCCTTTTTAAGAAAAAAGTTTAATATGCACCTAAAAGTCTTAACTTTGGAGATGCAAGGTTTTAAAAAAAACATTTTTTTTAAATCCTTGTTCTGATGCTATTAGAGATAAATAACTGTGTGAAATTTGATACACGTCTTTTATGCATACAAGGGCATTTTTTATTAACAATCAATTTTTGAAATATCTAACAGTGGCGTGCATATGTAATTAACCTGGGTAAATCCATATGCTCCTTAATTCATAGAAGACGTGTATCAAATTTCATGCAGTTATCTACAATAGCATCAGAATTGGGATGAAAAAAAAATTTTTTCTTTTTAAACTTTACCATCCTGTATCTCAAAAGTTAAGACTTTCAGGACATAAAAACACCCCCTTTAACATTAGAATGCAATTAGGAAACGCCCTGTATAGTACTTCACAATGACGGCCCCTGTATAAAGTAATATGACAAACGGAGACTTTTGGCATACCCGAGTAGCCCAAAGTCGAACTGCATAAATTAAAATTTTGATAAACCTCTTTTACTGGATCTGATTCTGGCTGCCCTTGTAAAATCTGGACTTGTAAATCGTGTATCACATCGTCACACAAAAGAGATATAGAAGTGGGTACACGAAAGAAAACAGACAAATATAGATAAACGTTCATTAAGCATAGTTACATTTAATTATCTGAAGTGCGTATAGTCAAAAAGGAGTGCCATATTATTTAAAGAACGACGGGACACCACTGGTTTAAAGAGATTTCTTGGGCGTCCTTCCTAAACCGATTGACTCCGCCCGGTTTTCTTTCGTGTCCCGCACTTTAAACACTTAAATATCGAAAATGGCGGCGCCAACAAAGCAGACGAATATTTTCATTTGTGTAGATTCGACTGAAAACACGTCTTTGGGAGTATTTAACAGTGCAACGTATAAATTTATAGATTTTCAGGGCTAGAAATTATGAAAAAAATATGCACAAAAAATGTATAAACCTGTGGTTCAAAAAAATTGTCATAAATTTAAAAACTTATATATCATCTGTATTCAATATTTAATGTTTTACTTTTTAATTTAATTTATATAAGCGTGGTTTCAAATTGTTTCAATATTTTATCTAATCTATTACGTAAACCACTGTTTAATTCAAGTGCCAACAAAATGCTATATACCAAATTCCGATTATGCATCGATTAAACGGTCCATCAAATACAAATAAATTAATCACTGTATAATTTTATATCCAAGTTCTGTCAAAATAATAATGTATCGGTTAAAATAATAGATGTAGTGGGTATGTCAAAAAATGGCCGGCCTTTTGGGCAAAATGCTTACTTGCTATGTGAAATGATTTCTAGATGCATTGTTAACAATAATTATTCTCAAAGTAAAATAGTTTTAAGGTCTTTATCAACATGTAACATGGACGCCCCTAATTTTCTAGACTCCACACAAAATTTAGACAGTAGCAGTGATTTGTCTTTTTTAGAACCACAGTCGAAAATGTAACTTCAAATGAGAATAATAGTAGCAATAATAATAATAGAAATAATCATATTAATAATAAGAATAATAATAATAATGGTAGTGAAAATATCAGTAATAATAGGAATAGTAATATTAACAAATTATCAAGCTCATTACTTTTACTAAACATTCAGTCCATAAGACATAAGATAGATGAACTTTTCCTATTTTTGGAAAGTGAAAATACGCCAGACATTGTGCTCATAACTGGGCACTGGCTTAAGGTACATGAACCTTGTTACATCTTCGACTATAAGATAGTTTCCAAGTTTTGTAGAGAACATACCATACATGGTGGCACATTGATTTTAATAAATCACAAATTCTTAGAAAAATATCAATTTCAAAATATAAGTAAATTTGACAACCTGATAGTTGAAAAAGAGTTTGAATTCTCCTTAGTAAGTAATTTGGAATTAGACATTTATATTCTTTGTTTATATAGGCCACCGAACTCAAACATACAAGATTTTTTAATAAGGTTGGAAGCACTCTTGGTTCAACTTCCTCTATGTAAATTGATAGTAGCAGGAGATTTTAATATAAATTATGCAGTCTGTGATTCAGAAAATGTTCAGCAACTAAAAAATTTACTGACCTCCTTTAATTTGGAAATGCTTTTCCATAAATCAACTCGTATAACTAATCATTCATCAATCATTATAGACTATATTTGTACTAATTTTAACAATCACACAGAGAGAAATTTTAAAATTGATGTAATTCCTGCAGGTCTTTCGGATCATGAGGCGGTTAGAGCCACCTTTCAACATGACTTTAGAATAAACAATACAAGATATAGATATGGTAGAATACACAGTATAAAAAATTTCACAAATTTTAAACATTTGGCACAGCAAGTTGATTGGCAGGGAATTTTTAGATCTGGTGAGTCTCTGGAAAAAATTCACGAAGCTATTGTAGGACTGTTTAATAAAAGTTTTCCTTTGCTAAAAATTAAAACAAAAAAAAATAGAAAACCCTGGCTTACTAGAGGATTGAAGATCTTCTCAAAAAACATGCGTAGCTTACACACACTCCGGAAATTTACTTATAATGAGTATTTTATTCAGTATTTAAATAGATATAGAAATGTTTATCGTCGTGTTATAAAACTGGCTAAGGAATTATATTATAGAAATCGAATTAATAATGCAAGGAATAAAACAAAAGAAAACTGGAATATTGTGAACGATCTTCGGGGAAAAAACAATGTTATATGTAATAAACCATCATTGGATCCTAGTATTTTAAATAATTTTTATTGTTCTGTGGCCGAAAAACTTAAATCTACTCTTACACAAAAAACGGATCCTATGAGCTATTTGCATGGGAATAGTTTTGTTCTTCAGACTTTTTTTCTTGCCAATGTAGATGCTTATGAATTAAAGAGTGTATTTATGAATATAAAAAACAGGAACTCCTCTGTATGTGATAGGATGTCTGTCAGAATATTTGAAAACTTACCCTATGAGACACTAAACGTGCTGGCAGAGGCAATAAACCATTCCTTTTTAGAGGGGAAATTTCCATCTTTTTTGAAGACTGCAGAGGTTATACCTATATTCAAAGGGGGTGATCCCGATGATCCTTCTAATTTTCGCCCCATTTCCTTACTCACTACGCTTAGTAAAGTTGTCGAAAGGCTCGTTAGGGTCAGAGTGATTTCTTTTCTGGAACGATATAAAGTTTTGACCAAGTGTCAGTTTGGTGTTCAAAAGGGTAGGTCTACTGGCGATGCTATTTTCTCTTTCTTTGAAAACCTTTACTTGCGTCTGAACGGAGATGAGCTTACTGCTGCGGTTTTTTGTAACTTTTTTAAAGCTTTCGATTGTGACAATCATAACTTGCTCTTAAAAAAATTAGAGCACTACGGTTTTAGGGGAACTCCATTACAATGGTTTAAGTCATACCTTACAGACAGAAGACCGTACGTTAGAACACCAGAAGGAAAATCTACTATACTACATATAAATGATGGTGTTCCACAAGGCTCTGTATTGGGCCCAATCATATTTTTATTGTATGTAAATGACCTTGCCTTTCTAGATATTCAAGAGACTTGCACTATTTTCGCAGATGATACAAGTCTTCTTTGGAGGGGAACTGATCACCACACTTTAATAAATATCATTTGTAAGGATTTAGAGAGAGTGAAAGAATGGTGTACCTGTAATTATTTAAGTTTTAATTGTGATAAATCATACATTCTTGCTTTTAAGTGTACATTTAATAGCATAGATCTAAATAATATTCAAATAAAAAACCCATCTGTCACCAAATTTTTGGGTATTCATATTGATGAGTTAAAATTCTCCACTCATGTAACACTACTTAGTAAAAAGGTTGCTTCTGGGTGCTTCGCAGTGAGAGTAATTTCTAATCAGTTGGGTCCACACGCTGCAAAAATGGCATATTATTCTTTAATTGAATGTCATATAAGGTATGGGATAGCTTTCTGGGGATACTGTAACCATCAACTGCTTAATTCAATCTTTGTTCTCCAAAAAAGGTCACTACGCTATATATGTAAAGCCAAATTTAGGGAACACTGTAAATCACTTTTCGTACGGGAAGAAATTTTAACTGTTATTTCCATTTTCATCTTGGAGACCTGTTGC
The DNA here is from genome assembly GCA_030620095.1 of Kuschelorhynchus macadamiae. Classification (NCBI taxonomy): domain Eukaryota; kingdom Metazoa; phylum Arthropoda; class Insecta; order Coleoptera; family Curculionidae; genus Kuschelorhynchus; species Kuschelorhynchus macadamiae. The sequence goes on from JAUTXW010001878.1 coordinate 422,461, forward strand.
TTGATGCACAAAAATATAGCTATTTTTCTGGAAACAGTACATATACTACCCGAAACAGTTACAGAGTCCCTCTCCCGATACCCAAATTTGCCTTAACTAAAAACTCATTAATTTACGAAAGTGTTAAGATCTACAATCACTTACCAATGTACCTGAAGTCAATTACTGTTGAAAACTCCTTTCGAAGGACCCTTAGGAATATTCTTAAGCTAAAGGAATTAAGATTAAAGGAATTTTATGAAAACCCCCTATAATGTGAATAATATTTTATCTATTTGTGACCTGACATTTGTTTTGTCTGGTTTTTACTGTCTATTGTTTTATTAACATTATCATGTTTTTTATTTATATGTTTATCTATTGTTTTATATGTTTGTACAAATTTTACTTTTATTAACATTTAGACCCATAAGATTACACATTCTTAATTTTAAGGTTGCTTTGTCAATGAGGGTATTTCTCTTATGATAATAAAGCTTATTTTGTTTGTTTTGTTTTGTTTGAATCACATCAACTATTCGTGACGCAGTTTATTTAGAACAAAAGCAACAATATGTGGTTCGATATTATGAGAAACGTCTACTTGTTTATAAATACAATACAAATATTATGTTTATCTATAAATCTTCTCAGTAAGAAGCTGATTGGATGCAATACGTCGCGGACTGACAACTCTGGGCGTTGTGCGAGGCCAACAATGTCGGCTCCCGGCGTAGTGCCATCATATAAAACATAAATATCGCCAACTACACCAGAAAATATGAAAAATCGGATTCGACAGACATGTATATTAATAACCCCCGAAATGTTAAATCGCGTCCGCAACTCCTGTCAAAAAGAATCATAAAATGTTTAGAAGTCGATGGACATCCTTTTGAACACCTTCTTAAGTTCGAGCGTCGTTTACTTTAAGGGATTCAATACTAGGGTTATTGTTATTTTGTGTTTCTTTTTTAATTCCTAACTAGGCAACCAGTAAGGCAAATACAAAGATTTTTAGGGGAACGAACGTAGTTTTTCATAGACAATCGAATTTTCCAAATTTATTCAAATAATTTTTACAAAATTTTATAAACAATTATTGCCAATCTGACATTGTTCGAACGGTTTTAATTTTGCACACTAAAAATTATTTAGTTTTTGTCAATTTATCTTTCACGAAACAATTGTAGCCATTTACAATTTTCTTTTTCCGTTTCTTAAATGTTTTAAAAGTTTCTTCGACAGCACAATTAAACTTACTTGAACTAAAGCTAGATCGGGGTCCAGCTTTTTTTTAATCTGTAAAGGCCCTTCTATCCATGTCAACGATGATAAATCCCCTCTACGCAGAGAGTTCAAGAAACAATGTTCTTCTTCAACATGGCTGGCCTGCTCCAAAAGTAAATGCCTGTAAGTACCCCAAACATTGTCTTTATAGACATTTATTGCTAAATTCTTATTCAACTGATTACTGTACAGAGGTAGGTTTATATCAAACTCTGGTGCAGCATCTGGTATGAAGACTAGTTTTATATTTTGACCACCTGGAAAAAAACAAAAACTAATTATGATGCCTTTATCACTAGAAGCGTCGCGACGCCAAGAAAAAACAAAACAACTGTAAGAATATTAACTCAGATTTCAAAAATGCGTCTATTTCTAAGACATTTTTGTTACATGCATCAACTTGATTACCATACTGGTTACTGAGATATACAGGGTGTTCAGACACAAGTCCAAAACGTCGATTTCTCGCAAATTATGGAAGTAGTCACGCTGGTGTACGAGTAATAAAAATATATTAAGGCCATACACCGTTTGAAATTTTGGGTTCGATTCCGTATTTCGTATTTACCTATTATCGGAAGCATCGGTTATATACGAAGCACGGTTCCTGAAAATATTTGTTAACAGTTTTACCTGAACGACCTAAGACTTTTATTGTTGAGTGTTGTTTTTGTGGCTCCATTTGGTGCCTGCCCACAAGAGACTCGGTAGTCTGTGGTGGACTAATAAGCTCTAAACAGAGCGGAATCGCAATGGTCGTTTAACTAAAATGGATCATTGTGCATGCGGAGTTGCAAGAACTGTTTTAGATAGGGATGATGGTTTCTTTGTTGTGACCTTAGTTTACGTGGAATAAAAATATATTAACATTATTGCTCTCAACGAAAGCTAGAAATAAACAGGGTAATTCAATGTCGATCATGATATTAAGCAGCAGAGGAGTTGTTTCTGATGTTTATTTGGTGTCTTTGCCCCACATGGGGTCCTCTAGTCTCTGAAGAACTCTAAGTAAAGCATGCGAAATCGCCATCGTCGTTTGACTAAGGTAAAGCTTTGTGCCTGCGGGCATATATATATATATATATATATATAGAGATATATATATATATATATATATATATATATATATATATATATATATATATATATATATATATATATATATATATATATATATATATATATATATATATATATATATATATATATATATATATATATATATATATATATATATATATATATATATATATATATATATATAGAGAGATATATATATATATATATATATATATATATATATATATATATATATAGATATATATATATATATATATATATATATATATATATATATATATATATATATATATATATTATTTTATTTCTGTATTTCCACGGAGCAGAACAAAGCCACCTTTGGCGAAACTTATAACCCAAGAGTAATAAATCAAAAGTAGAAAATATTAACGCGGCTAGAAATAAATATCAAAATTACCGAAAACTGTAAATTTTAAGGAAAGTTTGATGTTCGATATTTTTCGCACCGCTCTACCGATTTCGATGATTTTTTTTTTTCATATACTTCATATTTCAGAAATCATAATAAGATAATAAAGTTTTTTCATAATATATAAGCATTAGTGGTTTTTCTCCGAGGATTCAAAACACAAAAAAGGCACGTTTATAGTGCCATCTTTTATCGGTATTCTCTTTTTTTGATTATTATTTTATCTTTATTTTCCATGGAACTATGCGGTTTCTTATCGCAATATTTTTTTGATCTAACAAAAAAATCCAAGACTTCATTTTAATTTAATAATTCGTTTCTCACCAATGGGGGCAAAGCTGCGCAATTTAGGTTTCATTAGTATGCCTTTGAGAAAATTTTAAGGTTCAGACTACTTCTGAAGACATTCGTAAAAAACCGAAAATTGGTGTTTTCGTTTTTTCTAACTATGGTTGAAAAGACAAGACAAAATAAATTTTACATTTCCATAGCCACTTTTTGTCCTCTACAAGACGGTGCAGTCAGATTTTAAAAACTACGTTTCGTCTTCGACTTAATTTTTTTAAATACAAATCTGGATTTTTTATTGCAAGTTTTAAATCACTAGCTCGTTCTGTGTCTATGAAAAGACAACACCTTTTAAATATCTAAAAAAAATCGGTAATTTTCTTTACCTGGAACTTCGCTTGATATGAGTTTTTTCCATTTGTTAGGAAAAGTCAAGTGTGATCCAATTTAGTTCAGTACATAATCACATATATATATATATATATATATATATATATATATATATATATATATATATATATAAATATCAAGTACTTTCTTGGGATTAGGTTCGTGGATTGAACAAAGAAACTTTAATTGACGTTTTGCCTGTCCATTTCAGGCTTTTTCAAAATATTTAATTCTGCACATCTAAAAATTAAATATAAAAAGTGTATATATGTAAGTTAATAAATAAAAACAATTAGGTATAACGGCACGCACTAAAATTATTAAAACATTTATTTAAAATAGTACAGTACATACCTTGAGAAAGATGTTCTTTTACCTTGCTTGGCAGTGTGGAGGTAAGTGATACACTGGTTAAAGAATTCTATTGTTTTTTTTTTTTTTTTATATATATCCTTTAGTTTTTTTGATTATATTTACAATGTAGAACTATTTGTGGATACGGGTTGTTTTAAAAGTATTTGTGGGAGTCTGACAGTATACAGTATGTATTTATGATTGATGGAAGATAGTTTATAACAATTGAATTAAATTAGGTTGTGATATATTTGGCTGAGAGTGTCAATGTCTTTCCGATCGTTTACTGTATTTTTTTCTTTTTTTATCTCGACCATTTCTTTGAATGTCGGTTTATGGTAATGTTGTTCTTTTGATAAGACCGTTGTACCCGAAAAATCAAATTCATGTTTCATGTCTCTTTCATGTTTATGTAGTGCTGTGGAAGCATTTTTTGTATATTTATGCCCATTTAGTCTATTTGATAGGTATTGTGTGGTCATGCCTATATATTTTTTGGGGCAGTTTAGGCAGGGAATGCTGTAAACTACGTTTGATTGTTTTTTAATTGGTGTCTGACTTTTTAGTGGTGTATATAAAGATTTAAGGGTATTGTTAGATTTGTGGCATACGGTTATGTCGTGTTTACCGAGAATGTGTTTAATCTTTTCAGAAAGACCTTCAGTGTATGGCAAAGATATGTATGTAGTTGTTTTATTGTTGTCGTGATTATTTACAATATGTTTTGTGGCATTGTATAATTTTTGGGTTCTTCGCTTTATAATTCGTTCGATGGCTTTTAATGGGAAATGATTTTTTTAAGAGAGTAGTTTTAACTTTATTTAGAATGTCAACTCGGTATATAGGTGATGTTAGTGTTAGTGCACGGTCAACTAATCCTATCATCACGGAGTTTTTTTGACATTTTGGGTGACTGGAATTATAATTAAGGTAGCGGGAGGACCAGGTTTTTTTGGTGTACCACTTAGTTTTAATGCCATTTGTTTTGTGGTCTCTTATTAATGTTAAATCCAAAAAGTTTATAGCACCATCATTTTCTATTTCGGAAGTAAACTGCAATTTTGGATGAAAATTGTTAAAGAGGGAGATAATTTCCGTTGTTTTATTTTTTGGTATGGCTAATAAACAATCATCCACGTACCTTTTAAAAAATAATATTGGTACATTGGCTTTTTGTAACACTGTTTCTTCTAGATATTCCATTACTATTTGGGCTGCGGTGGAAGAGATGGGTGAACCCATTGCACATCCGTCAAGTTGTTGGTAGTAATCATCTTTGTATTGGAAATAGTTGTTCGAAAGAATGAGATCTATCCCTTCTATGAATTCTGTGCAAGTGAGTGTTGTGTGATTCTTTATCTGATTCCATTTTTCTTTAATGATTTGTTTTAAAAGTTTAGTCGGAATGTTTGTATATAAGGATATTACGTCTAGAGAGATGAGTTGGAAATTATTTGGTATTTTAAGGGTGTCTATAAACTTTTTAAATTCAAACGAATCTTTAATGTAATAATCATTTCTGCCTGTAATTTTTGATAAGCAATTTGATAAAAAACTTGAAAGTTTGTAGAATGGTGACTGAATATAGGAAACAATGGGTCTCATAGGAATTAAATATTTTGAAAAAGCCTGAAATGGACAGGCGAAACGTCAATTAAAGTTTCTTTGTTCAATCCACGAACCTAATCCCAAGAAAGTACTTGATATTTATAAATTGTAAGGTTCAAGAAGAGAAATATAAAAATATATATATATATATATATATATATATATATGTGTGTTACATACTGTCTTCATACTTATTTGTTCAATCATATTGGATTCGTACCCATATTTTACCATTTTCTTTCTACCTATGCCACACATGACTTTTCGGCATAATTTTAAAGAAATTCAAAAGTAGTTTATACATTGACACATACCATCATTTTGCTACGTCATGTTGAATTCGTACCAGTTTATCCCATTTTGACATCTAATTTTTCTGCAAAATTTAAATTCAATTGAACGAGATTTTTTTATGTTGATTTTTTTTAAATTTTATTTGACCGCCATTTTGTTTCGCCATCTTAAATTGAAACCCATATTATCAGTCTTTACCTACTCCGTTGGTCCGCAGATACTTCCCAGATATTAAGTTTCTAACTGGTTTTCGTTAACGATCCTCTTACAAAAAAAACAAAAGACCTTTTTTAAAAAAAATCGACGTTTCGCAACTTTATTGTTGCATCTTCAGGACACATAGATATTATATCCTACATGAAACCCATATTATCAGCCTTTACCTATCCCGTTGGTCTGCAGATATTTCCTAACCCTAAATAATACACCACTCTAACAACAAGAAAATCGCTAACGAAATCCATTTAGAAACTTAATATCTGGGAAATATCTGCGAACCAACGGAGTAGGTAAGACTGATAATATGGGTTTCACGCAGGATATAAAAAATATGTGTCCTGAGAATGCCACAATAAAGTTCCGAAAAGTCGACAATTTAAAAAAAGCTTGTGTTTTTTTACTGGATCCTAACCCCAAATAATACACTACTATAACACAAAAACAAGAGAATCGTTAACGAAAACCATTTAGAAACTTAGTTTCTGGAAAATATCTTCGGAGCAACGTAGTACGTAAAGACTGATAATATGGGCTTCATGCAGGATATAGGATCTATATGTGTCCTAAGAATGTTCAGATTAAGCTCTGAAACATCGACAATTTAAAAAAGACTTGTTTTTTTACTGGATCTTAACCCCAAATAATACACAACTCCAACAATTTTTTTTTAACATTTAACATGTTCAGCCATATTGAATTTTTACCAAAATATTACCAGGTCAACCCCATATGAACCATAATTTTTGACCAAAATTTGAAGTCAATTGGGTAAGTAGTCTTTAAGCTATGCCGCGAATTGACAGAGAGGCTGACAGAAAGACGGACCGACGGATTTGATAAAACAATATTTTTTGGCGATGTAGCTTAAACGATTAAAGATGCGTAAAAATGAGAGGGTGATTTTTTCACAATTACAAACATTTTGTTCGGCCATCTTGAATTAGTACAACTATCATCCCCATATGACCCTTAATTTTTGACCAAAATTCAAGTCAATCGGGTAAGTAGTTTTTTAGCTACGTCGCGAACAGACAGACAGACCGACAGAATTGAGAAAACATGTTTTTCGTCATTCGGGACCCTGAAACGAGAAAATCTGAAAAATCTCGGAGAGTGATTTTTTCACAATTATATTAAGTACATCCCTTTTACGAGGGAAGTAAAAAATTGAAATATAAATATAATATTTAGCAATAGCAGCTATTAAGAACCGAAATATCGATTGTAAAGGCCTACAGAGGTCGGTAGAATAAAAATAATACTACGTTAAGCCATATTATTTATTGGTTACTTTTTTAGAGTTTTGTAAATACCGAGGTAAATAACCAAGGCAAGGCATGCGTAAAACGTCAAACCATGTTTTCCATCGAGGAAAAGCGAGATATGCTAAAAGCGTTTTATCATCGCCGAAGAAACGAAAATAATATGGAAGCCGAGTTACTGAAGAAGAACGAGAACTGGTTTTAAATAAAGTTTGTCAAAAAAAATCAGACATATCTCGATATAATGTTTTAAGCAACCCGTTTTTAGTGACTGCTTAGTTAAAGTTTACTCATATATTTTGTATATTATGAAACATTTTGGGCGATACACCGTTCGCTGTACAATATTCGTTGCATGCCTAATATAAGTTTTTGCTATGTAAAGTTATGCCTACAAAAAACATGTTTTTCGGTATGTATGGACCCTGAAACGTAAAGATCTAAAAAGATCTTGGAGGGTGATTTTTTCACGATTACAATACTTCCCTTTCACGAGAGAAGTAAAAAAGTTAAAGTGGGTTACACTAAACCGTATCAACCTGTACCTCAACCCAAAATTTTCTCACAGCACCGCACCGTTACTAGGCCTTAATAAATCGTTTTTATATGCTGAATAAAGTATTATGTCACAAATCCGCTAAAATCCGCTTCTCGGAACATTTAAATAAGTTAATATTAATAATAAAATAATAATTGAGGAAAAAGTTTTTTTGTAAAATTTGTTTTATACACCACAAAGGACGCATTCACTTTTTTTTAATACACCAGCCGGCGCAGCAAAACATGTATTATTTATTCAATTAAGAACAAGATTCATATTTTAAAATTAAAGTATTAAAATTATTTATTAACCAACGGACCTTAGCGATTTAAACATAAAATGAAGACAAATAAAATTTAAAAAAATATATATTTTTTAGTACTTCGTTGCAACAAGTTGCGCCACAGGAATTTTTTTTAATACTTCGTTACAGCAAGTTGCGCCGTGCCCCATTGGAGCTACATAATTAAAGAAACTTATTATTTACTCAAGTACGTATGAGATTCATTTACCAAACGACATCAGGGACTTAAGAATTTATGTATGTAATGCGTTCTTTTCTTTGTGATATTCCAAAAACTTTTATATGTTTTGTCAATTGTTAATTTCTGCTAAGAAAAAAAAAGAGATATCTCTTAATATTTTTAGGTTATTTTAGATTTCCTATGGATATATTAAAATGTTCTAAAAAAAGGTATTTAGAGGATTTTTGACATAAACGATGCTGTTCCGAGAGAATTTTGGGTTATTTGTAATTTTGGAGGCTATGCGAGGGTGAGCTGCACATCTATTGAAAAACTCTTGTTTTAGGTTAACAACAATACAACTACTTCAACAAGAAAAAAAATGATATAAATGAGCCGTCGGTTAATCACATGAAAAATTGGAGGATATTAAAAAGTAATGGCCATAAGCCTTACAAAATTAATATATCTTAGAAACTTCTACCAGGCAATCAAAAAAAACGTATGATATTTTGTAGATGGCTCCAAGGTCAAATTTCGGAAAACCCCAAATTTCTAAATTATATCCTATGGTCAGATGAGTCAAAAGTTACGAACTGCGGTGTATTCAATAGGAGAAATTAACATGTTTGGAGTGTTGAAAATCCTATGGCCAATAGGGAACTCCGATCTCAAGTAAAAAATTAGGTTAATGGTTGGGCAGGAATGTGTGGCAATCAGATAATAGGCCCTTATATTTTGACGAATATCTAAATGGAGAACTGTACTTGGAGTTTTTAAATACAACATTTCAAAATTATTTATTTGAAATTCCTTTGGATCGGTTTCATGATTTGTGGTTCCAACAAGACGGCGCCCCTCTATACAATACTCGTCGTGTTAGGTGTTAGACACTTTTTGAATCAAGAATTTGCACAAAGATGGATTGGAAACAGAGGAGCAATCGAGTGGCCAGCAAGGTCACCAGGCTTATCCCCCCTAGATTTTTTTCTTTGGGGTACATTAAAAAATATGGGATAAAAAAATATTATTAATACTAGGGAAGACCTAGTTGTAGCCATACAGCAAGCTTTTTTAAGAGTAAGGCCTAGGTGGGTTCAAGAGCTATTAACAAATTTAGGAAACAAACTAAGAAGTGCATTGCAGCAGAAGGAGATATTTTTAGCTTATCCTTCAACAAAATAAATCTTAATTAATCTTACAGATACTATTTTCATTTTATTGAATTCGTTAGGATTTATTACGTATATGTAAATTGTGTGTGTTTTAAAAGAAAATCGTTCTTTTTTATAAAAAAATAGTATTTGGACGTTACGTTTGTTTAAACGCATTTTAAACTAAGATAATATATAATTTTTATCGTTTATACCATTAATTCTAAATCAAACGTATATTAGTAATACATTTTAGGATATAAAAGTAGTAAAGCTTAAATGAAATAAGATGTACATTTTCTGGAACAAAGTCTCTTTTTAACCTGAATTTCGAATTTTTACATCTTAAAAAACCTTTTCAGTTATCAAAAGTTATTTGGTGTCATTTCATATTAATAATAACAACTATAATAAATCAACTTTTATTATTAAGTAGGAAAAATTACCGATTTACATTGCATTTTAGGGTCGAAACGTTGTTTTTTTTAAAAAACCTTAGTAGACACAAAATACACTAGTGACTTAAAATTTGCGATTAAAAATTCAGGTCCGTATTTAAAAAAATGAATTTGATGATGGTACCTCGAAGACAAAACGTCGCATTACAAATCTGACGGCACCATTTTGTATGGGACAAAAAGTGGCTGTAGCAATGTGAAATTTATTTTATTTTATCTTTCCAGCTTTCTGGCTTCTGGCTTTAGCCAGAAAAAATTAAAAACGAAAACGCCAAATTTCGGTTTTTTACGAATATCTTCGTAAATGGTCGGAATTTTACAAATTTTTCGACGGCATATTAATAACACGTAAATTGTGCAACTTTGCCTTCATTGAACCAACTCTGTATCTCTTACGGTTTTCGAATTCCCAATAGTGAGAAACGTCTGCAGTAGAGTTCTAACAGAAATTATATTTTTATAACCCCATGCATTTTCTGACAACTTAATTTAATTTAACTCAATTTTAACATTAAATTTACTAACCAGGTTCTCTTCTTATACAGGAAACTAACCCAAGGACTCCATTCAAGGGCTCCCCCTGTGAAAACACTATGACATTTCCATTTTTAGAAACTGCTTTCTGCAATTTAGGTATCCACATTAACTCCTCGTCTTCTGTTGAAACTTTGACCTAAAACGAAACATTCAGTATCTATAGTAACGAAAGTCTGCAGTTTGTTGTGAATTAGAACTAGGAGAGTAAAATCATAGAACAGACTGAAACATCTTTAATAATTTTCTTTTATTACTTACCACTGAGGAAATTTCAATATTGCTGCTTTTTCTAAAGAGTATAAGTTGTTCCTCTTTACTTGTAAATATAGTAATAATACTTATATCTTTAATCGTATCAATATCGTTTTTAAAATCTAACGGTTCACGAGAGAGTATAAAACCATTTTCTCTTATAGACCCAAATGCTAATTGCAAAATCTAAAAACATAACATATAGTAACATCAAGTTGAAACAAATTGCAAAATCTAAAAACATAACATATAGTAACATCAAGTTGAAACAACTCCATTCTGTACGATAAATAATACTACTAATCGATAATACAGTTTTTTTAGATAAACATATTCTACCTGTTTGTACTTTTTTACTTTTGGACAGTTTTGGACGTCAATGAATATATTCATTTTGTCATTTTTTTCTAGAAAATTTAGGTCATTCAACCAATCTATTATGCCTACGAAGTTAACATGCATTTAATATATTATGTTGCTACAACTAGTAGGTATCAGCAATAACTTTAAATCCCCCAAATTATTGTTAAAAAAATATTTTATATTAGAGCTAACTACTGGAAATAGAAAATAATATATTTTTTAAAATTATGAATTTCTAATTTGCATTTGAACCAGAATTTAATAGTTTATAATTAAATTTTGCTGTCATTAAAAAATACTTATTTTGTATTGTCTAGAGTAGGGCTGGGCGATTATCGAAATATATAATCGATTATCTAAAATATTCAATTATTTCTGAATAATCGATTAACTAAAAAATAATCGATTAATCGAAAATAATCGATTAATAAAAAAAAAATCGATTACCCTAAAATAATCGATCAATCGAAAATAGTCGATTAATGGAAAATATTTGTTTAATTTAAAATAATCGATTTTTCGAAAATATTCGATTAATCAAAAATAATTTATTAATCGAAAATAATCGATTATTCATATCAACCGCTTAATAAAGCCACATTTTTGTATTTTTATATTGTCTTAATTTAAGTTTTTTATGGGAAAACTTAAATCTAGAACATTTTTTTGTATTAAAAATTAGCTTTTTTAGTCTTTTAGTTTTTAATAAAGCCCTTAAAACCCATTTTAATGAAGTTCAACTTAACCATAACCACTATACATTTTTGAGATTACAAAAAGCAACAAATATTGGATTTTATAAAATAAACTTCTCACAGGTAGTTTTTGTTGCCCACAAGTCCCATGGCCATAAGGGCTGGGCGATTATCAAAATATATATTATTGATTATCTAAAATAATCGATTATTTTTGAGTAATCGATTAACTGAAAAATAATCGATTAATCGAAAAAAGTTTTTCCTCTTTATTTGTATATATAATAATGATATCTATATTCTTAATCGTATCAACATCGTTTTTAAAATCTAACGGTTCACGAGAGAGTATAAAACCATTTTCTCTTATAGACCCAAATGCTAATTGCAATATTTAAAAAGATAAAATATAGTAACATTAAGTTGAAACAACTCCATTCTGCACAATAAATAATACTACTAATCGATACAGTTTTATTTATAGAAACATATTTTGCTTGTTGGGATACTTTTACTTTTGGACAGTTTTGGACATTAATGAATATATTCATTTTGTCATTATTCCCTAGAAAATTTAAGCCATGCAAGCAGATGTATTATGCCTACGAAGTTAACCTGCATTTATCATATTATGCTGCTACAACTAGTAGGTATCAGCAATAACTTTAAATTTAAGTAGATCGGCATAGTTTTTCTTCTCCTAATTGTTGTTAAAGAAATATTTTATTACTATCAAGAGTTAACTGCTGGAAATAAAAAATAATATATTTTTTTAAATTATGAATTCCTAATTTGCATTTGATTCAGAATTTAATAGTATATAATTATATTTTGCTGTCATTAAAAAATACTTATTTTGTATTGTCTAGTTTATGTAGTATGTAAGTATATGTATTTAAGTTTTCTTTTAACATTTTTTGCCCTTCTGATTTTTTCTCTAATTATTGTGTATGTTTCCATATGTACTTTGAAATTGTAGGAATAAACTATTGATTGTTATTTATTTTGTTTTTTATAGGGTATCTCCCAATATTTTGGCGCATTTTAGCTCGTTATAACTAGAAAACGGATTGATGCAGAGAAATGCAGTTTTCGCTAATCATATTTATTTTCTCAATATTAATCTGCAGTAATTTCGAAAAGTAATGTTATACAAGGGCATGTGTATGTTATATATTAACTTTCAGGTGTAAAACAACTGTTTAGCTTTTAATACAACACTGTATATTTCAGCTTTTAAGAAATATTTAGTTTGTTGTGACTATCTTTAAATCTAAGATGACTTTATTAAAGCAAACTGAGCATTGGGTCTAATTACATGAAATAAATTAGCAAAATATTCTAAGCACTGAAAGACATTTTTACTTCGCTTATTAAGCTTTTAATCGAAAAGAAAAGGTTATTGAAAATTCGAATAAGCAAAGTACGATATTTATTTTATTTAAAAGGATTTAAAAAATGTAAATATTGAGAGCAATTAATTGCAATGAAAATTTAAATGAAACTATGAAACTAATCATTAATCCAAGATTTTGCTGAATTGTTCAAAATAAAGGCTGTTTACACTAATAAATGTTCCAATCTTTTTAATAGGTTTTAAAATGTATCGCATAAAAATTTTGTGACATGTGTTCTAAGACATTTCTGATATTTTTCCGTAGTTCGCAGAGTTTCTCCGTGTTGGTATATAACACTTACACTTTTTATTGAGAATTTCTACACACTTTCTTGTTGCACTAAAAGTAAAAAAAATATTACAAGAAAAGCCCTAATAATAAATACGTCCTATACCAGAAATGTGACAAATAAAATTTTTAATATACCCTGTATCAGATCTGCAAATAATTCGACAGTAAAATTAAGAACCGGGGTTTTGGGAATTTCGAGAGCATTTTTAGTGCCTGAATATATCTGTTCTTTCCTATTCTTGACCTAAATACGTTCTCTAGGTGTTTTCTTGTAGCTTTAAGATATACTAGTTTGGCCTAGGACCTAGTAGAAATTCCTGCCGTTATTAGTTCATATATTTCATTCTTTTCTTGCCAATGATATCGAAATTTTGATTTAGCGAAGGTAGCTTCAATACTGATCTATATACCTAATGGATGATACAAGATGATGTGTTCGCTGACGATTTTTGATTCACATTCACATGTCATCTGGCTTTGAGTGCAACCTATACGCTACGAAAATTTTTCTATTTTTGTTAAAAACATTATTATTTGTGTGCTTCTATTATCTCAATTTATACAAGAATTTAAAATAACTAACTAAAAACAAAAAACGGTAAAATAAAAAATAATGATTAGCTTAATTAATTAACTAATAGTCAACAGATACCTAGTAAAAATCATTTTTATTTTTGATTTTTAATCCGCATAACTTAAAAATTAATAAAACTGAACTTTTGATTTTTTTGCCACTTGAAAGTCTTGTTAAAATAATACTAACCTGAAAGTCATAGCAATTATGTAGATTTTTATAAGTATCGATATAAGTAAATTAGAGTAGTAAAAACTGATTTTGATGTATTTGTGTAAAACTTGTTCGTAATGATCAATCTCAATTAAATGCACCAAATAATATATAATATATTTTACAAGGCAATTTAATTCATTTACAACACAAGTAATTATTGTTCTAACACCAGCAGCATTTTTCAAACAACAATTTATAAAACGTATATTGATATTTGTCAATAAGAATTTACGGACATGCACAAATTATTAAAACAATATTTGTAAAAAATAACTTAGAATCTAAAGCATTTTCCATAAACACACAAACAAAAAGAAAATCTGGTACAAACTTACATTGCTTCTTTGTAAAATTTTAGATCCTACTACTAAGCTGCATTCTACTTCAGTCAGCAGCTTTTTGTCTTCAACTTTAACGTTTTTAACTTCCATTTCACTTTTACTTAGAATAGTAATATCTGGTTGAATTAATGGTTGGTCTCCAAGGACATCGTAGATCATATCAGCTAGAAATTAATAGCGTAATTATTACCTTCATTATTATCATTAATATTAATATTATTAACATTATTGTCAATTTATAATTAATAATATTTATTTATATATTTTTTTAATATTCGTTATAACAGCTCTGTGGCTCTGACCCCACACACCGTCTGACTCCAGACGTCTGTCCGGTCAGTAATTCTCAGCCAAATTCATTTGTCTCAAAAACGAAGGGAACCCCAAAACCACTGCCTTCTGAATCCTTGTAGCAAGAAACTCAGCATAGTCTTGGAATACTGGTATTGTTCAAAGATCTACAAGTAGGAAGATTTTAGTCCATCCCCAAAAATACAGATATTTAGGACAACCATGAAGACTGAATGGCCAGGAAACAGCCTTCGCAGTGGGAAAATTAAATAGGTATCGCTATTTTTCCATTTTATTATCCTCTTTTATCGTAACGCTTGTGTCAGTAAGTGCTGAGAACTCAATAATAAAGATGGTTTCACGTTCTTTATAAAAAAATATACCCAGTATAGAGTCCTGCAGTAACCTAGTGGTAGCGGAAACAGATTCTATACCCCCGACACATAAGGTAGCCTTATTACTGTTTGCATGGAGAAGATTGTAATAGATTACCTATAATGCCACATTGTGCAGGTATATATATGCTGAAGTTTGAAATGAGCATACTGAATGCAATGGCATCAGTGACTTTGATTCTTTATGACATGCCTTACATTTTATGTCAGTGATTTGGTCATAAAACGGGCGAACAAGTAGCCCAACACTCGCCAGCTGACTGTTGTAAGGTGAACTCACACCTACTCGGTTAGTAGGCGAAAGTGAATAAGTCAATATGGTGAAATAACGATATAGATCTTAAATTTTGGAGAACCGAAAACTTTGCACCGCTGAGTACACACACTATGATGACCCTTTTAATTGCATATCCCTGGCATTGTCGGCCAAGTTGATAAAAGAGTTCGGTGTATGTTTCCATCTGTTTCCATGTTTATCTATGACGACCATGTCCGATTTGTTAGCTGAGAACTGCTTGCCAATTGGAAACAAATTATTTCAATATATCCGATATATATCATCATTACTAGCAAAGAATTCAATGGCTCTTGAAGCATAGGGCAATAGTGCCTTAAGTTATACTATAGCACCACCCGAAACCGATTGTGCTTATAGATGTAGGCCGATATCGCTTACCTTGAGCGGACAGCATGCGCTACAGTCAATATTTACGCGAATATGGTAGATTAAAATGTTAGGGCCAACACCTTTCCAAGTAGTTACGAATTTCTCGGTTGCTGATTTAAGCCCGGATGATTGTAGAAATTAAATGGTTAGTTTTTTTAGACAAGCATTGATCTTTTGTGGTTTTAGAACACACTTCTATCAAAAAACTATAGGCTAAGTAGTGCTTGGTCTCGCTGAAGACACGAAAAATCAGATCTTATAGTCGCTGTGTTTTAGCAAGAAGATACTCTAACCTGAATTGGTGAATTGATGTTCTGCGTATAATCCAGCTCCACGCGATTAGCTTGTTGAAGGCGATCTTCGCCGGATGAATATAACTCAAAATCATCCACATAGAATATGTGCATGGCTTTATACATAACCAGAAAACATTAGTGTAAATTTTACCACAAAAATATTTCTCGTTTTAAATGTAAAACAAGAATATGCTTTAAGTTATAAAGAACTTTTAAGCTAACAATTATTTTTTAATACGTCCGAAATATGTTTTTCGAACTCAGGATCACAATCCAATGTCAGGCCGAGATTTTTAGCTTCACTTTTAAAAAGTATCTCCTGGTCGTCAACACGAATAACTAATTCTTCCTTAGTTCAATCAGCCGGCCAAATAATATTGTTACATAATATACACTTGCTCAGATTTAGTCTCAAGCAATGATCAAGGGAATACCTGAGAAAAATATTCATCTAGATGAAAGGAGGAAAAGACCCGCGTATCGTCACGGCACGTTTGAACATTACAGTTACTATGAAGGTCTGCAATATAGAAAAATATAAAGTGAACAAAATGTGCCCCAAAACTGATCCTTGCGATACATCTTCAGTAGTTATTAGATATTGGGAGGACATGCCATTAAGCAATAACAGCTTTTTTTCTGTCTATAAGATAATTTTTGATAAAAAGCACAGCAGTCTTACCTGTAATTAGTATTTTACTTCATGTAATAGAATTCCATCAAGCCACTAACGTTCAATAATTAGCGCGTCATTATTTTACGGTTTGCAGCGATTGTTCAGAACACTTTTTAATATTTTAAATAGGTAAGCACCAAAATTTCTTAAAATTGTTTAAAATATATGTTTTTATATTTTAATTACAAAATTAATCTTATATAACATAAAAAAGTTATGGTAATTTTTAAACGCAACTCTATTTCAAGGATATACAACTTTCTGCTTCAAGAGAAGAATTTTAAAAACAAATTATTCGAGAATTCAAATTATTAAGTATCCAGACGTGGTGTCAAAAAGGGTCTGTGATAAATTATTACCATTTGGTGAAGTGTTATTTGAATTTTAAATTTCACCAGCTCTAAAATTAAGAATAATTCAAACATCAAAAATATTTAAGCAATCCATTTATATAGTTATTTTTGTTCTTTATGTTTATTAGAGACATCCTACACACAGAAATATTAAATTATGTGATTTATGATTACTTATTTGGTTACAAAAAGCATGGAATGATGCAAAAAAATAGGAAAAAGTATAAATTAGATGAAAAATGTACAGGAGTTAGTTACAATATAGGTGATAAAGTACTTCCACAAAATAATGGTGCAGAATATAGATGTCCATATAAAGTTTTAGAAATTAACTAAAAATTTGAAGCTAAGTATAGATAGTAATGGTAAATCTGCACATAAAGATAGAGTTAAGCATTATTATAGTTAACAGGGTTTTTATTTATATAATGGAAAATAATTACCTTTGAGGACACATTTTTTTCCTTTTCGGGGAAGGTGTAGTGGAAATATGTCATATATTGTTATTATTATATAGTTATAAGTGATGTAATGATGTCAATGAAAAATAACTGCAATCCCTTTTTTGTTAGTTATTATAAACATATTATTGCTATTACAGTATTAATATATTTAGGTTATAGAAACAGATACAGGGTCATGTTTTGTCATATATATATATATATATATATATATATATATATATATATATATATATATATATATATATATATATATATATATATATATATATATATATATATATATATATATATATATATATATATATATATATATATATATATATATATATATATATATATATATATATATATATATATATATATATATATATATATATATATATATATATATATATATATATATATATATATATATATATATATATATATATATATATATATATATATATATATATATATATATATATATATATATATATATATATATATATATATATATATATATATAACGAGTGTTTCCCTTCGCATCATGCAGTGATACTTTACTCTTCCGAACAGAATGCATGTTTCCATTTCCAGAAAACGTAAACAGACATGTGGCTTCTGGAGTTGCTTCCAGCCATGTTGCCTGCAAATAATAACTACATTTCATTTTAGCTTCATTATGTCAACTAATTTGAACAAATTTCTCGCAAAAGTTGCGGATTTTCAATATGACCTGGAAAGTTGAGTGATTTTATTACGGCTATCAAACTGGACATTTCACTTAAAAATGAACTTATCTTTTCAATATCTATTTCTCTAATATAAGGTAATTTTTTTTATTCATAATATATTCTGCTATGAGTTTCTGTCGGCCAAAACGTATTTTTTGTCATTAGCTGTACAGCAGATTCCTTTTAACCATTTCTGTAGTTTCACCATAAGTTCTTCATATTGCATTGCATATTTATATAAAGAGCATATTGGACCAATATCTTTATAAAAGAAGAGCTACTCTTCCGAATTACCGTCAAACATGGAAAGATCTCTAGAAACTATTTGTGTAAAAAAATAATCTTGATGATACTTTTCCCCTATATTCTTCTCAGTTAGTTTTATCAAAAAAGGTGTTAAGGTTATAACACAGTAACTCTAAATCGTTTTTAGATTTACAAATAATTTTGTCATTTTTATTCTCAAAAGTTTTTTTTGGGTAAATTTCATATTCCGGGAAGTTTAGATATATTTTTCTAACCGCTCAGCAATTAATAACTGATATTCAGAACCGATTTGAATTCCTTCAATTGATGTTGAACCTACATTTCGCGAAGTGTATTATTTTTTTTCTATTTCTGCTTTCTAGCCTTCTCCTTTCGAGGTTTATATTTTCGATTTATTAGATTTAGTCCTAGTTCTAAGGTACGAAGCGCTTTTGACGTACATTATTCTGTTACAATTGAATTTTGATCTACAGGCTGATTTTCTATCCTAAGATTACCCTTTTTATTTAAAAAATTCCGAGTCCAAACGTAATCCAGTGACAAACTTCGGTTTAACCTTGCGTGCAATCTTTTTGAACGCTTCTTCTCCATGATCTGCACAAAAACTTGCATGTTTCAAGGTTCAAGGTTTCATATGTCGAAGCAAACAACGTTTGCTCTCCTTGCCCTGTTCATACAAAACTCGCGATTTTAATAGAAACTACTTATTTTTTAAGTTTTGACAACTTTTTTTCAAAAATTCCAAGTAAGGATTTGCAGGTCTATGCAGAAGTCTTAGGTTCCCCAGGTCAGTTATCCATTTAGGTGATAAACAATAGCATTCATACCCCAAGAATGTAAAACAACTGTGTATGAACTAAAGATTAGGGGAATTAATATAGGACCGTAGGCGGCTAACAACTCAAACTCTTTAATTTTCCATTTAATTTTAAAAAATAATAACGATATACTTTTAGCTTTACTAGCATATAGGACAGAACCACTTAAATGTGGATATTGATAATCAATCCTGGTCTTGATTTTCTCAGAACAGAGAAAATGCTACTAATTTTAATAATAGACATGGCAAAGACAATAAATTTAGACTCAATAAACGTTGGGGATCCACTTCATGTAATTGATATTAAACAGTATGGTACTATAATTAATGTTTGTCAGCCACGATCCTATATATTTAAAACGAATTGTGATGAATTTAGAAAAAACAGGAAGCAACTTATTTATGCACCCTATTAATTTTCAAAAGGCCATGAGAGTCCGCTTATGAAATGTTATCAAAAATATATAAAATAATGTCTTAAAAGCATTCTCAGAATTTTATGAAATATAGCACACTTAAAAACAATCATTATGCAAGCTGTTTTCTGGTCGATTCTAGTAATGTAAATAGCAACACTTTTCATTTAAATATAACCTGAGGGATATCTATTTGACGTTTTAATTTTATTTTATTTAATAAAGCAGCAAGGTCATCAGTCATCATGGTTTTTTATTTATCTCATTACCAATCCAACTCTACGTATAGGCTGGAAACTAAGACTTTTATCATTAACTTTTCTTTTTCATATAACTTGAACCGTTACTAGATGTACTAGGTTGAGACAATAATATTTCAGGAATCCTTTTAGGAATAGAATTCTTAATTTATTGAGTTAGCCGTTACTTGTTGGAAATTTATTATCACTAGTATAATAAATAAACAAGCTATTTTTGTTTAGTAATTTCCACTAATTCATTTCAGTTTGACAGCTGTTTCCATAACCTGTCTCTTTTTCAAAAACGATGAAGACTGATACTAAAAGTGGGATTTTTAATAATAATAAAAAAGTAAAGTGTCTATCTACTTTAAACCTTTATACCTAATGTCTCCGTGGGTTAAATAGGTAGACACTTTATTATTTTATTTTTAAAAATTCCAGTTTTAGTATCAGTCTCGAGTTGGTATTTGAAAAAGAGACAGGTTGTCGAAACAGCTATCAAACTGAAATAAATGAGTGGAAATTACTAAACAAAGATAGTTTGTTTATTTATTACACAAGTGTAAGAATTATTGCTTTGTTGGCCTTTATATATATTTAGCTCACGAAAATTTGGTATGTTAAGACATGGGTGGGGCAAATTACTTTTGATACTAAGCTAGCATAAGAAGGGAGATTAACCAATTCGTAACACTTTTTGCCTGGATATGATAGCACTGCTTTTTACCAGCATTGCACAGATTGTTTCCATCAAATTCGCTACTACAATTTCTACGGCGCTTTTTGGCCTTTGCATGAGTATGTCCATACTCCAAACAATTAATGCATTGCAGTACGGGAGAATACCATATAGCTACTTTGTATCTAAGCCTATACAAATAAATAAATTGAGGTAATTCTAGTGTATCAAATGTATATATTATTTGTTGGCTGGAAACACGAATGGAATTTCTTTATCGAATACATATTTTGTATCGCTCTTGAATCGATTTTATAGGGATAGGAGATTTAATAACTTTTAAAAGTTTCTCTTTTTCAAAACAATTATCAACCCCACGAATCAAGTCTTTTTTGGCAACGACCTGATATATTCATGCTATATTTTTGTATTTTTAAATATTAACATATGTGTTAAAATATAGACAAATCGTCCCTTATATAATCAAAGACATATTATACTCCCAATAGACGATCCGTTATGGATCCATGAAGAGATTTATGTATGTATAGTTGGGATTCATCGGGGGTCAGTTTATTTGTACCTGATAGATTGTCGGTTTGAAATATATTCGGTCTTAATATATACATAATATAAGTTAACGAGCATAGTTTTACCCAAAGGTTCGGATTGTGTAGCGGTAGCTTCATCAATCAACTCGACAACTTTTACTTTAATGTGAGGTAGATTTTCCAACAAAATTTGCATGTTAACTCTTATGGCCTGATCAGCTTTAAGTGAGGTACAATTGGGCACAAATAGGTATTTTTCAATCACCGGAGATGCAAGATATTTTCTTTTCGCAATCGTACTCGCATTCAAACCTCTGATTTCTATACTTCCGGATCTACAAATTAAAAAAAAACTTTTATTATTGTATAATGTATAACTTTTTATTTTGCATTTTGTAATTCGATTTAATACCAATTTGGCTTTATACTTAATACATAAAAATAAATTGAAACATGTTTTAACAATTTTATTATTAGTTAGTTAAAAAAACTATATTATTTTTATACCGTTTCTTCACTGTTTCTGGATCAACATAGGAGCAAAAAATATGTTTTAAAAAATGGCATCGAAATGTTTATTCTACGTGCACTTATGTGTATACCGGTCAAATTCAAAGCACTGTACTGCAGTATTTTTGAAAAGTCTCATTGACTAAGATATATAACTTAGTATTGTATAATATTTCATGCATAATGTTCCTATTTCTGACAGAATTGAGTTTAAAACTGACTCTAGTTTCAGTTTCTTATTTATTTGACTATTTAACGATTTTTATACATATTATCATACCAGGGTCTCAAAAATTGTTTTGATACAACTTTGAATATTACGTTGCGTAACAAAAAAAAATTTAAAAAATTGTAGAGAATTAGATAGACATTTTGTTTTATATAGTAGAAAGCTATTTTTTTAAATATAGATTTACTTGTCTGAATATTTTTTCTGAAACACATTTAATCTATTTAAACCCATTGGTAAAATAATACACCTACTTTAGTAATTATTCATATTGTCTACCTGGAAGGATTACGCCATAATAGGGTTGCAAACCTTAGCCAATAAAAAGGCTTAATACTTGTACTGTCGAATTTACAGAATAATAATTATATCCAGAGGAAAGGCACCTCGGATGATGTTGTTTTATTATCCCAAATTGAATTTAAACTTTGCGTCTTAATTTGAAATATTTCACTTCAAGTTGAAAGTGTATGCCGTCAGTGGAAAAGTTCCCAAGGCGATTTTAGAGCTGTTAAGTCAAACTTCAGAATATATTCCATTCTGCTATGTTGATATTTATTTTTCGAAGAATTTTATAGTATTTAACCATCGTTAAAGTCCCAATATTTGCAGTACCACGTTGTAATACTATCTGGAATTTAAAAAAGTATATGACGTTATAATTCTTGCACATACGACGTCACGATCAAATTGATATTAATCAATTTGACGGGTGAAGCCGTTGTTGCAGGTTGTGAATAGTTTCCGGGTTGCTCATTTTATTTCGGTTAAATGGTTCACCCTGAAAAGCTTATTGTCAACTGGAAGTAACGGTCACAAATATTATTTCAATAAACATAGGAGGTTTGCAAAGAAATACGAATTTTTTACGTTCTGATGCTGACCCTTGGTCTTGACCGGATAATCTAGAAGTGATCTTTTTAATTTTTATTTATTTAATTTTGTGTGCCTTATTTTATGTCTCTTTAATTGTACTTCTTTGTTTTAAATTTTATATCCTTCATGTTGTTTAGTTTATTGTATCTTTTTATTTTTTGGTTAAAAAAGAAGGTGATAGAGAAGTTTTTTTCACATTCCAAAACTGACGTTTCTAGTTCTGTGTATATGAGTCGGTTTTCCTTTTCTTTTCGTTCTTTTCTTTATTCTTCCTTATTTTACCCAAGCCGAACAATTTATATGAAAAAATTATGGTGGATGTTCCATAAATAAAATATTCCTGAGTAATGTTATTTCTCATTCAACAATATCTGTGGCTGAGTAAAAACCTCAACTCTCTTCACCACTATCTCCAATACTGCAAACCTCATATTCTCTTCCTAACCGAGACCAAAATAAGCCGCAAAAATGCAACCAATAACCTCTTCTTTCCTGGCTATGAACTTCTTCCATCATTCCGGCTGAACGGTGGAGTTTGTGCATACAATGTTAGTAATGTATCCAGTACAAGACTTTCGAATCTTGAATCGAACAGATCCGATATCCCGTAGTTTAAACTAGCCCTCAGAATGTATTTGTTGTATCTATCGCTTTCTCTCAGACAATTCCTTCAACGAGTTCTTCGACTTTCTTTTTTCCCTCTAACTACAAACCAATATTCCTCCTCCCAATTATAATCGGATGTATATCAATAATAATACGGCTTTCGCCACCAAAGAACTATAACAGGTCTTTTCACTTTCGTAATCCACAACTGGAATAAGTCCATTAAGTTCCACGTAGAAACCCAAATTATTGCCCTCGAAATATCAAAAGTATTTGATCAAGTCTGCCATGACGCAATTCTTAGCAAACTTCCTACCTATGGTCTTCCTTCAAAACTTTGTACTTGGATTGCCAGTTTTCTGTAGTCGTTAACTACCATTCAACAAACTTTTACCAAACCAACGCTGGCGTTCCACAGGGTTCAGTGTTGGCACCTACCCTATTTCTTCCTCCTGCACACCAAAGACAAGTATTACAAGTAATCCTATTCACAGCTATACTGACGATAACACAACCCACACCAATATATAATTTCCCAAACTTGTCTCCAAGACTGCAATTGTGATGACAGACGTACAATAATGACTTTATCCCTAACTAAGGACCTCATTAAAATCGTAGAATGGGGAGCAAAGAACCTTGTCCAGTTTAACACTACTAACACACAATCTTGTTTACTATCTCACAAATTATTTCCCAAGTACTCACACCACTCAAATAAATAATAAAATGCCTGCAGCCAATGATTCCTTTAGCCTAGGTGGTATCACTTTCCAGAAAGATTTTCGATGGCATGAACACATCACCTCAATTACTAAAGCAGCAAAGTTTCTTCTGCCAAACTGTTTAACCTTTACATTTAGCAAATCAGATCCTGCCTTGAGTATTGCGCGCACATATGAGGAGCAGTCTCTCCTTGAATCTTTAATATCCTTGACTCTATCCAAAGAAGAGCTATTCGTCCGACTGAAGATCAAACCTCACAAGGAAGCTTGCATCACTAGAGCATTGTCGAATTGTGGGCGATACTACTACGGATTCTGTTCTGATAAAATATCATGCCCTCCTTAGTCATTCTTGCCAGGAAGACACGAGCATTGACCCACATACATCTCTTCACCGTCCAACTGCAAAGATCAAGGACCTCCCACTTTGTCTTGGTCCTTTATTACCAGACCGTCCCGATTATGGAATATGTTACCAACTTTCTTTGTCGTTATTTAAATCAACCACCAGTACCTAGTACTTACACTTTCGGCCTTCATGGTCTGTTCATAGATAAAAAAAATCCTAATTTTTATGCTTGTTTTGTCATTTCGAATTTAAGTAGTTTTGAACATACATAATTGATGTTAAAATGACTGCTCGATAAAAGGTGGAACACAATGCAAGTTACACTAAACGTTTACTTCAACATTTTTCAAGCAACAACTTTCAGCGTTAAATAGATATTTACTTCAAATGGCAAAATTAGCACTAGTTGTGAATCACAATGTATAAAGTACATTCAGGTATAAATAGTAAAGTGACCACCTGACTCCTACTAGTAAAATAATATTAATATAATTTGGGATTAAGTACCGTAAATCTGAGAGGTTGTTGAAACATGTCCAGATCCCGTATTTAAATAATTATTTTGTGTTTAAAATTAAACCAAAAGATGATATTACCAGTACATAAATAGTTTTATTTATTACGGTTTACTCATTACTAACTAATGAAATCGTTATCAATATCGCTATTATTATCATCTATATTAAACTGTTCTATTTTTATTAGAAATATGATTATAAGAATGTTCTACTTCTTGTACAAATGAAACACAATTTGCCCAACTACTTACATGAATTTTTAATATCTCACTTTCGATTAGATTAAAAAGATTTAATACACTGGCATTTTATGCTCAATTAGATCAAATATTCCGTGGTGGAAGTCTTAATACCGAATGCACTAGACTTTTTGCACCGTGTCATGCATACTCTTTTCTTATATTAAAATACTTTAGCACTTCAATTAATTGCTTTTTTGTATAATCTTCGTGTAAATAAATGTCTTTATCGCACATATATATATATATATATATATATATATATATATATATATATATATATATATATATATATATATATATATATATATATATATATATATATATATATATATATATATATATATATATATATATATATATATATATATGTCTTGAATTTTGGCCTTTGTATCTTTTCAGCATGGAATTTTATTTAACTGCCTACTATGGTAACTAGCGTTGTACAATATAATAACGCTATTTGGGGGGATTCTCGAAACCTACTTACGTCTAAATCAATCTTCGAATAACTCTGACGTTGTAACATAACGATAATGAACACAAGAATCTTTAATATTTTTAATGACAAAGAAAGAATATTTGGAACACATCCATCTTTAGATCCTGCATGCAAAACGGTAATTCTCTTGCCTCGGATTGACAGAGCTTTCGTTTTACATTTACCGCTTGAATCAACAAAACCTTTTGAAGGAGTATCATGAGTCTTATACCAAGTCTCATTCATGTAAATAATTAAGCTATTTTGATTTCGGCACTTTTTAGTTTTGCTCAAGATATCCAGACCCAATTCCTGAAGCCTTCTGGATTCCATTATAATTTATTTTTTATTGATTTTTTAAATTTTAGAACAATTCGCTATAAACGTTGTTTATAATTTCTTTGGCGTCCACAGACAAATTTTTTCTATTTTTGCAGTTGAAAGAAACATCGGGAGAAACTGAACGCGAAAGACTCCGTACACAGCATGGGCGCTACATATTTGCCATTCGGAAATTATTTTAACACAAGTGATTTGCACGGATGGTTAGAGATAACTAAAACTTAATATAGTTTAAGTACCTACCACGATAAGTACGGCACATAGCTATCTTTTTACCTATGGAAACTACAATAAACCCACAATGCTCTTTTATTGCCCTATAAAACCGTTCTTACTTGAAGGCAGGTAGTCTCTTTTTTATACCTCTGAATATACTATGCTTTCTTTTTAACGTTTTCTTTTTGTTGCTTGTCTTTTACGATAAATAACTACATTAACTTGTAAATTAAAATTGCGGCTATTTTTTTGTTGACGATTTCGACATAATTTCGAATTCCATGAAAATGTCGTTCTCGATTTTCTTCAGTGCCAAAGGATTACGGTTTTTGACGTCACACACGCTATGATGCCGAATTTTTGTGGCGCAAAAATGTTTATTGAAATAATAAAAAATCAGCTTAATTAACAAAATTTTTGTTAGTTTGTACGCGTCAGATGGCATCTACTTACATTTTACATCGTAATAGAAAATTTTTTATAAACTGATTACATTGAAAAACGCTTTCGGTAAAACACCCTACATTTTAACAATATATTATATATCCTGATCTCATGATGAAATTTTCAAGAGGGGGTCGAATATGTGGCTTGGGCTATGAAAAATTCAGTATTAAAAATAAAAATATAAATTGATATTACTGTACTTGTGGGTTAGGCGCTAGGGTAACTGATACTTCTACCGGTGTCCATATAGTGAACGTTCTTTGTCAATTAAAATATTCCAAATATAAAGAAAATCTTAAACATGCTTCAAGAGTTTTATTAAAAGGAATTCTATTATAGTTTTACACAAGATATAATTATTTATGTTTGTGAATACTGACTTTAGTCACACTTACAAATTACAGTTTCGAATATATTTTTAGAATCAACTGAATTATAGTTTTATACTTACAGTACCCGTAGTATCAACTATCCTGTATAGAAGCGGTAATTATAAATAGGCACATACCATACTGATATATATATATATATTATTTAAAAATATTACCATCAATAATATATCAATAATTATAAAAATATTGAAAAAAGAACTCTTCACATAACCGCTTATGAGACAAATAAAAATATATTAACGCATTAAAAAATAAACATGTTGCATATTATTTTAATCTTGTCTCATCTTTAACTATTTATGAAAATTTAATCCATTAAAATATGATGCAAGTTATTAAAATGGGAAAATATATTTGTGTTTTTCTTTAAAGTTTGATACAGAGCTATCCCAAAACTATATATTCGGTCCCTAGTTTTTTTACTCTAAAATTAGATCAAGACATCAAGAGATATAATATAAATTCTCAATAAAATTGTTTAAGGTGGCCAGTGCGCGCTTCTTTACAGAAAAACGCATTGCAAATTTTACCTTATAATCCCCGTCTCCCTAGAAGCATATGTAGGAAGAACTGGATTTTCCTCTGCAATGCTCCTTGCATATTCGATGTGTCTCTTAGCATCAATAACAACTCTTTGAATGCTAGTAGGAACATAAAGTAATCTGGTGTCCTCTTGGAGGATTTTCATTTGAAGCATATTGTCCATAAAAGTTACCCAGTTGCTCTCCCATAATATGTTGGCTACTTCGGCGCTTGAATCGCAGGAGCGAATTCCTTTGAATTTTCCACTGAAAAGTACAATATATTATCGTTTTGGTATATTTTTTACTATTAACGGATCACTTTGACAGTTTAATGTCTGAGAAAGAAAGAAGTTTATTAATATAATAAAATTCAGATAAGCGCAGTCATTCAACTAACTAGGCCACCATCAGTTCTCAGTACAAGAAAGTATGAACGTAAATAACTAAAGATAGTAAATTATATCAAACAACCCTTTAGAGGACATATCCAGACCAGCTCACTAAAAAGGTGGCCATTCTTTTGGAATCTGACCTTGGAATAACCCCTGTTTCTTTATTTATTTACTTTCGTGTTTAAAACCTGAATCTCCTTAGTTACAATATATATAAAATATAAAATCGTTTTCTTGGTATGTTGCATCATCAGATTTACCTTCGGGATAATTACCTGACTTTGAAGTTTAAAACATATTAACCTTAAGTTTAAAAACAGAAAGAATATATAGATTTTATCTTAATATGTCTCGGTCAAATGAACACATTATGACAAAAGATATTAATGAAATGGGTGACTAAAAATGTAATAAGTAATCATGAAATACAAAATTGCATATACAAAATAAATTAGTCAGTCATTAAAGCAAGAATAACAATTCCTAAAGTTAAAATTTATTAAGAAAGTAGCGTGTGTTACAACAAATTATGATCCTATGATAAAATGTTTTTAAGACACAACTATACTTTACAAATTTAAAAACAAAAATGTAATCCGTTTTGAGGAATCGATGGGATCTTAAAAAAACTGATTAATTTTTTAATAAATAATTTTGGTAATATTAATGACGAACTAGAATCCATTATACCTAATAATTAAAAGTTATCCTTTTCAAAAGAAATAAGTGACTGTTTTAATATGTATTTTACATTTCTTGGTTAAACATATTCAAAGAAAATACAAAATACCAACTGAAACCAAATCGAATGTAATAATTATATCATTTATTAACATACTGCCCAGTAAAATGGAAGAAATTATTGACATTAAACATAATTGAAAGATTCCAGGATCAGATGGTATTGATATTTTAATTAATAAGAACGTTAGCTTATCTACGATACCTGTAATTTGTTTTAATTAGTCAGTATTTGAGAAATGATGAAGTGTTTGTGGGAATTAAGTATACTAATGTAAAGCTAAAATTTAAGTCTAAAGTTAATGACTAACTTTGTAATTATAGATCAATATCGCATTTTACCTATATTATTCATATACATACAGTATATGAACTGTGGTCAAGACCCAAATAGTAGCACCAGAAATTCTTAGTAAATAATACCTTTTTTTATGCAAGTTATTATGGATATTTTGATATTTATATCGATACCAGCCGGAGCCCGACCGAACGAATGGATTCCGTGGACTAGTGTCAGGTTAAGCAAAGACATTACACCAAAGACGTTTCAAGCATATACATTCAAACCTACCACTGAAATCAATGTTAAACACATTTCAGTGGACATTTATATGTCATAAACATGCTTTCTTTTGCTTAATAATATTTTACGGCAGTTTAGTTGCATGGAACCTAGAGATGTATTAAAACCGTTTTTTTTTTAATCCTAAAAAAGTCCAATTTTTAAATACCGGTTTTTATAACATCCGCGAAAGAATCACTTATAAAGAAATGGTTTAAAAAAAAACTTTATTGAAATAGCCGTATTTAAACCGGGTTTAAACTGGATTTGTAAAAAAATTGGGTTTAAACCGGGTTTTTAGTCATGTTATTTTTGAAAATATTGAAATGCATGAAAAATGACAATCTTTAACTTTAAGAGGAAAATTTAAGCTTTTTGGGTTTAAATCCTGTTTTCAGGGTTTAGACCCAGTTAATGCTCGATGGATCAAACGACTTAGTGCAAAAACCGAATTCCGTTTAAACCCAAAAAACCTAAACACCATCATACAACTTCAGTTGTGGATATGTTAACTTAAATTAACAATTCATTTAGAAAAATTAATTAAAAAACAAGGTTTGTCGGTTTGGAAATGGAAAAAATATATAAGCCAAGAAAATGGTACAAAAAGCATTTAAGATATACTATAAGGAAAATGAATGTGCGAATTGTTTAAGTGTATCTAAATAATGACATTTGACAAAAATAAATCCAAAAAATAATTGGAAAATATATAAAGATAGATTAAAATGGGTAGGTTCTATTATACACGTTCTAGGAATTATAGATATTTCAAAACCCTATGTTTTAAGTGTAACCGGCATAAAATCGCAAAAAAACATTTTAATTATGAGTTTTTTGCAAACGTAAATATCTTACGCAATTTGCAACGTATAGATCTGAAACTTCATACAAACATATGCTACCTGATGCTAAATATGTGTGCAAAATATTTACTCTTTTACTTTATTAAAAGATTTGTCTAACTATTTCTGACAATTTTTAGGTTTTAGTCTTGCTATACAAAATTAGGAATTAGAGGTATAAAATAAACACATTTCTATCAGGTTACAAAATCAGAAATCAGCGCACGAATTTGTTACTAAGTTGTTGTACATTTTACAGATATAAACAATATATATATATATATATATATATATATATATATATATATATATATATATATATATATGATGACTTTATGTATTCGGTGTGGTGGTGCTTTGAGGTGGCTCGTCCAGTTGTGGAAAGGAAAGTAAATATTTCAAATAATAAAATAAAATTTTCAGCGCAGCTCTAAAAAGAATTTGATAATAAAAAGGTATAAATTAGCTAAGGAAAACTAGTAATAACAAACAATTTCACGACCAATATAAACAATTTAAAAAAGAAATTAATGATACAATGTGAAAAACAAAAACGCATCAGTAATATTTTAAATAACTCATCAAATAAGTCTAGACTTTATGGAGAATCAGGATTCTAGCAAATAATAAAACTAATAAAAAATATTAAAACTTCAAGTTAACAATCAAACAATTAATTGTTCTCAAAAAATTGGCAACTCGTTTGCACATTATAAATAAATCCTTTGAACTTTGCGAATTCTCAAATAGCTTGAAGGTTTCATCAAATACACCAATGTATAAAAAAGGCGATAAGCGTAATATGGAAAATTGTAGACCCATATCGCTACTGAGTATCTTTTCTAAAATCTTTAAAAGCGTTGTAAAATAAGATTTGTATAATTACTTATTATTCTTACTGAAACAGCATGGTTTTCGTAAAAATAAGTCAACTGAGATAGCCTGTATCGATTATGTAAAACTGACTATTCATCACATGGATAGAAATGAATGTACTAATCTCATTATTTTCTGATGTATCTCGTGAATTCGATACAATTAATATTTAATTTGTTTCTGGTAAACTATCCTCATTCGTGGTACTGCCAGCAGTTTTATTATATCCTTTTTGAGTGACCGAAAGAACTTTCTGAAACTGGATAACTGTAGATCGAATGTCGTAAAGTATGGAACACTTCAGGGCGGTGTACTTGGCCCCTAATTTTTCTGATCTATCCAGTCTGTTTTTATGTACACGGACGGCACATCTATTGTAGTATCTGGTAAGGATATAGACAGAGTGGCTACTAATGTATTAAATAGTATAGAATGCACCACTTTCTTCGGGCAAAGAAATGTCATTAAATGTTATTTTTTTTCTTTTCAGCAAAATAAATAGTTTGTTGCTGTCCGTGGCTTGATTTCCAGATAGCGATGTTATAAGAAAGTTGTGTGTATCATAGCATAATATGTTGTAATTGGGTATTTTTTAATAAGTGTTTTTAAGTTGATTGATTTCAAAATAGGCATTGCACTTTTCTGCAAACATAGTCCAGATGGTCATTATGCCTATATATATGTATATATATATATATATATATATATATATATATATATATATATATATATATATATATATATATATATATATATATATATATATATATATATATATATATATATATATATATATATATATATATATATATATATATATATATATATATATATATATATATATATATATATATATATATATATATATATATATATATATATATATATATATATATATATATATATATATATATATATATATATATATATATATATATATACATATATATATCTATATCCTTATAGACAAGCTACAAGAGATGTGTCATCCGCGTACATAAAAACAGACTAAATAGAAATATGCTTAGGAAAATTATTTAAGTACATCAGAAAAATTAGGGTACCAAGAACATTGCCCTGTAGTCTTCTATACTTTACGACAAAAATATTCGACCTACAGTTATCCAGCTTCAGAAAATTCTTTCGGTCACTTAAAAAGGATATAATAAAACTGCTGGCAGTACCACGAATTCCTAATGCGGCCAGTTTACTAGAAACAAATTATGGGATTAGTACATTCCTATCTATCTATGTGATGAATAGTTAGTTTTACATAATCGGTCCAGGCTGTCTCATTTGACTTATTTTTACGAAAACCATGGTCTTATTCAGTAAGAATAATAAGTTATTATACAAATCTTATCTGTTACAACGCTTTTAAAGATTTTAGAAAAGAAACTCAATAGCGATAGGGGTCTGTAATTATACATACGACGCTTATCGCCTTTTTTATTAAATGATATTTCCTTCCACTTGAAAATTTCAATTTAGTCTTATATTTTCTGGAATTGAGTTAAACTAATGTGGATCGGAATATTGTTATCACGATATAAACCGAGACTGGTATCGGACTGGATAATATTTTGACAGTTTTAAAACAGATTCGCTGTACTTGTACCTAACCCAACTTTTTGTTGGTCAGTAATGAATTTAAAATGTCCACAGTTTTAGAACTTAGATTAAAATAACAAATATAAACTATTCTTCTAAAAACTTGGGTTTTCAGTACCTGCATCTCTTTCTACACTGGCTGTTTCTTTGTTATCCAATAGTGAATTGAAGTTTTGAATTAAAAATGGATTTATGCATCCGATTAAATATGACACAATAAATATAGGTTTCATTCTCTCTTCACCTCTTTGAAGTGGATTGGTTCAAGTGGATGCAATTTACGCGATATATACGTACGTATATGTTTACGTGTAAGTTTATGAAATTTGTTCAAAAAATAATTTTTAAGGATTTTTTGCGATTTTCTCGAAAACGAATTAATTAATTAATTAATTAATATTGAAGGAAAAAATTTTATTTTGGCACTTTAGGTAGTTATTTATCGTTATCCTCGAGTAATTATTGAGATGCACTTAAACAATTTTTACTGCTTCTTGTTCTGCCAGTTTACTTTTAGGCGCAAATGAAAAAAAATCTATTATATGTATGTAATTTCCAGGCCTAATATGGCCCTAAATATTTATTTCACAATTAATATTCATTTACATCTACAATATTTCACTTTGATTCTGTGATTCACTTTTCATAATTTTATCACATAATAGTTCTACTAGAGGTAATCTTGAAATCATTTGTCGTTTATAGTACGATTTAAAATTGCAATGATTTGGAAGGAATGAATTTTTATAAGTTACCTACCACGTCCTATTTAAGGTTTTAATTATAATGCTTTGAAGTAGGTGTAAAAACAAATATAAGAAAAGACGGTAGTATGTTTTATCTGTTTTTAATAGATAATTTGTTAGATTTATGTAATGGTGTAATAGGTAGAATACTCTGCGTTAAACATATGACCATTTTTTTATGTACAAGTATAAATACATTAATATTAAAATATGCTGCAGCAATTGATTCCACATGCAGGATTATATATTCGAATAAGTTTTATACTTTTAGTAAACTTTTATCTCCGATTTGAAACAGTCCACTTTACAAAAATATTTATATTTTGAATGTAAAATGTTACTAGCATCATTAACCAGGGCGGCTTTTAGTTAGTTTTCTAATATTATGTCTTGTACACTTTTCTTCTGTGAATTTTTCTACATCTGGTGGAGAAATTTTGTTTGATTAAGTCATTCGGCGAAGAAGTTTGTTTGAATATTTTTAGAGTCAAGGTCCTAATGATAATCTACATAACATTATCACAGTATTCATAATTAGAAAGTTTTTTAAGTTCCTTCATTATTTCTGTTTATTCGAAGACTATTGTAGTATCTGTAAAAATGAATAAATATGAATTTAATATGTACTTATAGTTGTATCCTCTTAGTCTTAGTTCCTTATAAACATCTTTGGTTGTTAAATATGGAGCCCTGTCTCTGTGTATTCCAGAGGGCGTTGGAAGGTCATCTAATAATACTTCGTCATTAGTGATATGAAAAAGCCTTCCAGAAACAACAGGTACACCTCCTAAAAAGAATTTGGTTGTTTTAGTTAAATTAAATTGCGCTTGAACTGGTAACTTCTAAATTAGAAAAGTTCGTACATCATTAAAAAGGCGACGAAATAACGGTAAAAATATTAAAATAGTAATAATGCAAGCAAATATTTTATAAAATATATCACTGCCTATAATGTTCGTCTAACGTAAGACCACCACTTATTCAGTTGAACATTTAAAAATACGTTAATAATTAAAAGTAAAAAAATAGATGCGCTACTGTAAGAATTTGACTAACCGCATAAATAACATAATCGAAACGCTAAGATAGTTATTAAATTTTCTTGGTATTTTGTCGACATAGTTAGTTATTAATTTAATATTATAATGTGGTCATTAGTTTTATGTTTTTCCAAAAATTTTCTATTATGTGAAAACAACTTACTCTCAAATCAGTTTAAGTAACTCTCCGCATAACTTACCTTCTATGACCTCAAAATTTCCAGATCCTCTTTGTATCATGACAATCATTTCCAACCTTGTACCCTCCTTCGGCACAGGAGTAGCTCTTTTAAATTTACAATTTTCAAAAATTACCTTCATATCTGAAATCATAAGTCCGTGTATATGGGCTAGGGTTTCCCAAGCGAGCTGTAAGTAACCAGTAGCAGGTATTAAGTTTCTTCCTGGAATTGTTCAAAAACACTAGTTAGCTAAACTATACTTTAACTACTTTATGAGAGAATCTTTACATTTCTTATCAAGCTGTCTTGATAGTTAGGAGTAGGGATGGTATTTTTTCGATATATCGGTAGTTATCGATATATCGAATAACAATAGGCAAATGAAAAAATATCGATATATGGTTAGGTGTCCGATAACTACCGATAGGCATTCAATAATACCGATAAATATCCGATAACTATCTATAGTTATTACATGGGTTACATATTTATGAAGGCGAGGCTGATTTTTTTAGATCCGCGTGCACAGCAGAATTTTCTCGTAAAATCGCATTTGTCGTAACTATCCATAGTAGTAGTAGTAATGACTATCGATAATTAAAATCTACCGATAGATAAGTTAGTATCGCCTGTTAATAGGTAAAATCTATTATTGTCCATGCCTAGTTAGGAGTCAAAGGGCTGACAAAATACTACGTAAGTACAAGCCCAGCAGAATATGTTTGAACATAACCAGAGCAATTTATACTGAACTTGGACAATCAAGGCCATCCTATTCATACCCATGCTCGATATTTATCGAAGTGACATTGCCCACAATTGCAAACTTTGAAGTCGTAGGATGATGTGAATCTTTATAATAACCTAGTTCGGAAAATGCCTGGAAGTAGGACCCGACTAAAATATTCTGGACAGTACCTCGGTATTTTAATTAGTATCGTTTTTTTAGTCGTTTTACGTACTTGGACGCTGAAATTATACATGCAAGAGAGATTACAAATAAAGACTTAACATGCCAAATTAACATATATTAAACTAAGAGCCGATACGTTTTACTATCTCTTAAAAACCCTAATATAGCCCAAAGATATATGAATGGGAATATTATAAAGGACTTGGTGATATCTTTTAAACAAACAGAATTTCTATATAATGTTGGGTTCATTGCAATTAACAATGAGTTAGAAAGTTTGGCTAAGTCGAAAAGTTTTTAGACCTAAGCCTCCTAATCTGTTATCGGTTGAAGCACTGTTAAAATTGGTCTACTGAGATTTTCAAAAGTCGTTGGCAAAATCTGAAAAGTTACTTTAAGACACACTAGAAGACGACAGCTATTTCGGAAAGAAACTGCGATTTGTATTATAAATTAAATTCTAACTGAACACTGGCATCGAAAGAAAGATTTTTGCGAATATAAGGCTAAGACCTGCCTTTAATTGGCGTAATGGGGCTTGAGTGCTGTAGCTCTAGTAACACACATGCATATTACAGAATACATATTTCTAAGAAAAACATTTTTTGAATGTTTGTAATATGAGTTATGATTAACATTTATTAAATACCACGATTAGTAATAGTTTACTATTTAAAAAAAAATTAAGCAAATCATATTTTTAAATAAATCTCGATAATTATATCTCCTTCATATCGGTTTCCGTGGGGGGCGGAGCAGAGGGCTGGGTATTTTGGGTTTGGTAACCTACATAATAAATGACTTTAAAAACAGGGAACACACTGGTACTGCGTTCTGCGATCTCAGTAAAGCTTTCGATTGCGTATCACATGAGCTACTCATCAAAAAACTCTATTACTATAATTTTAATTATTTACTTTACTTTACTTTATTAACGGGAAATCCCCAATTGATTTACAATTAACAATTATAGATTATAATCTAACAATAACTACATATAAGTATATAAATAAATATAAAACCCGGAGTTCACAGAGCAGATCACAGGGACAATCATTGCATTTTCAGTCTTTCAATGGCATTCCTAAATTTATTGAAACTGCAATGTAACTCAAAGTTATTATTATTGAACTCACGCTGCATTCGTGTCAACTACGGATCTTTAACTTAAACGCGCATGTGTGTAAGAATCTTCTCTGTACATCCTCAATCTCATCCACGTGCACTTGGTAGTAAGGAGACCAAACAGTATTAGGGTACTCTAGGCCTGATCTCACTAGCGAATAAAATAGTAACTTAAATGTAAGACACGAGAAA
The DNA here is from genome assembly GCA_030620095.1 of Kuschelorhynchus macadamiae. Classification (NCBI taxonomy): domain Eukaryota; kingdom Metazoa; phylum Arthropoda; class Insecta; order Coleoptera; family Curculionidae; genus Kuschelorhynchus; species Kuschelorhynchus macadamiae. The sequence continues at coordinate 459,450 of JAUTXW010001878.1, forward strand.
TCCCGGCAATGTCTAGAAATGAATCTAAGATTTCTATAGCCTCTCTGAGTAGTTGAAATTATACGATCAATAAAGGAAAGTGTACGGTCCATTGTTACGCCCAAATCCTTAAATGAACCCACATTATCTAGAGCAATGTTATTAATAGAATATTCATAATTAATTTTACGCATAATTCTAAAAAAAGACATTACGAGGCATTTATTAATATTTAGACTAAGACCATTCAGTTCAGACCATAAAAATAGACCATAAACAACGTCCTGGAGGAGAGAGCAGTCACCCGTGCACTGAATAGAGCGAAATATTAAGCTGCTCAACACTAGTCATTAGAATTGTTATTTGTCTGGACTTAAACTTTTTTTAACAGCGACCAGGACACCGCAACCCCTGTGTTTAGTGCTGGTGTTCACATCTTTATCAGTGCGGTAAGTCAAGTAGTTAGGTAGGTTCAACTCACCAGACAGAACGTCATTGGAGAGCCAAGTTTCTAAGATGATTATTACATCGTAATTACATACACTAACAGCACGCTCAAATTCCTTCATCTTAGTCCGCATACCACCGACATTCTGGAAATAACAGGCTAGAGACTATCGTTTTTTGGATGTTCCTTAGTTTTCATAATTCTCGGAATGCCTTGAAAAATATCGAATTATCAAATTATACTCACCTTGATCCTTACGTAGAGCCAATTCTTTATGAAGGTTTTTTAAATGGTTTCTTTGGGCTAATGTCATGTCTGCACTAACACGAGCCTGCAGATTGAAATCAATTAGCTCTCTCTTGTTTTTTAGACACAATTTGACCAGATCACTGCTTTGTAAGATAACTTTAAGTGGCTTCGCTTTGTTGGTACTGACGCGTCCAAGTCCCAGGTGTGACTCCAATCTTAACTAAAATATCCTTGACCTGGCCAGAATCATGTTGAATTCTCATTTCCACTGGTTCAGTCGAACTTTCAGATAGATTATGTATTATGATGTTATTTGAATGCTCTGCTCTATCCTGCATTTCTAAAAAGACAGTTCCGACCCAGACGCTGTTTCAATTCCACCATTTGGATTTGGCCCTTCCCTGGTTGGGACGAATGTATTGGGCACGAGACTGTCTATCATAGAGTTAACACTCGCCCTCAGTTCATCGAGGTCACGCTCAATATCCGAGATTTTAAGTTTACATTCCTTGATCTCAACCAACATAGATTGGATTACATTATTTTGATTGGCTATTATAGCAAACAATTGAGATAGAACTCGGAACACATAGTTAAGGTTAACATCGTCTTTGGACACGAGCATCGCGAGGAATATCCGAATGAATCAGACTCAGAATTGTGGGCATATCAATTGTACTCGGAAAAGTACAATTATCACCCGGTGGACAACCTTGGTGGCTAGTGTCGGAGCCAGCATCGTTTAAATCGCCAGACCTCTGACTCCTGGCCGCGGCCGGCGCAACAATAGTCAATCCCGGTTTCAGGTTATTTCGCGCCATCAACAACTGGAGAACCACGTGATTTTAACCCAAATTTTTGTTGTGATGAATTACATACCCAGGCATGCTTTTTATTTGTTTTCCAGTCTGATAAGTTCTTATTAAATTCCTTTGTAGATAAATTATAGCATACCTTTTGGTACTATGAAAAACACAAACTGTAGGAAATCGATCTTTTTAATTTCGCGTTCACAATGGGAACAATTAACGACACCACTATCACTCTCCGCCATCTTTATTTGAAGCATGAAAGCATATCTCTAATAAAATCCTATCTTGAAAATAGATGTCAGCGTGTAGTCGTGGATGGGGTGACATCAGAGACTAGAACACTTGACATTAGAGTCCCACAAGGATCTATATTGGGGCCCCCTTCTATTTTTAATATACATTAATAACTTACCCATTAGCATACTAGAGCATTACGTCTTGTTTGCTCATGACAGCACTATCTCGATGAAAGACAGAGACTTAGAAAAATTACTAAGCAGAGCCTGTGAGGCGATATCGAGAGCTAATGAATGGATTTCAGAAAACAATCTAATTTTGAATGAGACGAAGACTAACCATTTTCTCTTTTCCCTACGGCAAATACCGGACGACTTCTCATTCAGCAGGGATGTTTGTGGGAGTAATGCTTGATTCTGAGCTGAGATTGGATGTCCACATAGACTGTTTAATAAAAAGACTCAATAGTACCATATTTGTCTTGCGCAATTTGTAGGGTGTTGTTAGTAGTGAAGTACTACGTAGGGCATACTTCGCCATGTTTCATTCTTTGATGTATATATATATATATATATATATATATATATATATATATATATATATATATATATATATATATCAATCTAGACCGATATCCTTAATCGGGTCAAATACACTTGCATGGCACTCGGTGTGTGGGGCAGCTTTCCGTTCCATTCTGGAGGGTCGATAGATGCCGAAATGGGCCAAACTATTTGGCAATAAGATTTTATAATAAAATTCCGGATAACATAAAAATCTTACCTGATAAAGTATTCAAGAGCAGGGTCCGAGAGCAGTTGCTGAGAAACCCTTTTTATGATAAAGAGGATTTCCTTGGCTCAACCTCGAACAATTAATTGAAAGACAGAAGTTTTAAATTGTGTTTTTAGTGTTTGTCAAATTATATGTCCATTGTCAACTTTTTAAATTTATGTATTTTATTGATTTATACAGCCAATAATTTTATTGTATTCATTCTGTTTAGACCTGTGTAAACACAATGTGTAATAACATTAATAAATTATGTTTATGTTTATGTTTATAAATAACAAAAGATAAACCAGTGATCCTAAATAATAAAAAAACGTTATGAACAGCTTATATACTTATTAAGTAACTAAGGCATTTGTAACTATTTGGGTTACTTATTTCAATCTAAGTATCCCAGAGAGTACTACATATACAGAATTTTTATAGAAAATAAGCCAATGGAACCGCAGAACTATAACTATTATTATTAAAAATGAAAAATTAATTTCTTCAAAAAGTAGTCAAGAGACCATGGATTACCTACATTTTAAAATAACAGACAGGTCTTTTTGAGAATCACGGACCACTTATTTGATTTAGAAAAGAAACATTTTTACATTATTACATTGTCGAAGGAATTTGGAATCTTCTTTTGTTTAATTAAAAGTCACAGCTTTTTTATCCAATTTTGCAGAATACATATTTTTTTTGTTATATCTCTGCCTCACAAAACTTCGCATTTAATAAACAAAGATGCCATTTGTTTCGTTAGATTAAAAAAAAACACTGGAACAAAATAGAAAAAGTCTCAATATTAACAAGACAACTATAATGTTTTTTTTTAAAATGTGTACAGATTATTTGCTGCCATTAGAATGATAAATTAATTTGTTTTCTGGCTTTTTAGCAACTTAATAAAAATTCTATACAACTATACAGCTAACTTAAGAATTATTGAAACACATATTTAAGAAAATTATAAATCTCAACATGTGAAGTAATCTGCCTACAGAATATTTCGATACATAATATAAAGAATATTATTTAAGAAAAATAAAACATAGTGGTATTTACCTTAAGTTTTTCTAAACAAATAGAAGTTGTACAAGTGCTCTTTCTAGGTGACATGTCAAAAAAACTGACAAATTTTAAAATAATTATTTTCTAGAAATCCTTTTCTCTTACCATCGGCTCACTGATGAGTTCCCACAGGAAGAAAGCACTTGTATAACTGCTATGTATCTAAAAAAACTTTTCTTATTTTTGCTTAAATAACATTCTTTATATTATGTATCGAAACGCTTCGTGGCCAGACTAGTCCACATGTTGAGATATGTAATTTTTTTAAAAATTTGTTTCAATCAATTTAAAAATAAGTATTTTTATAAAGTTGCGAAAAAGCTAAAAAAGAGATGTATAATTAATAACACTCTAACTAACATAAAAACATAATGCGACATGTGAACTATCATACTTGCGTGAAACAAACTATTCAAACTATTTGCAAAACCTGTTACATAAAAAAGTCGTATTATTGGAAAACAAAAATCTATAAACGAGAAGAAAACAAGTGGCGATATAAATGAAAAATACTAAACCAGTTCGTAAAATTATAACCATCACATGGTGCTGTATTTTTGTACTCTTAGTTTCATGTTTACTCTTTTTGATGGTTTGTACAGTTAAAAAATAGTATTTCAAAAGTTTGGAATTAAATATTAATTAGCTAAATGACTGAGTAATAATACTTTACAAATTCGTACCATCAATAACATGTCCTTTCATAAATGTAAATCCTGGATCGGTGATTATTAAACTCGTCGTTTTTTCCTCATAATCGACCATTTCGCTTTGATAAGAAGTTACCCACCACTTTGTGCGATGAGCCCATTTGACTTTGGGTGAGATCATAGGTGTACCTCTGCTCACTGGAAATTCAACTTTTGGATAAAGGTTTTGAACTTGTGGGTTACATCCTAGTTCATAGAGCCTACAAAAGAAATAAGATTTATAAATTAAATTCAACATTCTGTTTTTAGAGCAAATGATTTTGCAAGAAACTTTAAGACGAGGTTAAGCAATAATAGCAATGGTTTGAACGGTTTTTAAAGATTTTAAACAAAGCAAATATTTCTTGACTTTAACCTTGATGAGAATGAGAATATGGGACAACGGGAACAAGGAACGACTGAAATTAAAAGAAATATGATAGTAAATTTGTTTGTATAATACATTCTGTATTTTGTGTTAAAAAAAAAGATTTAAAAAAATCTGTTATTGCTCTGGTGTATTATTATATCGTATAATTAATGCTCATAATGTTTACATTACATGCTGCCATCTCGTTTGTTATGTCAACTGATCGTTGCTCAGTTAAGTAGCGAAAATAAAATACGATACAAAACATGGCGTCCGCTCAACGACACGCTATCAAAGTAGCAAAATTAAATAGCTCGTTCATGGTAACGCTCTCAGAGCGATCAGGCGGGTGAACGCGGCCATTGTCGTTCGGGTTAAAAACAAAAATTTCCAGCTATAATAAGCTACATGTATAAACACTGAATTAACAATAATAGCCAAAAATAGTTCCCAAAATTAAATATTTGACGACGTAGTAGATATAAGCCTGAGGATCAAGTTAATGTGGCGAATGTAAATTTGGCGCAAGTGAAGTTGGCGGATAGAACAGTTTTCTGTCAAAAATTTGATCGAGAAATTTATTCTTAAACGGGGCATTCGCCATGAGACCACCTAGTCCCAAAGCGACGTCTAAAGCCCCTTCCTCACTATTCATTGATTTTCCGTATAGTTTGAAGCGTCCGATTGATCCATTCGATTCGTTGCGCGGCGATACCGTATCTTGGGCGAATAATCAAGTATGCTATGATCTCGACGAACTAGTTGTCCGAATCTAATCTTTTGTTTTTTCTGTATTTTCAAAAAAACGGAAACGCATGATATCCATAAGAACGAATTAAATAGAAATTGATAAATAATGTGGATGAAATATTCGACAGTTCATTGATTTGCCAAATCGTTAATATAGTGAGTAACATCATTTTTAATGTGAATGGTGTTTGTATCAACTCATGTACTGCATTGCGGAAACGATCGCATTCAGCTGACTTCGGTGTACGGTATCAACTGCCGCGCGACAAGTCTCAGCATAGCACGCTATTCTCAAAATGACACACTGGCAATATTACTGGTTGAAAATAAAATGAAATGTAGGTAGGTATTTATTTTTATTCATTTGAAGATGGTTTCTCAAGAGAACAACGCATTTTTCCTTAATATTTATAGAGAATTTCAACGTTTTTATTTCTTTTATTGTGTTTTTATTTTGTCAAACATTCACCTGTGCTTTGGAGAGTTCGCGTCATCTCAAGACGTACACAGTCTTAGAAGATAGTCTTCTAACACACATGTATCAATTTCGTTAAAAATTGATCAGTCAAATAGTTTTATTATGTTAATTTCAGATTATTTAATAGGTTTTGTATTATATCCCTTTGGTTTAAGATTTCTCTAGTTTTTTCGTAACGTCATATTTTAATTGATCATATATCAGCCTGTTCGTCGGATAATTTTCTACGAAAACCAATCATATTAATTTAAGAAACATTCGAAGGTGATAATCTGACACCCATCTGTACAGTTCAGTTTTCACTAGTAATCTCCTTAGTGCTTGAATTATTATCAGAAATTTTTCTGAGAGAACGAATTTTTTTAAAATTGACTAATAAATAAAATAGCTGACGTTGGTATTGATACAAAAAGGATTAAGTTCACCAACCACTCAGCAAGAGCTACTGCTGTCTCTAATTTAGTAAAAAGAGGAATCGCCGAACAGCAACTTATAAAGATCACAGGCCATAACAATAGCCAGCAAATTAAGTCATATTTGCAAATGGATATTAATTATCATGAACAAATTATTGAAGCTATGAGACACAATATTCCTAGTACCGCTCGCAATATCCCGAGCAGTGTCCTTTCGGAAACTCAGTCGAAATCCGTTGTTTCAAATCAACCTGCAATTGTTTATAATAATTGGGTTTTTAATATTACGAATAATAATAATTATAATAAAGAAAATAATATTAATAGTAATTAGCTAGATGTTGTACGTTGTTTAGGTATTTAACAATTAAGTTATTAGTTTGTGTGTTACTTTCAAATATATTTTAAGTTCTTATTTCTCCCTTGCATTCATATGTATATCTATTGTAGGTATATACGTATGTTATAATAAATGGCTAATGTTGCTTAAAATGCCTTCCTTATTCTCTTATTAGTCTAAATTATTTATTTTGATTGAATTGTTGTGTCTAAAATATAGGGAAATATTTTAATACAATTTTTTAGACTTATTTTTGTTATGCTACAGGTCAACACGTAGAGATTTTTCTGATTTAAAAATACGGTAAATTTCTAACCAAATACTTAACAGAAAATCAGTGGTTTTATTCAAATATTTGTTTCTAAGGTAACAAGAAGGTCTTTTTTACAGAGGTTTTTATTGAAGTGCCTATTTCCGAGAGTACTTTTAATATACATACATATAATTATTAGATCGCTTTAGAATAAATATCAAATAGAATGCCTTCCTTAAATTTTAGTTACATGGAATAATCATTATGTACATATGAACACTTTAAATAATTTATTTTTATTGAATTGTTGTTACTAAAATATACGGAAATATTTTGTAAACTAATTTTTTGCGCCACAGTTTTTGTTATACTGCATGTAAACACAGATATTTTACTGGATTTCTAGAAATAAAACAAAGTGTCTTCCTTGGATTCTATTTTCATGAAATAACAAAAATTAAGTCATAGGTCTTATTTATCATTGTCTTTTTACGAGTATTTGTTTCTAAAGTTAACGGAAGTTGTTTTGTTAGAACTTTTTAATAGAGCATTTTTTGCTATTTTTATTATGTTGCTCGTGGATACAGACACATTTTAATGGATTTCTATAATAGAAATAAGCCTCTTTCTCGAATTTATGTAAATTTCACGAAATAACACGAATCTTTATATAAAGACAATGATCTTTATAAGCAATTATAATACATATAGCATTTTTTGGTTGCTTTCCAGATATTAGTTAAATTGCTTCAGAATTCAATAAAATCTTTTAAATTTTAGTTATATGGAATAATCATATACTCATATAATACACTCTAAATTGTTTATTGTAATTGATTTGTTATTACTAAAATATACGGAAGAAATTATTATTTTATTCAAAACATATTAATAAAAAAAACGTAGATGGCTATGCGTCTTAAAGTAATTGAATTATTAAAACTTTGACAGGTCAGTCATATTTTGTGGTCGTGCATTGAAATATTATTAATTAATGAACGATCGAAACGAAATGGAAAAGTTTGAAAAGTATAATTTGTGTACATTGTGCGAAGAACTGGAAGACATTAAAATGGTTCATTGGGATTTGAAATATTTGGGACGCTTACTACAAGATTCATATCTAGAAACGTCGCACTAGTTATATCGAAGAGTTCACAAGGTTTTATTTGATATCGATAAATATCGATTTAGTCATATTTCGAAAGCTAAATTTAACAAAATTGTGTCTAAATAGTCTATATATACTTTATTAAACATAGACATTTAATACCCTCTCCCTGTTATTTGCCGTTAAAGAAAGAAGTACTGGAAGAATTTCGAAAACATTATTGAAGTGTTGTAATAAAAAGTAGTTACTTATATTTAAAACTTAAATATATCCTTCAAAATGATAGACTTTGTATAATTTTTTAAATAAATTATTAAAATAATTAATAAACAATATACATACTAAAAATAGACAAAATGTTCGAATTAATAGGTATTGCCTATACGGAAAGCAAAGGTATTTTAAAGTAATTTAAAAATGTGTAGGTGACGACGTTGACAGAAATATTTTCGCTTTAATCACCTCCAGGGTACCCAGGAGGAAAAAGATTTTCTATGGTAACGATTAAAAATGAAGGCATCTGATTGGTCCTAATATAACGGTGCGAAATTTTCCCTGAAAAGTATCACGGACTCAAATACGCTTTTGGACTGTACTTCTTCAACTACAATTCAAAGAAGATAATATATTTTTGTTTCGGAAACATATACCCTCGTATTCACTAAAAAGGTTTAAGAGATAGACAAGGTCTAGTTGCCATTGTACATAAAACTCTTAGTTTGCTAGTTATGTCACTGTCATTTTGGAATTGCAACATGTAGAAAAATTATTTGTTCAATTGTTAAAAATGTCATCTTATACCCACAACTGTCAATTTAGACCTGGTCTAAATTTAAACCGCTTTAGTGAATACGGGAGTAAAGGTCTTTTTTTATTAAATTGTGTAGCCTTCTAAAAACAAAATTCCTAAAACAAATAAGGCTAGTTGCAAAATTTAAAGAAGAAATAAATAAATTCACTATAACCGCCGTTGCATTATTAATCAAACTTATACTGTAAGTAAAGACGATATTGTCACGGCATCCCTGGCAGAATATTTTATTCAAAACAAACTCAAAACAGTCTGAGATAAAATAATTGGGATAATAGATGAAGAAGAAACAAAAAAGGAATTTCTTAGATGAGCAGAACTTAAAATTGAATTTGTAAAACAAGGTACAAGGAATAATGATAACTAGAAAAATATAATTAATAATTCCGTTTTTTGTTACTTTACAAACAGTATTACTGGAGTCAATCCGATTGAATTTTGTAAGAATTATTACTTATTTAAAGATGGGAGACAATGTAAAACTAAACACATTACTTTAAATTTACATTGTCTAGAACTTTTTTCAGATAGAAAACTTTTCGATTACGAAGCGTGATGATTGTCGGGTCACCATAGAGTCAAAGGTAGTAACTTAGAGATATCTATCGAATATTGATCAAGTTAGATTAAATTAACCAGAAATAAATTAAAATAACGTAGATATAAATTTAATTACCTTTAACGTTAAACGGATTTTACTGCATCACTAATTAAAATGTTCTGTAGTATCTAAAGAAGTATCTCACTTTCTGATTTTATTCATTCGCCAAACATAAGTATGCAAGAATTAATAATTATATTCATTAAATTCAGTTTAAGCACACCTGTAGGTAAAGCTTTGCTACTAAACGTTAAACCAGTCTAAAGTTTAAAGTGCAGGATAAGTTTAAACAAGCCTTGTAAAATCTGCTCTTAATGGTATTCTTCAGTAAGCTGCATTATTTGTGCTATTAATTTATAGTGATTATTTAGTATAAGTATTTAAAAATAAGTTAACAGAATAAATACACTGGATCAAATTTTTGAAAAAGAGTTTCTTATCATACCTTCCTATTGAAGATAAAATATTAGTGATTTCTCCATTCAAATTAATGAAAAAACTGCTATATTTGTAGTTTAGTTCCCTCGCCAATATTTGACCAACTTCACCATTTCCAACTTCAAGCCAAGCCCAATTTTTCCTATATATTGCTTTTACATCTTCTAAAACGCTATTGCTATTGAAACTGTTAGTAAGATATGCTGCTGATAACTCAGAAGAGGCCCCATCAAAAATAATTCTTTTGCTTAACTGCCTTGGTTTCTTTAGGATACTAGTAAGATTCTGCTGTAACCTGGTAGCTGAAAATGAAACATCCTTTAAGTACTATTATGTTTAGGTATTTATATTAGGTTGACTTTTAAAAAAATGTAATTAAAGATTTCCATATAATAAACAAGGTGCGTAAAAACGTAGACTCGAATAAGCGAAATGGAAGAATGCGTAAAAATGTGTTTTTCCTCTGTGAGCAAAACTTTTTATAAAGAGTAATTTTTTTTTCGCTAAAATCGATAATAAAAAAGTTTTCTATTTGTTTACTCAAATTACACAGACCCTGTATTGTTGGAACAATAATTATGCTATATATTAAGCCTTTGATGAGTAAGAGGTATTTGAAGTGGTTTTTACATAATACCATTACAAAAGGCTTTAAATTATATTAAAAACATTTTATAAACAATTAGTCATGAATAGATATTTAAATACACTAGTATTATTGGAAAGTAGTGATATACTTCGCAAACTCTAATTAATGCAAGCAAACTTTGATAATTCAAGTTGGCAATAAAAAGCACGAATGAATAATGTAAGGTTTATTAATAAATAAGTAGATACTAAACACACAATTTTTTCATTACATGTATTTTTTTCGATACTTTTAAGTTTGATAAAGTTGTATGTACTATATATATATAAAATTTGCATAATGTAAATAAATGTACGCCAAATAAATTTTGTTTTCCAGCTATACTGTATTGGCTAAATAGTTTCGGGAGAGAATCCTAAACGAAAGAAACAATCTTTGGCGCATTTTTGAATTTATAGTATAAACGACTGCCATATTTAAAATGTATTAATTCATCTAGATAACAAAAGTTAGAGACGTTCTTACCATTTGCACTTTTTCGATATTAGGCACCATTTGGAAGATATTTAGCAAAATATCCATTCGTCTATAAGAAATTATAGGGAAAAAGCCTAAAACCCATAACGTGAACACCCCTAAAGGGGAACAGCCAAATTGGTATTCAGCCTATTCTAAAACGTGAACGCAAAAAAAATATCTCGCCTCTATAACGGGAACATAGAGGAAATACCGTTTAACGGCAGTATTTTAGTACCTTTCTTTAACGCCGCCATTATATTATGTTTGTACGACCAACACGCAAGCAAGTCTGCAAGCACGATGTCTACTAAGAAAGTAAATTATTTAACTTTAGAAAAAAAAGCCCAACTCTTGTCCGATGTTAGTAAAAACGCCGGAGTTACCTTACAAAAAAGTATAGAATAGCCAAATCCACAGTGTGTGCAATTAAGAAGAAAAAAACCATATTACTTCAACAGTTGCCATGACATTTTCTGAACCAGGTAAACGAAAATCTCTTAGACCTTCTGAATATTCGCTAATGGAAAAAGCCTTGTACAAATGGTCTTTGCTTAACGAGGGAGGAATGCACCAATAAGTGACTTAATTTTAAAAGAGAAAATCAAATATTTTCACAGAAAGTTATACGACAGAAATTCTATATTTTCTGCAAGTTCAGGGTGGCTGCAAAAGTTCAAGAAAAGATTTGGCATACGCTTCTTAACAATAACTGGTGAAAAACTATCGTCTCAGCCAGAAATGGTTTCACCAATTTTACAAAAACTTGAAGATAAAATCAAAGACTTAAACTTAGATCATAAGCAGTTCTAAAACTCTGACGAAACAAAGCTTCTGCCCGGAAAGACCTACGTATCCAGTGATGAAAAAAATGCCCCTGGAAGAAAAACAGCAAAAAAAAAGAATAACGTTTTTAGCATGTACAAATGCGATTGGACTGCATAAGTTGACCCCTTTGGTAATAGGAAAAATTTAAAAAACCACGAAGTTTTAAGAATTCTAACGTTTCTGTACATTATAAGAACTCACAATTTGCATGGATGACAGCCGGAATTTTTAAGGAATGGTTTAACGAAATTTCTGTTCCGGAGGTGAGTTTCTTATGATAGCTATATACATACTTCAAAACTAAAAGTTTGCGTTAATTTCAGGTAAGAAAGTTTCTTAAAAACCAAGGTTTTCCAGAGAAAGCACTTCTTTTATTGGATAATGCCCCCGGTCATCCCCCAGTGGAGGATTTTGTATCTGATGATGGTCTAATCCAAGTTATGTATATGCCTTTCAACGTTACACCTCTAATTAAACCTATGGGCCAAAACTTTATTAGGTTGACCAAACTGCATTATCGCTGTATGTTTTTGGCAATAATGGTAGCTAATAAACCAAGAGATATGAATGTCATTATCAAACAGTACAACCTCCAAGATGCTACTTTAAACTATACATTCTTGTGTTCTCGTTTTGCTGGTGTTTTGCCGGCTTTTTGTAAAATGCCTAGGCAGATTATAAAAAGCCTAAGTTTGCATTACGACATATATATATATATATATATATATATATATATATATATATATATATATATATATATATATATATATATATATATATATATATATATATATATATATATATATATATATATATATATATATATATATATATATATATATATATATATATATATATATATATATATATATATATATATATATATATATATATATATATATATATATATATATATATATATATATATATATATATATATATATATATATATATATTTCATTCTCATGTTTTTTTAAATGGTTGTACTTTTTGGCCTTGAATGCCTTTTTCTGCTATGCCTTCATCTCTTACCATTTGTAATTAATACACGTGCAACCTTTAGACCCGAGATTCGCGCTGATCCTAAATAGCAGGAACGTTCTGACAATAATATAACTTGCCTATTTTTAATTCTTTTATAACAAATAGAGAAGATAAAGTGTATCTGGTAATACAATCCATCCAAATTATGCATATCTTCTTTGGAGATGCAAAGTGTACAACTACATTAAAAAACAAATAAAAACTTACCAACTGTTCCCCTTTGGTTGATTAACACTGATAATTCGGTGGTATTAGTACAATCACTACAGCTTACCGAATGAGCAGTAAAAGCTATTTGATATGCACATTCAGTCGCTTCTTGTAAAGTTAAAGCATGATCAAAATAAGCACAAACTAAGGTGCCAAGAGAAAATCCCTTCGATACACCAAATACTTTAGTCGGTACTATTTCGCATGCCTTAATAAGATCAGCGAATATAATTTGAATGACAAAATTAGCTATTACTGTTTCCAGTATTGTAGTGCAAATTGAATTTGAGAGAATACTTAATATATTTAGTCCTTTTGATCCAAGTATTTCGTGAATTCTGAAATAAAACATGAAAATATAAATTAAAAAATAAATAAATAAAATGCAACAGTTTCTCGGCACGTTTTAAATTTGTATACAAAATTATTTTGAAGAATACCTATAAAACTTTATATGAAGTTTGTTGTTAGATGAAATACGCAGATCATTTTTAAAATGTGTTTATTAAAAGAATTCAGGTATCGGGTTTTCTATGGTGTTTATTAGCCTGTCCATTGTAGTTTTCAAGCGTAAATTGCGTACCCCTGATAACTACTAGAGATACTAACTAGTCGAAACGTTGTAGTAATTAATAATAAAGACAAATTAATAATAAAGGAAATAGAAGTCCGACAAGTAATTTTTTTGATAGTCATACATTTTCTAAGATTCTTAAAGAGTACATCTGTTTGTTGTATAACTTTTATTTGGAACAACCTGACACTCCAAAATATGTTTGTATAACAATCTTGGCGAAGAACTTTGTATTTAGTCTGTATGACTCAAAGAACGTATGAGAGGTTTACGTATAGAAACTACGGCTGTTCTAATAAGTGTCGCATCGTCGGATCTAGACGCACGGTCTGTATGAGGGATGGTTAAAAGAGGATTCTTTTCTACTTTGCCGAGCTTTCGGAAATTTTATTTTCTTTTTCGTCTTGCTGCTGGATCATATTCAACGAGAAAAGCAATGTGTTGCTGTTAGGGCCAGCTCAGGGTTACCACAGGGGAACTCATTTAGAACCAGTTTTCTTCTTAATTTTTATAAACGACGTATTTTTTGCAGTTCAGACTTTGGTGGATTGCTTCAATATGTAGAGAGATTCGACAGTCGAGAAATTATTTAAATTTAAATATTATATTATTAATAATAACAATATTGTTGATTACTCAATGGAAAATATGGTGTTAAAGTCTGTTGAAACATATAATGATTTGGGAGTTTTACTTGATGCTGAGGTAACATTTATCAAACATAGAGATAATATAACCAACAAAGCTTTTCAGATGTTAGGTTTTATGAGGCGTCATTGCGTACATGTGACTAACATAGGCTATAAAGACTTTAGTTTGCCCTCATTTGCAGTGTTTTCGAATATAATTAGTGATATGGTCTCCATCATATAATATGCATATTGTTTACTTTTTAAATTTTTGAGTCTAATTTTCTTTTTAACTAAACTAGATATAAAAAACTCTACTCATCTTTTATTTATAACCTTCTGTGTCCTATAACTCTACTGTAGTGAATTTTTTAAATTTAACGAATCCTGAAGTCTAATTTTTAAATTTTTTGAACACCCTGTACATCCTTCCTGAAATTTGACACAGTCGAAATTAGTTTTTCTTTAAGCATCAAATTATATCAAGAATAAAATTTTCTGAGAAATCAATAGTAAAAAAAATTCCTATTTAAAGGCATTCACTATCCATATCTCATAAATCCTTTATGTTAGTGTGAAAAGAAAAATAATACAACAAAAATGGTCGAGAGCAATTTACTGAAAATATTTTTATGCTTCCAAAGTTGACCCCAAGGTGGCGCAGTTGTCATGGTGAACAATAAATTTCAAAAATTCTACACTATCAGAACTAGATATAACTTATATCGCCTCATTGAAAAGCTGAGTTAATTTTATTTCACTTTGGTTCTAAACTTATTGTCCAATAAGGGTGGGGAAATCGTTGACTTACGAAAGATTTAAATCGCTATAAAAGCTATATCGCATTAAAAGTGAATTTCAAGCTATTTTAGGATTCCGATCGAGTGACACTACCTAGATTTTCACAAATTCGTTAAACTGCCCTGTTTATAACGATTACAGTTACAGTAAATGGAAGGTTGTACTTCTCTTACGATAGTTATGAAGATTAATAAAAGCCCGCGGTTTTGGCGAAAACCGTATAGGGTTTCTGGTTATATTTTAACAGGATCTAAAAGCTTAAATTTTAGAATATCAAAAAATATTATATGACAAAGTTTTATGTATTTCTCTGAACCATCAAGATTTCCTAAAAAAATGAACAAATGACAATTGGAACGACTTTGTAATTTTAAATGGAAAGTCGATGCTCATTTTTTTTTATTTTCCAATTATCATTTGATTTTTTTTTTGATCAAGTCTTGTAAATTTAGAGAAAACCATAAAACTTTTGTATACAATATTTTTTGAAATTTCTAAAAGTTAAGGTTGTAGACTACATTTAAAATATCTGCAATCCTTTACATCGATATCCATCTTCATCAGTTTTTGGCAAATAAGTGAATTAACAGGTATTTTTCGGACAAAATAATAACGAAGATATCGGAGTAAAATCAAAATCTCCAGCCCCCTGCCCTTTTTTTAGAGACGCCTTTGAAAATCTCAATTTTGCTCCTGCACACAAATCACATCATATCTGCTATGTGACAGATTGATGTGGGCCTGTAAGAGAAACCACACTAGTTAAGGAAACGGGCCAAAAAATCAGCCAAATACAAAATATGGCGGTTAACCTTAAAAATGCATCGAATTTTCAAGGTCTTATTTTTCGACGAAGAAAAAATAACTCTAGTAAAGATATGCTGTTCTTTCGTTCAGATTATCAGAAAGTCTAAATAAACAAACTTTTCTGAAACAGGAAAAAATAAAATATGAAAAAATACTGACTTTCCGACCATAACTAAAAAAACTATCTTGGGACGTTTTGATTAGAGTTATTCCGATATCCTCTTAAAAACGGTATTAAGTATTAAACAGTTATTGGGTTCAATTGGTCGAACGGACTATAAAAACAATATAATTTTTGAATACTGTGTAGATTATTATTTAGAGCCTAATTAAACTATTTATAATTAAAAATAATGAAATATTATTTATTACTTTTGGCTTTTCTCCTTTCACACTTTATCTAGGCTTAGAGCCGGCCCAAACTTTAACCGAACCGAAGTTTAAAGCGTGTTTAGACGCCAACAAGCAGAAGCTACCAACATAAGTAAAATTAACGTGAAAGCACAAGTAAATAACAAAAACAGCACTTGTAGGTAACTAGATAACAAAGGAATCTATGAATTCTAATCTTTAAAATATCAGTCATTCAGTAGGCATGGAAATAGCCTTCATAGAATCAATGATACTGCAGTTACAATTCCTGCCTTTGATATACTGTATTTGTTTATAGCAATTTATCCATTATAACGATTTAGCAGAAGTGCTAGAAGACGTGACAATCGCTACTATAACAAACATGTGGAATCAGCATGATGGGCAGGATGCCCATCGTTAGATTGGATTCCCTTGGTTGGCTAAGTTTCAGGATTTAGCTTGTATGGACTTTTATTTATGGGGAATGATCAAAAGTTTGGTTTCTACAAATCGACCAATGATCCGAAAAACATCATTGACAGCCTGTTGCACAAATTAATTGCTGTTCAGAATATTTAACCGAACTTTTGGATTTGATAAGCTGCTTATAAAAATCTAAGAACTCGCTATCAAATTTGACATTCGATTAAACATTTTAAACTTTAATTGAGCTTTCTGCAACCGGCCGTGAGAGGATCAAAAATGTCTTAAACAGTATATGAAAGCCGGAAATCGAAACTGCTGTTTCTTTGACTCTTTTAAGGCTAAATCGATGTATTCTAAACAAGATTAAAATTTTTAGTTTTCTTTGTTATCTAGTTATTTACAAAATGCTGTTTTTGTTGTTTACTTGTGTTTTCGCGTTAATATTACTGTTATGTTTTTGTTACTTTTACTGTTATGTATTCAAAAATAATATGATTTTCATAGTCCTAATACTTGTTTCATACCAGTTTTACGAGGATATAGAAGTAATTCTAAAACGCATCAACTTTAAAGTCTTATTTTTCGACGAAGATAAAAATGTTCCGGGAAAATTTTGTTTTGTTAAGAATATCAGAAAGTTAGTATTTTTTTCATATTTCAAAAAAGTTTGTTTTTGCTTAATTAAAAAGTGTAAACTTTCCGATAATCTTAACAAAAAAACAACACATTTTTAATATAGCTATTTCCAATGAGGTATTAAAAGTTATATCTAATACTGGCAGTTTTGTAGAACATTTGAAATGTATTGATCACCTTAGCAACTGCGCTCCCTTGCGGTCAGTTAGGAATTTTTTTTCAATATCTCTTCAACTAAGTGAGAATTAAAAACGATTTTTTGGTCAATAGCTCTCGAAAATAATCATCTATAACGAAATTTCTGAATTTTTCAAATTTCCATCTTTAAGAAGGTGACATTTGTTTTTACTTTTTTCTGCAATATCTTTTCAGCTAAGCAATATCTCTTCTACTAAATGAAATTTTAAGACAATTAATTTATCATCGGCTTTCAAAAATAATTATCTAAAAATATATTCCTTGATTTTTAGAAATTCGACCTTTAAGGGAGGTGAAAAGGATTTTCACTCGATTTTGTGCTAAAAACATCTTATTTACATTGCAGAAGTATAAATAAATAAAAAATAAACTGCAGATGTTAAGCGAGCGAACACGGTATACTATTTCTCCATAAATAGCAGGGCGGTGGTATGTGTGTTTGTGCAAGTTATACAACATTTTCTCGGTAAAAAAATTATTTAGCAGTATATTGTACGTCCACCGCCAAATAAAAGTATCTTAGTGCATAAATAAAATTCAAGGACAAGTTTTATCCATTGCTAGAATTAATCTATATATTCTTGGTTTTTGCACGGTCAATTTTGCACCAAAAATTGATATGTGAGTATTTTCTCTCTATAACTTTTCAGGAAATCTTTTTTTTGTGAAGTTGATATTTAGTACAAACACAATAAAACAAGTTGACAAAAGAAAACGTTTCAGTTTTTGATTTATTTTTAAGAAATAATATAGTAAACATTTTTTTATTCGGTTGTTACCTTTGGAGAGTGGTTGCTGCAATAGGTAACTCTAGAAGATCCCTAGCTGTTTTTATCATTTCTGCACCAATATTTCCAAAACATAGTACAAACTCCGAAACCAAGTTGTAATTATTGCTAATGGATCTTGATATTTCTCCAGATTTGGATAGAATGGAATAACCTCTATACAAATGGTTATTTACATTTTTCCTGCAAGACAAAAAAGAAAATTAAAATTCCCAAAATGTATTAAACAAAACAACAGGTATATAAAAAATTGTCGCTGTACTCAAGTTGACTAGATGTATTTTAAAATCAAACATTAAACATGAGGCATCTCAATTATTTAAATTTCTATTAATCCTTTGCAACTATAGGCTAGTATAAAAATTAAATATAATGTTTGATACAGTAACGAATGACAAACAAATGAGATTTTATTTGAAAACAAAAACTGGATGAAATTTTCTATTTTATTATATGGAGTAAGAAGCAAAATACTAAAAAATAAATGCAGGGAAACGCTCACCTCGATCTTATTTGCTGCAAACTGTTATTATTAAGAGACACAGTATTTAAAGAGTGTAGATAAAAAAAAATAAAATGAAATAAATAACTAAGCATATCATATAATATATATATATATATATATATATATATATATATATATATATATATATATATATATAACGCCATCGTTTAATTTTTTTACCTTTTTCCATCTTCCCCTTTACCAATAATTATGTATATATATATATATATATATATATATATATATATATATATATATATATATATATATATATATATATATATATATACAAGAAAATTAACGCGTTTATTCTATTCCTTGCTCTAATTGTGATAGAAAATACATACAAAACTTAATTAAAAACTACATTACACGAAGTGATGCAATCAGCAGTCTTGTGCTCTTCAGAACATATTATAGACAAAAGATACATATGTAACTTATTAAAAAAACTGAACATAACACTATCAAAAGTCTTTTTTTAATAATGACTGAAATACATAAAGAAAAGTTTATAATGAACATAAAAGCCGATATTGAAAACTTAAGCTCTATTTATTCTTATAATTTAAATTTAGAGTTTTAGGTTAATTACCTAAAAATCATAAATATTTCTTTTCCAAATTACTTCCATATACTGTATAAGTATTGTGTATATTTTTAAAATTTTTTGAACATAGGTTTCTGGTTATAGGTTATTCAAAAAAAAAATTTGAATAAGGGTAAAATAAAAAACTATGGAGAAAATTACTAAAGCTAAAATAAATGAAATATATTTATCAAGTACTTATGGATAGCAAGAACTAATTCAGCAACATAACAGGCAATTTCTACAAAAAACAAACAAATATAATTAAAAGGAATAATTACCTAAATATCTCATGAAGTAATCGAATTTGTTCTACATCCATTTTGTTTTCAGTTACATCATCTAATAATGCATAAATTGATTCTTCTGTTCTTCCGCTAACGCAGATCAATCTAGGAATATTATCTTTTGCTCTACCATTATTACATTTTTCCTTAAGATTATGTTTTAGGAGAATATGACAGTTGCCTCCGCCAAAACCAAAACTGTTTACACCTATAATGACAGAAAAATATATCAAATCCAGGTTCTGACAAAATAATATTACCATGAGACTTAAAACTTTGAGATTACTGATATTTTTTGTGACATTTAAAGACAATAAGGATTGGCCATTAAACATAGTTTGACAAAGACTTTTCTACACGGATTTTCTCATGATTAAATAACTAACTAATGTGTGCATACAGCACACGATACCACATTCAATACTTCTATCTCTAATTCGTACCCCTTACCAGTCTTTAAATTATTAAAATCATCATTTGAGAACTAAAGTTTCGGTTTTATATTTGTATGAGGAGAAGTAAACTCTTAAGTTAATCCAAAGACAGATAATACGTATTTTTTGAGGTTAGATTAAGAGCGAGGGGTCCGGTAAACTATCCTGACAGAAGATTTTTGCATATTTTATTTTTTTACCAGAAAGTACCCATTTGTAATATTACATTTCAAAAATAAAAATTGCGGGATATGCAAGAGTTTTCCTAAAAAAAATTAATTAAAAGTCACACTCGGTCACAATTTGACAGTCTTAAAACGAAAAATTTAGCAACGTTGCCAGATTTTAGATTTACCAATTTGTTAGAGGAAATGAAATGACCAATTGAAAATTATTTGGACAACAGAATTGTAATTATTTATTGTTATTATTATAGTTTTAATGAAGGTTTTATTGACGAACCTGGGCTAACCTAACGTTAGCGGGGCAGATCCACCTAACAATATAGTTTTTGTTACAGAAACATCCCACTTTCAATATAGACTCGGAATTCGGTTGGCGCGCTACCGCGCGCTTTATTTACAGAAATGCTAACTAATTCTAACCTAATCTAATCCGCATTTTTATTAATTATGTTTTGTTATAAAAAAAAATTAGTTTTACGTGTATCATAACTTATAGGTATTTCTTTAATTATGAATATGGCAACGTCGCACATCGAATTAAAAACAAGCATGGCGATGGGAACAGTCGGAAAAATCTTTGAAATAAAAAAACCTTTGATTTGTATAATAATTACATCTTAAAGTAAATTTTGAGTGCTGATGAGAGTTTTCTACACATTTTCTCAATTTGAACTGTTAGAATGGTAGATAAAAACAAAAAGAAACAAAAATAAACGAGATTTAGAAGTGTCAGCATAGTTTACCGAAACCAGAGCGAGATAATTTATTAATATTTACAAAATAAGCCTCCATTAATCTATTATATTACAATAAATGAACTTTGCAATCCCAGAATTATTTTTTTTAATAACATTACGACTATGGCTTAAAACTATTTTTTGGGTTTTTCGCCTTAGAAAATTGGAAAAAAATAAAAAATAAAATATATTTTCCTTATAAATTGAATAGATAGTCTTAAGTTCGGGGTCCACTATGAAGGTACCCGAGGAACGACACTGAAAAATGTTTGTTTTCTGGACGTTTCGGGGGAAAGTCTACCCCCGTCTTTAGCAAACCTACAAATAAAATACTAAAAGCAGAATATTTCTTATGTTTCGTTTCAGAAATATAACCAGAATGGCTAATCTCTGACAAAATGTCAATGAATGTCAATTTAAAGGCGTTATTTTTAATTGTTAGAATAAGGTGCAAAATATGTGTACCTAGAGTATGTTCATTTTAATTTAATGTATTTTAAGGTGTCCTTTTTTTACTTCAAAATACAATAAATTAAAATGAACTTACTCTAGGTACACATATTTTGCACCTTATTCTAACAATTAAAAATAACACCTCTAAATTGACATTCATTGACATTTTGTCAGAGATTAGCCATTCTGGTTATATTTCTGATACGAAACATAAGAAATATTCCGCTTTTAGTATTTTATTTGTAGGTTTGCTGAAGACGGGGGTAGACTTTCCCCCGAAACGTCCAGAAAACAAACATTTTTCAGTGTCGTTCCTCGGGTACCTTCATAGTGGACCCAGAACTTAAGACTATCTATTCAATTTATAAGGTAAATATGTTTTATTTTTTTATTTTTTTCCAATTTTCTAAGGCGAAAAACCCAAAAAATAGTTTTAAACCATGAATCCGCCACTACAATTTCGTAATTATTTATTACGACTATGATCAGCAATTTGAGAAATATCTACAAATAAATTTCCAAAACTTATAAAACGTCTGCTGAAAAATTATATAGTTTTTCCTTAAAGCATTAAATCTAGATATCTCATATTTAAATATAGTTTTACCTATAAGACCTTTATTATCGTGAAACGGTATTTTCTCAGTTACAACTCGTAGTCGGCCTTCTTCTAAACCCTTAACGCCAGGTCTGGGTGTTGTGAAATGTATATTTGGTGGAATGTAACCAGTCTCATAGGCGATAATTGCCTACATAAAATAAATAAGTTTAGATAATGCTATTCAAATATAGGGTAGGTAATTAGTATTAAGCAATAAAAAACTGCTTCGTGAAAAAAACCGTATCGATACAGTTTTAAAAGCAATCAATGCAATACTTTCTTGCTATATACAATATTTTTTGATATCTACCAAAGTAATTCGGTTCGATTAATTCATTCGATTCGTCCATTCATAAGGATGAACTAATGGGCGAATCAGTGAATTGACAAATAGTTCATCCACACTAATCATCAATCGTTATTTACTACACATACGTTTCATGCATTTCATTGTTTGAAAATTACAGAAAAACAAAAGATCTGATTCGGACGAATGGTTTGCCGACGTCAAAGCCTGCCTGATTATCCGCTCAAAAGATGCAGACGAATGAACGAATCAACGAATAG
Source organism: Kuschelorhynchus macadamiae (assembly GCA_030620095.1). Taxonomy (NCBI): domain Eukaryota; kingdom Metazoa; phylum Arthropoda; class Insecta; order Coleoptera; family Curculionidae; genus Kuschelorhynchus; species Kuschelorhynchus macadamiae. Next base: position 482,041 of record JAUTXW010001878.1, read on the forward strand.
TAAGTAGCGAGCTTTAGCATCTGGCACAGTCAAATTTACTTAAAAAAATCAAAAAGGCATGATTCTGACGAATGGTTCGCTAAAGTCAAAGCCTACTTGATTATTCGCCCAAATGACGGAATCGTCGTGCAAAGAGTCGCACGGACAAATGGGACTCTCCACAATATGCGGACGAATCAACGATCGGACAAATCAATGAAAAAATTATATTCGGACGAATGGTTCGTTGAGATCATCATCTTGATTATTGTCCCAAAAAACGGTATCGTTGCGTAACAAATCGAACGGATGAACCGGATCCTCCACACTTTGTGGACAAATGAACGAATGGACGAATCAACAAATAGTGAGTAGCGGGCTTTAACATCTGGCACAGTCAAATTTACTTAAAAAAATCTATCAAAAACGAAAGCGCTTTAGTAAACATTGTTTTGCTTTTATATGCAGGGAAAAATAAAATGCAACGAAAAAACGTTTACTCAAAACTAAGTCGTCAAAATAATTGGTACTATAAAAGAATCATCTAGAACAGAAATTTAAAGAAAACCAATGTTATAAAAAATTATTTGAACTGCTCAAATAAACTCAACTATATATGTTAGTTTGCGCAGGCCACCAAACTCATTCTGATATTGTACAGGCCATACCATGCCCAACCTGAATTGTCCACAAATGTCCGTGCAAACCCGGTTTGAGAAGGCACATCCTAGTGAATAAATACATACTTAGTGGGGCAATTTAGGGTCTCTCTGATTTGCAATTTAGGTTACTTAGAACCCTACAGTGCCAAAACTTCCAAGTGGAATACCTAAAGTTTAGTTAATATGCCAACGTATATAAGGTTCTTATTTCTATGTTGATTTCAGTTTCGTATATGTTTAATTTCCACACCTCCTATTGATATTACAGAATTTTTAAGAAAATAAGAGGTCATCTTCCTTGGAGTTCATGCTGAGACAATTGAAATTCATGCACGAATAGATGAATAGTGTGGATCGAATATTCGTCCATTCGTTGATTCGCCCATTCGTTCATTCATATGAATGGAAGAATGGAATGGACAAATCGAACCTACGAACCGAACCGAATAGTGAGTGTACGGGGAATAGTAAACAGAGCAAGATTTGCTATCGTACTCTAAATCTTCCGCATTTTCAGGACTTATTTTGTTCCTTCCATTTTTAGCTAATTCATATAAATATATATTAAATGAAGAAATGGTGTACCTCATGTAGGCTGATCTGGCAATGATAATTTTCAACATTTACCAACATCAACATTTTTTTAAGCAAGACAATAGTTACATTGTGATTTACTTTTCTTTATAAAATGAATATATTTAAGTTTAAGTGGCAAAATGTGGGCAGATATGAAACAGAACTTAAAACGCAAATTCTTTCACGAAACAAGCAGTTTAGTAAAATACAATCTTTCTTTGGCGTAACAATAAAGTTTGAATATATTCATGCTTTAATAACATCTTCATGTATATATTAATATATTTCCTTATTTACCATTATACAACATATCTTATATTTTGTACGATGGTCAAACTTTTATTCATCTTAAGGCCGGCATAGACACGCATGCTTATCGCACGTTTTACTTGTACAGTTTTTAGTAGTCATGCATGTATCAAATCGTCCGTCTTAATTATTGTGTTCCGTCAATTGTTGGGCTTGAGTAAAGAACATAAACAACAACAAGAAGGATCACTCTAAGCTCCGCCCCAAATGTTGCCTTTCTCGCTCGCTCATCGATGCTACTATTTCACAGTAGAATTTACTGAATCTCAGATCTTGTTCGGCGAAACGCATATACAGGCTATAATATGTATGGCCCGAGAGCACTAAACAGTCTAATATACCGGGGTGTTTTGACAGTAACCGATCGGTGACGGGTAGCATATCCAGTAAGAGTCACGTTCGACTCGGATTGGTTATACTTTCCTTAGCGTGCTTTCCTTGCTACTTTTATAGAACCAAAGATATTCAATAAAAGCAAATTGAATGATGTTCTTTGTACTACTTTAGACGAACTATTGGTTGGTTCTTATTTTGTTTTTATTAGTTTATTTTAAACTAATATAAATAATGATATTGTTAGCAATATAAAATGCAGGCATGATAAAGTGGAAAGCCGCTTAAGGCATCATGCTTGCTTCAAAAGCTGAATGGTAATAAATTCCGGTAATTCTAATAAAAATAAAATATTTTTAATTGTTTTCTATATTCTGGAAGCACCCGCTTTCGATTAAAAACATTAAACTATGCTATTTTTTTTTAAATTATAGCATTAAGAAAGAAAATTCATGCGTAAAACAATACATAAAAATACGTTTAATTTAATGTTGTGCTTGAGCAATTATGAGATTCTAAATTTACGAACATTTTAGTCATTTAATAGATCTATTACTATTTTTTTTTGAGTAATTAATAATAATCTAAAAACCAAAACTGAGGAAAACATATATTTTTAATTTAATAACTAATTATATCTATAATTTTTAATTTTAATAGTTAATTTAGCCAAGCTGTAGATTATTTTGTTCTTCTTTTAATATTAAAATGTCTATGAGTTCTTGAATTTAAATTACACCCTAATAGTGTTTTTACTTATTTCCTTACAATTATAATGTTTTGATAATGCTTCCTTTTTTGGATAAATAATATTTATTTTGCACCGAATCCACACTTACTGCCTTTGCTGCTGCTTAAATCCGAACGTAGCCGGAGCTATGTCGAGTTTTTTCTCTAACGCGTATGCTATTTACCGAATTTTATTATTTCTGCGAGGTGGGTTGAAAACACAGTATTTTATGTTGTTGTGTGCAAATTGCGTAAATTGAAAATGCCGACGATGTGTAATGTAGATGGCTGCAGCAGTAAACAAGAATTGAATAAATCATTTTTTCGATTTCCCAAAGAGAAATATAGGTAAGATAGTTTACATCTACCTTGTTTAGTAACTTATATTATACTAGAAAATTTGGTTTTTATAAAATTTAAAAATTGTATTATAATCAATTTGATTGATTGTTTTATTTTTAGTACAATAATGATTTCTAAGGCCCTGACTAAGAATCCTAATTCAATTTATTTGGGCGGAGTTACTCCTTTAAGTTACTCATTATGAAAGTTTAATTTGTAACATTACTTTTCAATAATTCTCTTTAATTTTGGACAAAATAGTAATTACCTAAAACCAAAAAATGACACATCAACAGTTGCATTTTTGACCCTTCGAAGCTCAAACTCTTAACTCAAAATGTTTTTTTAGTAAAATTGTAATTATACAACTGTTTTTAAGTGTGTTTAGATTATATGTTGCGTTTAGATTTATAAAGAAAATTTATTTTTTGGCATTTTCGCAACTATATGAAAATATCTAACGTTAAATTGATTAAAGCAAATATTTAGTTTAATAAAATTACATACTGCAACCTGTAGACTAGTCTGCCTACGGAATGTTTATTAATTTTATTATTTATTTTTATTATTTTTTTTAAATTTATTACCGCAACCGAGAATATACAATCTCCAGACAGCTTTACGGTGTGGTCATTTTAATGTTGTTTTATTATAAACAAGGCACTATAAAAATAATATTAAAGTAATACAATGTATTTTATTAGGACATACTCTTTTAACTTTTATACTTTGACGAATACGATAGATATACATATATTTTCCTACGACCACTTATAAAAGTGACAAATATCGCACTGTTAACTGGGCTAGAATGTGGTATATATCACACGGGTGTTGAAAAATAATTTTTCAACACGTTTGTTGAAAAGCATGGCCATCTTGTATCAAAGTCATACTGTTGACGTAACGGGTAGAGTTTAAACGAGGGTTGAAACAATTTTTTCAACATCAGTGTTAAAAAATATAAAAAATAGTAATTCTACTAAAAATTTGAAGTGGTCGTATTTCGAAGGATTTATACCTTCTCGTTTGAAAACTCCCGTTTCAAACACTTGTTATGTATTATACGAGTACTACTACTATGCGTGAGTACACTTTATTTGCTAAGAGGTGGCATTTTTTAAAGATTGTTTTTAAAACATTTTATACATGTTTTATAATTTAGGTAAAAGAAATATTTGTTATTAAAATATTTTCTAAAACAGTTATTTTAGCCTTTCAAATGCTGTTACAGATTGTTCTGAATAATTAGGTTTAAAATGTTTTTCAGAATTATCGTTTTACATATTTTGTATGTATTTCATGTAATGTTAAAAATAATATATCAAGAAAATTTTATTAATTAAAAGTGCTCTGTTAAAAATTGTTTCTACATGATTAGTTTAATTTTAAGATATATATTAAAATTATTATTTTAGATGTTTTGTATATATATTTAATAATTAGCTAAAAGTATTATATTAAAAAAGCGTTTGGAACATATTTGTGAAGCATTTATCCGGATTATATACGAAAAATATTGATAGAGAAATAATATTTTACATATACTTTTAAAAGTGTGCTTATTAGTAATATATCAATACATCTAAAATATTTTTTAAAATCTTTTAAAAATATCCAAAATTTTCCTAGTAATATATAATATTAAGAAAGTAATTATGTTATAATTATTTTATAAAAAGCGTAAACGATTTTTTAACCAGAAATGGTTTCCTCATTTTATATTTTGAAACATGAATAAATACACAATTTTGTTTTCTAAAATATTTATATTTTATGGATCTGATAAGATATCTTGTTATATTGTCTATTTCAACAAACAAAATCCAGTTGAAGAGTTTAATAAATATTTAAATCTTATCTGATCTCTAGAGTTCATTTGTATTAGCCCCCGTATCAGTCGCTCAGGAAGTAACGTGTACGTAGCCCTACAAAATTCCTGTATATATTAGAAAACGGCGCTCGACCGCTTGTCGCGTGGAATGTGGCGGCTCGACTTTACAGGCTCGGCTTCAAAGTACCGACGTCAAGTGACCCTTCTTGTCTTGTTTATGTTCGGTGGTAAAGTCAAGCAGTCGTTGATTTTTTGCCTGTACCAGCTTGCTTGAGGTTAAAAGTCGTCGTGTCTGTATGGTATTGTTACATTTGCGTTCAAATTTTATTAACGAAAATGGCGGATTTGCAATTGATGTCCAGGGAATTTCTCACGGAATTTATAGATTTATACAGACAGAATGAGTGCTTGTGGAAAATAAAAAGTAAAGAGTACTCTGATAGACAAAAGAAAAATGCTGCCGATAATATATTAATCGAGAAACTGAAAGAAGTAGAGCCAGGAGCTAATAAGGGCATGATTATAAAAAAATATGTAAAATTAATTCGTTAAGAACATGCTTTAGAAAAGAATTAAAAAATATCAATTATCATTAAAGTCAGGATGTGGTACAGAGGTCGTGTATAAACCAAATTTATGGTAGTTCGATGTATTGATCTCTTTAAATGACCAAGAGACGCCTAGGCAGAGACACCATAACTGACGAACGTGACGATTTGGATAGCGATCAGGTAAGATAATTATATTATACATTTTTAAACTTATTTAATGGATCATGGTATCCTGCCAGTTAACTTTTCCTTCGTGGTTAAAATATCTTCAAAATATGTTTCGGGATTCATTTGCTTCTTTTGCATAATTTCTATTGGGCTCCCTTTGTAATCCAGACATTTTATCTAGGTTCATTCGTAATCCAACATATACTGTAGAATTTTCCCAATCCTCATTATCGAGACATGTTTCCGGGGAATATGAATCGCTGCATTTCCTGCGTAGAAAGTTATGTAACACAGCACAAGTTATCTCATATTAATGGCAGTTTGTAAAATTCGGAATCGGGCCGCCATTATGCCAAATACATTTTCAATGATCCTTCTCGCTCTTGAAAGGCGATAGTTAAATATTTTTTTTTCTTTGGATAAGTTGTCTTGAGGAAATGGTTTCAAAAAATGGGACCGCATGCAAAAAGCTTCGTCTCCGATGAAAACGTATGTGAGTTCTGTTGCTGAATTTCTAACTTTCTCAGGCTCTGGAAAATTTAATTGTCCGTTTATGAGTTTCTGGTAAAATGGTGTTTGTTTAAGTACACCTTTATCCGAAATACGCCCATTTGTGCCCATGTGACAGTATATTATTTCATAATTTGCGTTTGCCACTGCCATTAACACTAAACTATTGTAGCCTTTATAATTCCAATAATAAGATCCACTTCCTGGTGGTGGCGTTATTCAGATATGTTTACCATCTGCACTTCCCAAGCAGTTTGGAAACTGCCACTTGGTGTCGAAGTCTTTACCGATTTTTTTTCATTCATCTTCTATCTGGGGGAACTAAAACACAAATTATTTGAGGTATTTATTTTGTTGCAGGATAATGATACACTTCAAGAGAATAATGACCAAACAGAAATATTAGATGTTACGACGGTTACTACCCCAAGCATGTCACGGCCAGCATCAAAAACCACTTTAGTAGGTCCCAAAAATAAAAAAAAAGAGAGATCGTTCGGACGAAGTTTTAGAGGTCATAGCAAATTCGTTGCAATCAAGTAATACTGTTGTATAAAATGAACCCGTTGGAAGATATACCTCATATGGAAAACATATTGCTCAAGAACTAGAAGAACTTCTACCAAAAATGGCGATTTACTGCAAAAAAATTATTAATGAAGCACTTTATGAGGCACAGGTAGGAAATTTAACGGCACAGTCAAGAGTGGTAAATTCATCAGTACTAGCCTCTACAAATTCTGGTCTGTACCACACCAATAAAATTAATTATGGAAACATCCTGCAGAGGGTCTTGGACAATATTATTCGCAGTTTTTACAAAATTCCACTCATTACTATGATTGTAATAATTAGATAGCAGAAATGCAATGTTAATTAGACAGGGTACTAGTTAGTTTTTGTTAACTCTTTTGTTTTTTTCTACTTAATAAAAAATTAACATTTAAAAAAAAATTACCTTCAGGTATTCATTTTTTAAACCATCATATAAAGCTTTACAAGTCTCTGGTATAATGTGTCCTAAACTTTGAGCAGAAATGGCACAGGTAAATTGTCTAAAGTCTTCATAACTTCGGCCTGTTGCTAAAAAACGCAAAGTAGCAGTCAGACGTTCATGAGGTGTGATTGCTTTTCTCATTCGCGTGTCCAATTTTTCTATATGTGGTGTTACAATTTTAAACAATTCATAGTAGGTTTCTTCACTTATGTGTAAGTAATTAAACGAGTCTTCAGGTTGTAACCTTAATTCTTCCAACAAATTAACTCTGATCTTCTTAATAGCCATTTCTTCGACCACACGGATCTATGTTTTTGCTTCCTTTTATTTTTCATTATTAATATCTCTGCTGTAGCTGCTAATAATTTCCGGCGGTCTGCCATCTTCTATTTTTAAAACTGAGGGTAAAAACGGAATGTCTGTGGATTTTTATCATCTTCCGCCTTGCATGACTATTAAAGACTGTACAAGTAAAACGTGCAATAAGCATGCGTATCTACGCCGGCCTTTAAATAGGAAAACATCAAAATTTAATAGCCGTAGGCGATAGAATGTATTTTTATGAATATGATTTGTTTCTATTACTTCACGAATTACATAAGAAAAAGCCCACGTGCTTCGAAGAAAGCATATCCCTTTAAATATGTAAATTATATATAAAAACTTATTTTAACACGAAATGCTAATTGCATTACCGAGTTTTCCGTGACTATCACGTTGAAAGTATTGGTGTTGTCTCAATACAACCTTTTTTGCAGATAATTTTAAAGGCCGTCGTATTGTATAGCACTATATCTATCGTATAAAAAAGAGAAAATAACTATCCCGAAAAATAACAACTCTTCTTATACCTAATTTGCTTAAAGGATAGCCACTCCCAAAACGAATAATTTTGTTTAATTTTTTTAATTTTTGATATTGTTTTGTAACCAACTGTTTGTAAATAATGTTAATAAATAAATCTAAAATTTAAAAAACTGTCAATTCTTAATCGTTATTACTTAAAACTTTGTATCAGTAAAGCTGGTTAACTTATATATTATATTATTGTTATCTAGCTACTATATAATAAACGATTTAAACACCTACCTTTGTAATGGAACATAGCCCAGAACTGGGTTCAGTATGCCCAATATTTGATTTTACAGAACCGATTAAAAGAGGTGTAGCACGGTCTTTTGTAAATATTTCGTCTATAGCTTGAAGTTCTTCAGGGTCTCCAACTTTAGTTCCTAAATTTAGAATTAAATTATATTTAATATTCCTTAGAAAAGTTAACTATGTCATAAACATAATTGGACTATGCTAGAAATATAGAAAAAGAAGGTAGGTGTGGTTTACCCGGAATTTCTTTAGTAACATATATGTATTCTTTTATCAAGGAAGGAAAGAGAAAACGCAGATTCTCAATTGTATTATTTTTATAAAAATAAAGATTTATTATAAAGGACGTTCCAACAATGAAAGAAATTCTGGGTAAAAACTATTTACCGATTTTTTTAATAGATCATCATACATTTATCAAATTTTGATATGTCTGCTCATAATCGCAAATCGGCAAGAAGGAAACATTTCTATCTCCTTAAAATTCCAAGTTTTTTTATATTTACCTCCATCATAAAAGAAAATGTTATAATAGTTACTTAAAATTACGAGGCATAATTCATTGTGGTTTAGCACTGCCTTCCTCTCACAATGAATTAAAATTGACTGGCCCTGGATTCGAGCCCTAGAACTAGCTAGTCATTAATAACTAGTACTTCTTAGCAGTTCTTGAAAACAAAATTCTTTTTGGCCGTAGGTTTTTTATTATTCTTTACAAAAAGATCTAGTACGTTGAGATGTTATTAAAAAAAAAGGTTTTATCACCCAAATCAGGCAACAAACTAGCAATTGGTATACAGTAATTTTTTAAGTTATTTGTCAACAAAACGAATATTGTTTTCAAGGCCCAGTAAGAAGCTCTTACAAACCCTTAGCCTTAAAGTATTCTCTTTTTCACAATCTATTAGTAACAATACGGCAATATTTAAATTTTAAATATTTTGATATATAATATTAAAAATCGAAATAGAATCGGGATGACCAAACTACTAATGGCAATTTACTTGTATATAATCATTTAAATCTGATTATAGTATGTCTTGGCTTATTTATACGTGGAGATGACCAATGGGAAACTGAATTTGTTAATAAAAAGTTATGTTTCTAACTAGCGCGAAAAGTGATAATCTCCCTCATGCAACTGACGTTGATCGAACGACGAGTAGCGGAGTTCGAATAAGCTGTTAAAACCTCGAAAGTCATTTTTCCGCAAGAGCTGAGAGTAACATTTTTTTCTACGAGCGAGAAAAATATTAATATAACCATTATTTTTGAATTTTTTTTGTTTCCTTATTAAGATCCAAGGGGACTGCAAAATTTCGTCTCAGGGTTGGATAGGCTCAGGTGTGCCATGTGAAGGTATGGCAACATAGCGGTTTTTGTAGAAAGTACTGGAACTGTCAAATCTTAAAGTACTTACTACATCATTAAAAAATCGGTAAATTTCCTTTACCTGGAACTTTCCTCGTCGTGAATCTTTTCTTTTATTAGGAATAGTGAGGTCTGATCCAGTTTAGTACCAAACATAGTCATTTAGTAATATACTAAATGTTTATAAATATTATATATATATATATATATATATATATATATATATATATATATATATATAAATATTTATAAACATTTAGTATATTACTAAATGACTATGTTTGGTATATATATATATTGCCATCTGTGGCGAAACTCGTAACCCAAGTCCCAAGAGATGTTCTCTTGGTAACCATGTCGGTTTTGATCCTGTTGGTGACCCTGGTGTGGTTTTGTTGTATTAAGTTTTGGCGCTAGTTGTACTCGTCTCTCAACTAGTTGATTAGACTGATGAAGATCTTAAGTGAAAAACCATTTTGTTTCATCATATTAGATTCGTACTAATATTTAGCAGTTTCTACATATGCCACACTTCATTTTTAGGCATATTTTTAAATAAATTTGTAGTTTTAAAACTAAATTACCTAAATTTCATTAGACCTTCATTTATTTTCCTTCATTTTGAATTCGTACCACCATTTTTCCATTTTATACTTTTATTACATCTAATTTTTGTGCAAAGTTAATTGAGTGAAAAATGTTTTACGTTAATTTTTTTAAACATTTTATCTGATCGCCATTATATTCCGCCATCTTGAATTCGTACCACAATTTTACCAGTTCATTTCTATATCACACTTAATTCTTGCGCAATATTTGAAGAACATCTGAAAAGTAGTTTCCAAGGGTAATTTTTTAAATATTTTATTAAGCCGCCATTTTGTTTTGCCATCTTGGATTAGTATCAAAATTGTCCCAATTCATTTTTCACTGTAATTTTTTTAAGATTTCACTTGATCGCCATATTAGATTTTTATCAAAATGTTACCAGGTCATCCTCATAATATGGCCGTTAATTTTTGACCCAAGTTTAAAATCACTGGATAAATAGTTTTTTAGCTATGCCGAGACAGATCGACAAACAGACACATCGACAGACCGACGCAATTGAAAAAACATGTTTTTTTGGTATCTAGGTAACCTACCTGGCTGGGTGATTTTTTCGCGGTTGCATTACTTTCCTTTTACGAAGGAAGTAATATATCCAAATCAGAATAATTTTAAAAAATCGGTAAATTTCCTTTAGCCGCAACTTCTCTGATTATGAATATTTCCTATTATCAGGTATAGTGGAGTATGACGCAATTTAGTTTCGCCCATAGTTATTCAGTAGCACAATGACATATACATTTTTTCAAACATATTTATTGGGAGCCATTTTGTTCCACCATATTGGATTAGCTCCAATATTTTACTGGTTTATACTTATGCCACACTTGATTTTTGGGTCATAACTTAAAATAAATTAAATAGGTAGTTTTTACACTAATGTTTATAAAGTTTCATTAGACCGCCATTTTCGTCCGTCATGTGTAAGTCGTTCGAAAATTTTACCAGTTTATCCCTATATCACATCGAATTTTTGTGCAAAGTTCGTTGCGTTTCACGTTGATTTTTTAAAGATTTTATTTTGCTGCTATTTTGTTATGACATCTTGATTTTGTACCACAATTTTATCAGGTTATCTCTGTATCGTACTTAATTCTTGCATAAAATTTGAAATTAATCTAAGAAGTATGTTTATCAGGCTGATTTTTTAAATAGTTTATTAGGTCGCCATTTTGTTTTGCTTTCTTGGATTCGTGCCAAAATGTTACTAATTCATTCCTATGTAACATTTGATCTTTTGTTTGAGATCAACTGGGTAATCAGTTTTTTAGTAATATTTGTTTAACGTAGAGGATTATAGTGGGAAGAGGGCAGGCAAATAAAACCAATATGGTAATTTATATCTCAACGTTTCGTGGTCAATTACCACTTTCTCAAGGGCCTATAATAAAGAGAAAAAAGAACACATTACATTTGGTCCTACTATAATAAACCTATCTAATTTGAAATGACAAAAATTGTACTTAACGCTATTTAAAAAATGACGTGCAAAAATAAATTGAACACATTAAGACAAGAATAAATAACAATGTTTCACTTGCCAATACTTACGCGGTCTGGATGCCTTTATAAATCATTTCAGTGTATGTAAATTTATATAGCTTCATGAGATGACTGCAAAATCCTGGCAAATACGTCTTTTTTACGTTTTTAGTTATTTTTATAAACAATGTTTTATTTCCGACTGATATATGAAACGATCTGACGTTAGATATTAAAAAATTAGGGATTTATCGCAAATAGAGGAACTACATCAATACCGCGTAGTATGGCGTATACAAAGTCAACTAATAAATAAATTAAACTTATAAAACATAAAAAACGAAATCACGAAACATCTAACCTAGTAGGTCACAAATTTAAAATATATCAAAAATCCAGAAAAGTAGTGAAATAATTGGACAGACGAGGGTAATATTTTTATATTATTGGTTTAAACCACTCTGGAAATGGTCTTTATATTTATTTAGTATTGATGAGTAACAGCAACTTAAATTGTTTATATCTGTTCTAAAATTAATCGAATTATTCAGGTTAATATATAACATTTCCCCAATATTACGATTTATATAATTTTATTATGTTCTTTATCAAAAATTATTGTCTTTTAAAAATCAAATTCATGACCCCTGTGCCGATGATGAAGACTGAGAGCAGTTGTCTCTATTTCATTATGATTGCGACAGTCGTTTGTGTGTTGTCGTAGGCGATCTTTTTTTAACACTTCACTAGGCCGGCAATTTGTTCCGCCGTTTGGGATTCCCAATTATTCCAATATGTATAAAAATATTCTCCGGTCTCTTTGAATTAGAAACACGAGACTCATTTCATAGGCAGGGTGTTACATTTTAGACACCAAAACTTATATTAATTTCAGAAAAATTAAACAACCAGTATACCTGTGAGCTACACTAAAAAAAATGTACAATTTTAAGAAACTTTTGTATTTAAGTTTTTTTAAAAAGGTCTCTATTAAAATACGAATGTTGATGTACCTATACATTAAATATACATTTAAAATGACACGCAGAATTTTTTACTACATAGTAGAGTCAATACTCAATAGGAATGCATTGCTTCTTATGAGAGCGTTTTTCCCTTTCTCAAGTACCTCGGCTGTCTTTAAAGATGATGTATCTCAACTCGTGCATCGCAACTTGGGCGTTTTTAAAAATGTACCTAAATCCTTCGAGCGTTCACAAACTTGGCATATCTAATAATTACAATTTCGGACGCAAAAATAATTAGAAGCCTGTATAGATATATAGATGTCTAATTATTGAACGGTATATGCTTTTTTTTGAAGATAAAAAAAAATTTAAATAGAAAATTATTAATTCCTCCAGGAAAAATAAAAACTGTCAATTGGAAAGTAAAAAAATTAGCATCAACATTGTTTATTTTAAATAGCTTTAAATTACTTTATCCAAATAATTTTGATATATTTGCATTTAAACTGTACTATTACATTTTTAGAATTTAGACTGATAAATGACAAATAATACATATTTGATCTAAGATGGCTTCGAAACAAAGCTTAAAAGACATGGCCGTCGTTCTTATATAAAGACGTTGTTGTAGATTTTAGGTTTTATCTTATATTTTGACAAGAAAATTGTATGAAAAAAGAGAAAATGAGATGATAATGGTATACGTAAATTAATGCGATAAAGATAAAAAAATTAATGAAGATTTTGAAAATTTATGGATGATATTTTTTTTTGTTTTCAATTTCTAATGGGTATGGCTTTATTTATCTTTCTAATAAACCCTATTTTTATGTTTTACAATCAGGACCGGATTAACCATTGTTGGCGCCCTTAGCACAATTATTATCGATGTTTGCATAATAAAACAACCAAAAAACTCGACAAAAAATTTAATTTAACACATAAGTATATATAGGTATGAAATAGATATAGGTATCTATTTAAAAAACGGAAGTGATATTTACATGCAAAGGAACATAAAACTAAATAAAATTATTTAAAACACGAACATTATTAATTTTAAAAATGCTTTTTTTTCTGGACTTTGCAAAAGCAAATGACTTAAATAGTTCCTCAAAAGAAACCCTTTTAGTAAAATCGCTCTCTATGCAGAGAAGAGCAAGTCCACTAACGGGTTCTTGAGGCATACTAGTTCTGTAAAAAAATTTTAAAGCGTTTCAGGAATGAAAATGATCTTTCGGCAGACGTGTCTGAAATCTGGAGCCTCTTGAATATACGGAGTAAAATTTCAACATTTGGGTAGATGTGCTCCAATTCTTTCTCTTTTATCCATTTCAATAAATTTCATGGGTTGTTTGGGAATACAACGCCTGTGCTATCAGAATTTAAATTTTGTAAATTGCACTGTAAATAAACTAGCTATTCTAGGCGATCTTTTTTTAACACTTGACGACCCTATGTACTATCTGTACTTTTGGTAATATATATTATTATTATTATACTATTATTTTCTTTTCGGTGTCAACGCAGAATGCTTGGCTAATTGCTAGCCCTTTTTTTCACGCTAAAATTGTTTAAATAGAACAAAACACAAACATTTTCCAACGTTACAATGTAAGGTCCATTTCTGCAATAAGTGTATCAATGATAGCATAAAACATGTCAAATCGAAATTTGTCACTTTCGCTGAAATGTTTTTCTTCGTTATCTCGAGTTTCGTCATTTCTAAGCTCCCGAATTTTATCTTTTTCTTTCATAAGGTTCTAAGCCACTTAACTCCATCTCTTTTTTCATAACTGTCAAAATTATTCCGAACTATTTCGAAAAATGACGCCAACGATTTTAAAATGTCAACTGCCTCGGCTAAATCTAAACTGCCTTCTGTAAATCTGCACTGACTCAAGGCGTTCTAGTTTTGTTTTTAATGCAGGGTCTTCAGCTCTAGTGGCTGCCTTTTGATTTATACAATCCTCTATTTTAGAGAGTGCGTTAATAACCGCATGCCAATTTTATTGCAGCGCAACACATGCATCACCCCGAGCAGACCACCGCGTAATAGATAAACTCGTAAATGTTGTTATTTTATCATTCTTGTCACCTTGTTAGTCTGGGTCTGAGCCTGAAATTTGCTCAAAACTTTCCACCTGTTCTTGGCCACTACCCGCGTCCTACCATCAATTTCTAGGCCACTACCCTCGTCAGGTAGACTTGGAGCCTTCAGTGAAATTATTTTATTAAACGAACAACATTTTGTGATTGGATTATAAACAAATGCCAAAAAAATATCTGGTTTTCAGTATAAATTTCTTTGGACAGACGAAACGCGATTTACAAATTGTGGAATATTCAATAATCACAATCATCACAACTCTAGTACAGATAATCCGCATGATTTAATATAAGGCGATTGCAAACAAAATTTGGATTTAATGTGTGGTGGACATTATAGGTAATTTGGAATAAGTCCGTAGATTACTAGTTTGATAAATGAATAAATTCATTCATTTTCGAATAAAATCTATCTTAAGATTAAGACCTTAAACTTCCTGATTTTTATTTATGGAGATACGCAAAAATAAGAAAATCGCGAAGAATTGAAATACATGGTACAAGATGTTCTTATTAGAATCAATGGAAACACCCTGGGGAGAGTTACACATAAAGTTTTAAGGTTGTGTGAAAAATGTGTGGAAAACGAAGGCAGAGTGTCATGGGTTTTTAAACATTTCTTTATGAATTTTCAATCAACAGTGTTGCTTAATTAAACTAATAATTAAATACATTAAATTAAAAGTTTTAAGTAGCTCTTTCAAGAAATGCAAAAATCCTATATGGCGTCAATAACAAATTTGAAAATTCGTAAATCTATCTCGCAAACAGAGTGCGCTAGAATATTTATTTAACTACATTTTATCTTCTTCTATTCTTGAATTTGCTGAGCTACAGAGAAAAATTGGAAATGCAGATTTTTAGTTTTTTCTAATTATCTCAAAATCTGCTGAAGGTAATTTAAATTTTATATAATCAGAATCAAATTTGTAACGAAATTGTCTAACACTTTCCTAATTTACTCATCTTTCTAGCTATAATAATTTTCGAGATAGCAATACATGTATTCAAATCTTGGTCACACTGTATATATAAATAAATCAATAAATATGTGTGTATCTTTAAAAAATATGTGCTACTGTAATGTTTTTACTTCATAAGGTGGACCAGATGAAAATTTAATCTTTTTTCCACCCGCTATATTTTTTACTGCGCTGTATCTCTAACGGTTGTTAAGAAATTAAATTTTGAAACAAAATGTTCGGGCTGTCTAATGACATTTTGTCTATATTATATACACTTGTTGTTCACTAGATTTAGCAGCAGATTATACATATGTGTATAAAATGGATATAAGTTACATTTTTTGACCTCGAATTCTTTTTAAAATTTGGATTAAGTAACTTAGGAATAAAGAAAATTTTGATAAATGAAAAGGAAATAAGAGTAAAATATATTTATATAGACTTATCTCTTGTAAGTGCACAAAAATTAAGCCTGATATAGGGACAAAGTGCTAAAATTTTTGTGTAAATGTATAAATGTAAAAAAACTATTTATCCAATTGACTTGCATAAAAATGTAGTGTGAAACAGTGATAGATAGTGCAAATTCTATATAGCAAAACAAAATTGCGGTCTAATAAATTGTTTAAATATTCAGAAAAATTCCATTTTTTCGAATAAAACCTTTTATGGAGGAAAATAATAAATTACATAATTTGTTTTTATAGACTATGTAACAAAAGTTGTGAAACAATAATAAAAATAAATGAATTAAACACTAAAAAAATAATTTACAGAATCCTTATCCTTGAATATATTATCACAGAAAAAACTTCCTTGGTTTTTAAGGTCAATAAAGGCCTTATTTTTTACAATGCCAACGATATTTATTTAACATCTTCCTCTGGGCTACAATAATGTATTTTTTACAATGTAGATTTAATTTTTAATAACAAACTACATTGTATAAATCTCCAAGAAAATAAATATTTTGAATTTCTAATAATAATTATATAGATTTTTTTAAAAAACAGGTAAGCTTAAAACACTCAGTAAATAAAAAAAAAACAAACAGAGGCATCCTTATGTTCACTAGATAATGCATCTGTTATTTAATTTTTTAGAAATACACTGAAAAGTAGCAATAATTGTTTTCATATTATAGAGTGTTTCACTTAAAACTCTAAACGCCGTTTCCTCTAGAATTAACAAATATTTCAAAATATGGTCAAAAGTTGACAGTCTAATGGGTAAAAATCAACTACTTACGGTAGGGCTGTCCAATACGCGGAACGCGGGCCTCATGCGGCCCCCGATTGCTCGATTCTGCGGCCCGCCTTACGTTGACGAGTTCATTATTATGTGTGAATCTATTATCTAAATATATTATCTATTAACGAATAAATAAATACATACTTTTTTGGCAGTAACATGAACTTTAAACAGCTCGCATCAAACCTCAGACCTACAGAACGGCATCTCGATTAGATTTAAAAGCGCTTATATTAGTCAGTTTTTTTTGTTTTTATTCATCAAAAAAGGAATAAAATAGAGGTATAGTGCATAACGATTTTTTAATAGTGAGCTTGTTAAAAAGTACAGAGTTGAAGTAAAAATTTACTTCGTTTGTCAATAACAAATAATAAGATGAATAGATAACTTAATGTTATCTATATCTTAAGTTAATAAAAATCACTTTCATTTTAGTTATTTTTTAGAAGTACAATGCAACTTTTTAAAGTCCATCCTATTTATTTTTTTAACCAGTCAAGATAAAAATTTCGACAGCGACTGAACGTCATTTTGCAAAAAAAAGTTTAATAGAAAAGGAGATTGAGTAATACATCTTTTGAAAGGACTTTTGAAGCTTAATTCATTCCCAAAATATGGGGCAATATAATTACTCACTTCAAATGGCGGTCATTTGTAGATGTGACGGAATCTAAAAAATATGAGAATTAGAAGATACTTTCGCTGTAAATTAAAAAATATAAAATTTAGATCCATACTTATTAGGACATTTTAGTTAGGAATCAAGTAAGGAATAAGAATTATTGAACGATATTTCCTCTCATTATTTTGGGTTCTCAGTTACGGATGGCCGCCATTTTAAAATAACATATTTAAGTGGGGGATGAATTCAAAACAATATGCTTGTAGACCCCTATTTGTATTTAATAGTTTTTTAATGACGTCCCGCCGACATCTTGAAATGTTCTATCATGAAACCTACCCAAAATTAAGTATTTAGTCTTCTACTGAAGTATCCAAATTTCAAATTTTAATCTTGAATGGTTGAAAAAAAAGGGGGCGGGCATTAAAGAGCTTTACCTTCCAATATTTCAATCTTTTCCAGTTTTAAGTGCAGCCCGTAAGTATTTTGTTTTTCTCTTGTCGGCACTCGGGCTATCTGATATTGGACAGCCGTGATTTACGAGATCCAATAAAACCATTGTAAAAAGTTTAATAATATCAAATTTTAAAAATGCGTATATTTCTATATAGGCTAGTTAGATATAAAGTAGTTAAACTGTTTTTATTCCTTTAAGTTTGTTTTTTAAAATACTATTTTAATTTATGTACTACAACTTGTAGTTATGTTTTATTTTAATCTTAATGGGTTTTATTTTTATACAATATATCTTATCTTTACTTAATTAGCATATTTGTGATATTGTATTGATGTTGTTGACAAAAAAAAAAGAATAAATTAACATAATTCCAAATGCCAAATTCTTGTAGCTTAAGAGAGATGTGGAAATTTAAAAAAAGTGGTTATTTAATTTATTAAAATGTAATTATTTAGAGCCAAAGAAAAAAATTGCTTTCCTGAGATATAGCGGGTCTTTTAGAAGAGTAACAACTTATTTCTAAATAACTTGTTTTGAAACGCATATGTTTTAATAATACAAATTTAAGCTGGTTTTAATGTTTTCTCTTAAATTACAACTTAATACAAGTAAATGAAAACCTAAAAAATCATATTTAGAAAAATATATGTCCTAAAGCAAATAACAGAAAAAAATTATTATTTTATTAAGAGACCAGGAATATATTGGAAAACAATATAGTGTAGTATAGTCATATATTTTAAGATTGTCTAATTCTTTACAAGAACCGATTTCTTGATGGAGAACCCTTAAGCCTATTTTTTTAATAATATCTAGGGTCTAGACTACGCAGAAAATATACAGGGTGTGCAAAAAAATAGGTTAAAAACCTAGCGGACCTAAATATTCTAAACGTATATTTCAACATCATGTTTTAAATTTAAAAGTTTTAAGGTGTGCTGAACATTTTCTTCAAACGAGTTTTTTATTTTCTCTCTAATTTTATTATCTTTAAAAATACAGGTGTTGCTTTTAGTGCCAAATTAACCAAACGCGGGTGACACAGGGGACATTTAATAGGTTGCCATTATTTTAGTTTTAAAAATATCAATAACTTAAAATTTGATACATTTCTATAACTCCATAAAATGCAACATTTCTATGAAAAAACAGTTATTAATTACTTCCTATTTTACCGTGATTTTTATTCAGCCTAAAATTAGCTTTTCAACGATGTATCACAAATAAACTTTCGTTTTTAAAATGGCAACTGGACAGCCATTGTAAAAAAATTCAAAATTGCCGGTTTTGGAATTTTTATAGAAATTTTGAAAATGAAGGTTAACATGTGTGATACATTATTAAAAAGTAGTTTTACGGCAAAAATCCCTAAAAAAAAATATACAAGGTGTCATTAAAAATATTAGAGTAAATTGCTCTTTCAGTAAAATAAGAAAAAAAATTTAAAAAATCTATTATTTCCCAAAACGATTTTTAAACCAAAGTGTTTTAAAAAAATAAGCCTATTTTGGACTGTTTAAAAAGTATCTTGTAAAAAGTGACTAGTGGTCCAAGCGCCATTTTGAAAACAAAGGTTAACTTGTGAAATATCCTAGAGAAGCTAATTTTAGGCTTCGTTCTATGCTGAATACGATAGTCCATAAAACATACAGAGTCCTGTTTAAACTAAAAAAGTATGGATCATTTCCGATAACTGAAAGAATCTTTTAATTGTTTTTTTAGAGAAAATTTGCCCCTTATGGAGTTATACAAATGTCTAAATTTCAACTTAATATTTTTAAAACTTAAAAAATGTCAGCATGTTACATACCTCCTGTGACACCCGGTATTGGCAAATTTAGCTCCAAAAGCAACATCTGTATTTAGTAAAAATAATAAAGTAGGAGAGAAAATAAAAACCCGTTTGGAAAGAATGTTTAGTATTCCTTAAAACTTTTAAATTTAAATTTGTTTTTATGCCACAGTATGTTGAAATAAACGTACATGATCTTTACAATTGCTAGGTTTTTTACTAACCTTAACATATTTTTTGAACACTCTGTACATTTTCTGCGACTGCAGACCCTACAGACTAAAAAAATTAAGACTTAAAGGCTCTCTAGCAAGAAAACCTTACTAATTTTTTCAAACAATAATTCTAAAAAATATTAAAAAAACGTTTCAAATTTTTTTTTCAATTTCACTAAGGATTAGGCTGATCTAGGAATTAGAACTTAAAAATTATTTTTTACATTTTCGTACAAATAAAATACTGGAAAATTCGAAGTCTTTTTTAACACCTTGTATAAATAGCTTTTTAGCTTAGGTAAGTTTTATGCTTTGTAAAATAAAATAAGATCTGTGAAGTCTTTATTATTTTAAGTGTGTGCTTCTATATTGTTTAAGAAAAAATTTAAATAGTTTTTGTTTAAAATTTAAATCCATAATAATGTGGTTTATTTATTTATTATTTTATTATATTCCAAACCAGCGCAGTCAAACGCCACAAAAAGGCTTGATTAAGAATAAATCTAGAAAATGTTAAAAAGGTCCTCGATGAAAATTACCCAGCAGAATCCTGTACTTTTCTAACAGCCCAACTTTCCCTAACGAATTTAAGCACAATTTGCTTTAAATATATTATTTCTCGACCCTATTTTGAATCGCATAAAAAACTTTAAATATTATGCCGTTGTCATCTAAACCTACTCTTGAACGATTCACTAAACATATGATAATAAAACCTGAGATGAACGATTTTATTTTTAAGGTAATTGAATTAAAAACTCGTTTTTTATAAAATAAATCGAAAGTCTTGCTGTGTAGGAGCGGGTTTTGATTGGCCTCCCCCTGGAGATAAAGAAATTGACAAAAAATAAAACTAATTTAGTGGTTAATTAACTAATTATTAATCAATTTAGTAGTTATTTAAGGAGAGAAGGTCCTCCTCCTCCTCCCTATCCTCCTCTGTAATATTGAAAACTATTTAATCGAGTTCGTTAACTTAGCCTTGTCGCCGAAGGTTATTTCTTTAAGCTATGACCGATAATATAAGATTACTTCGAGAGACTCCCCTCTTAAAGTTAAAGCTTAAAAGGGGTAAATACGATTTTGCTGCTTCAATTTAAAGTTGTAAATGTAAAGTAACAAACATTTCTGAAACTTGTCAAATGTTTAAAAGAAAAAGGCGCTCTCGAGTTTTAAACCAAGTAAAATTAAAAAGAAATAAAAAAGAAAATAAAGTGACAGAAGAAATTTCCGATGAGTGTCGTATTTGCTATATACCTTTAAAAAATGAAGAAAGATGCAGACCTAATTCTTGTGATCATAAATTTTGCCTTAACTGTTTAGTCGAATGGACCGTGGATAGTTTTTTAGCGTGTCCATTGTGTAGAAAAGAGTATTGCTTTATCATTTTGTTATTTAATTCTGAAACCATTCCTTTGCATTATTGCCACCTTACGAAATTTAAAAACTTGAATCTTATTGAAATGAAAGTTTATTTTAAAAACACTTTAACTCTATAAACATGGCTAATGTGAACGAAATTACCGGATGAAGAATTGGAAGTGGTGAACATTTATGACTGTGTAAACGTCAACCTTGCTGAAGGAGAACATTTGGAGTTTCAAGATGTAAATAATTTTATTTCAAATGAGATCGAATCGGGTGATTCAGATCTAGAAATTGACCAAGCTGATGAAAATTCAATGGCAAAAAAGGCGTTAGTACCGATTTTTCGTGAACATTTCATAGATAAAATACTTTGTATTGTTCAAAGTTATGTGATTCGTTCGTACGGTATTAGACAAAAACAAACATTATGTTATTTTTGTTATTACATACATCAATTGTCTTTTGCAATGTTTTTTTCCAGTAGTGGAATGAACTGTATTATTATAGGTTTTTACAATTTCGTGTAAAATGTCTACCCATTTATATTTTCCACGTAAAAATTAGAGAGTTTTTATGGTTCTATTTACTCTCTCCACGATACTAGCTTTCATGTTTGAGTAAGTATTGTAGTGATTTATGTTAAATTTAACCATTACATTTTTAAAATTTGTATTAAAAAACACTTTTTTGATATCACTTTGTAGATTTTTCGGTTTAAATTTTGCTCTCTGTAATATTTTTTGTATCGCCAAAGTTACGTCATTTGCAGACTTTGATTTAACCGGTTCTACCCACAGAAATTTTGCAGCACATTGATAACTACAAGAATGTATCTGTATCCTTTATTTGGTTTCCAGTATAGAAATATTTGAACTAAATAACCTTGCCCTAGATCATTTATTCCTTTTACAGTAACCCCTCTTCGTCTATATTTTTTTTCTGCTTGGTCTATGAAGTTTATTAACAACATCTTTATTTTTTGCTCATGACTGAAATTGGACAATGATTAAGTTTCAATAATTATCGGACATTTTATTCCTAATTCACCATAAAAAGTTAGTATAGTCACACTATCTTGAGGATAAAAACTAATTGCATCATTCTGGTTGATATATATTCGCTTTCCCAATGGAATAGGAATATTTTGTAATTTTTAACAAAACCGCATCTTTGGGGTACTCAACTTTGATTATTTCATCTGAAGTAAATGCAAATTTATATATTAATCTTCCATCTTAAAGTAATTGATAACTTCTTTTATATGTTACAATGTTATACAACAAATTTGTTTTGGCGATATTTACAACGTTTAAAATTTGAGAGGAAGCATTTATATTTAATTTATTTTTATCTCTATCTAATATATGTGATCCAAATTTGTCAATCGGCATATTGGCATGAAAGTCCTACGAGGAATAAATATTTTGTGGCAATACAGTGTTTTTTTTTAATTACTTTTGCCTCCCTAAGTTCTTCTAAAATTGACACAATTTCATTTTGATGACCTGTATAACCCGCCATTTGCGATGATACAAGTAGTTTCAATTTTTCAACTATTTCATTAATACTGTCGAAATAAATGTAATAAATTTTTTTGTTAGGTAAGTTTAACATTGCTCCATCTTTTTTGATGATGAGGATCGTGGTCTCTGAGGAGGTCTTAACTTGTTTAAAGTACTGAAACTAGACATATTTGAAATGCTAGATGCAGAAGATCTTGTAGGTTTAATGATGTTTTTTTTTATTAAATATTGTTTAATTATTGTTATATATTTCGGATCTGTGGTTCCTTGAACTTGCTCTTTGGGGTCATAATTTCTTTTGTAAGCATTTGTTCGTTTTAATATGTCCATATATTTTTCTACATCATCAGGTTTGTAATCTTTAGGATCCTTAAAAAAAGTAGTTCGTACAACCCAGTAGTTCCCTTATAAATTAGATCTTTAAGTTTTAAGTTTTCATCCTTAAACTCAACAGTAGAATCTCCGATTTTCCATTTCTCTAGTAAAGGGTCGTGAACAAAACCATGTGTATGATCTAGTTCACGACTTCCCTTAATCAAGTCATCAACAAATGATCTTACGAGTGGGTGATACACTTCGAGATACGTATCGGAAACGTCACCTCTTTTAGTTAATTCAAGCATTTCCTGTCTTATATCTGCTGCCGTGGGTTCAATAAAAGATGATTCGAATGGACGACTGGGTTGAGTACCAGTTGGTTCATCTAAGAATACATCTTCATTATAATTTTATAAAATGTCTTCATCTTGTAGAAATGATAGAATATCATAAGGAAGCTACTTATTATAAATAATTGTTTGTCTTCTTCCTGTCTTTTTTTTTTGTAGTTGAAACACTACGTTTGCCGATTTCTGGAATTAAAAAAGTTTTACGAAGGGTTCGGTTTTTATTGTTTTAATTAATTCTTGCAAAGGCTCAGTTACTGATTTTAATTCTTTTTCTTGTCGAACTTCACTCTCTGCTAAATCTGATTTTAGTGCTTGATATTTTCGTTTAACAGCTTTTCGAGCTTCTACCAGTTCTTTTGCAACTTTTACATTCATTTTGACTAAAATATGACGAGTCATAAACTAAAGTCGATTGTAAAAGTTAGATATTATATATGTTTTAAAAGTGTATAAAACTGTCAAATCCTTTTCGATATCTCCTAGATTTTAAATTGCAATCCTTATCAATAACTAAAAAATCAAAGTTAGATTTTCAACACATTGAATAAATTTTTTTTTAAATTTCGAATGACATATCTGAGGTGACATGATCATTATAAACATGTTTTAAATTCGTTCCATCTGGTCTAAATAAAATTAATAAATTTGCATTATCTCTAATTAGTTGTTTTGGAATTGAAGAAGAGGTTTGACACAAATAAAAGAAATCGGTGTTTTTATGTCGTCCAAAGGAAAAGTAATCTCGCATAATACTTTGATTACAACAAACAATATCATCAAAAATTATTACAGAGTTGGGTTTTACCTCGGCAGGTGACACAATTTCTTCTTCGTTAGTCGACTCAAAATATCCTATTTCTTTAATAGTCTGCATTACGTTTCTTAAAAACTCATATTTTGTTTGGTACAAGGATTTTGGAAAAATATATACATTCTCAAAACGTAAACCATTTTCTGATACCAAAAGAGCAACAACCACATTGGTTTTTCCTGAACCAGAAGGTCCTATAATTAAAGCTCTTTTGGAACACCCCCCGAATAACCTTCCATGCTTTTTAAAATTATTTGAGTTGACATCATGATTTTTGACTGGCAACGAGAAAGATTCTTTTTCTAATCACATTTTAGGAAAATCAATGTGTATCTGAGAAATATCTTCAGATTTTTTATTTAAATATATAACCTCAGTTAAGCTTCAGTATATATAAAATGGGAAGACAAAGTAGATGTAGACATATTAGGAAGTCAAAGCTCATGACGAGAGATGGTTCGTTAAACACTTTAATTAACAAGTTACCATTCGAATTACACATTCCATCATACAATTATTGTGGTCCAGGAACCAAACTAGGTAAACGGATTGTTAGAGGAGATAAGAGCAAAAATCCTTTAGACGAAGCTTGCAAACAACACGATAGTGTTTAGTATAAATTTTCTGATTTAAAACATCGCAACGAAGCGGATCAGGTATTGGCATCAAGAGCATTTGAAAGATTCAAGTCACTTGGGGCAACAATCGGTGAAAAGATTGTTGCTTTAGGAATATCTGGAATTATGATTGGGATTAGGGCTACGAAAAGGAAGGGGAATAAAGTTAATAAAAGGAAAAACGGTTCGATCAAAAAAATTTATTTTCAGTCTGCAGTTCAAAAAGCTAAGAAAGAAATAATCGGAAAAAAATACAAAAATTTACGTGTTGCAGCTTAAGATGCGTTGTCTTTGATCAGCAATTATAAAGGAAGAGTAAAAAATCCCACAAATCGAATTATCCCAATTCCAAAATCCGGTGGAGTTTTACCATTAATAACTCTTTTTGCAGGATAATCTGCTTTAGGAGCACTTAGTGGTGGTGCTGCTGGACTTGCTTCAGCCGTTAATTCGGCGAGGAGCGCTAAAAATACACTTGAAGAACAAAAAAGACATAATAATGTTATGGAGCAATTATCTATTGGAAAAGGTTTATTTTTGCGTCTATATAAACAAGGGTGTAGATTATATTTAAAACAAAAAAACTGTTAAAGATGCTGCCTCACAAATCACTAACTAACATTGATTTAAGAAAGTATGTCAAAAAATTACAAATTCCAAATTTTCGTGGTGTATTTATGCGGAATAATATGCCAAACGTTATCAGTAAATATGAAACTGGTATAAATTTAGGTAATAGTAATGGAGCAGGTACACATTGAACTGCTTTTATTAAAAATGATAAAATTATCAATTATTTCGATAGTTTCGGCAATTTAAGATCCTCTTTAGAGACTATAACCTATTTTTTAGCGATGGTAGCAAAAACAAAATTATATATAATCATAACTCTTACCAGTCTTACAATTCTTTAAATTGTGGTCAACTTTGTTTAACATTTCTTTATAAAAACACACAATAGATAATATTAGAATCATTTAAGAAGACAATACGTTAGAATGTCGTTCACAATAGCACTCTCTGCTCAAGGAGCAACGTTGCATGCGGATTTTAACCCTCCAATTTATTTAAATATTGACTCAGTATATCTTACAGGTTTAACTAATTTTGAAACTTTTAATGCTATTCCAAATATTGATGAAAAAAATAATAGATTTTTCTATGGGGGATGGTAACGATTTTATTAAAATCCGTCCCGGAAGCTATGAAATTCAATATATTAATAAATATTTAATAGAACAATTTGATAAAATAGGGATTTCGTTTCATTTATTTGCAAATAATAATACTCTACAATTGGTAATTAATTTTAGGATTCAAAAAGCAGGTTATCAGAGGTGATGGAAAGAGTAAACATTCAGATGTTCCTGCAGAAATTATAAAAGTTCACTGTATATCGATTGCAGTATTGCTGCAGGTTCTTACTTGAACGGAAGACCCGTTCATATTATTCATCATTTTTTTCCGAACGTCTCTCCTGGATTTAAAATAATTGAAAGTCTACAAAATATTATATATTTTTCCGTAACCGTAAAAGTGATAGACAAAATTACTGTAAGAATATTAGATCAAAACGGGGAAACAGTGAATTTTCGGGACGAAACAGTTACACTTAGACTGCACATTAAAAAACTAGATTAATAATGGTTATATTATACAACAGAAATTTTAGTATTTCAAATAAAAGTTTTCAAAAAACATATAATAGACATAAATTACTCAAGAAAAACATTAGTAGACGTGTAAACGTTAAAGAGCTAACAACTGCAAATAAAAAGTTTCTGAAGTCTCTAGGACTTAAACTTTTAATATGAATATACTTAATGTTACAGAAAAGCTTTTAATTGATAATTCCATCACTCATTTGGAAATTCATTCTTATGAACCTTATTTACCCACCAAATTAGGAAATAATGATGAGATAATAATTTCCGTCCATGAAATTGAAAAATACACCCTTCCTTGTGAGAGTTTTCTTTACATAGAAGGAAAGTTAACTAGAGAGGACGAAACAGTTTCTAAAACGTTGAGTTTAATAAATAATGGAATTGCCTTTCTTTTTAAATAAATAAGATACCGATTAAATGGTGTTACTATAGATTCGGTTTAAAATGTTGGTATCACATCAACTCTAAAACGTTATCTTTCATTTAATGAAAACGAGTCAGCTAAATTACGAAATGCAGGCTGGCATCCTGTTAAAACTCTTCAAACAGGTGCGACTACGACAACAACTGTATCTATCCTCGATGAAAAAACAGGATTTTTTTAATGTTTGCATACCCCTTAAAACTTTAGTGGGATTCTTCGAAGGCTATAAAAAAGTAATAGTAAATTCGAAACAAAAGCTCATACTTGTTAGGAATAATACCGATAGCAATGCCATTTCAACCACAGATAACAAG
Organism: Kuschelorhynchus macadamiae; assembly: GCA_030620095.1. Taxonomy (NCBI): domain Eukaryota; kingdom Metazoa; phylum Arthropoda; class Insecta; order Coleoptera; family Curculionidae; genus Kuschelorhynchus; species Kuschelorhynchus macadamiae. The sequence goes on from JAUTXW010001878.1 coordinate 509,368, forward strand.
AAAAATCCAAAAATTACTCTTAACAAACTAACATGGAATATACCTCATATATCAGTAGGAATTCCTCAAGAACTATCACTAACAAAAATTATAGATAAAAATACTGATATAATAATAGCGTTTAGAAGTTGGGAATTGAGTATCCAGAACTATTAAAAACTAATAGACACAATTGGCCAGTTAAAACCTCAACCCGAGTTGAAACCTCCCGTCATGTTATACTTGCATTCCAACAAGAAATATGGTATAAGAGAAAGAGCAATATGAGTGAATTTAATGACATTGACTTAAGAAACATCAAAGTATTCTTAAATTCTGAAAGGTATCCTTATAACGATCTCATATTAGATATGAGTAAAAATAAATTCGCTATCTTGTATGAAATGTATTCCAATTTCCCCAATACTTATTATGGTAAAACAAAAGAACATAATTTGATCCTCCCGTATTCAAAGAAAAGGCTCCCATTGGATATATTAATCTCATCAAGAAGAATCTTTGCAAGCAGGACCTATTGTAATGAGAGTAGAATTTGAACTAAATAAAAACATAGAAAAAGACACAACAGCGTATATATTACGTAATAAAGTTTTTAGTTACCACCCACAAACTTTAAAAATTGTAAAGCAGCTGTAAATTAGCTACGTATGCGGGATTTTTACCTCAAAAGTAAATTTAATTCCTAAATATAACTTGCAAATAACAAAAGAGTCAGTTGTTACTAGACGTTTGACAAGGAAACGTGACTAACTGATAATGTCACTTCGAGTAGGAGAGATAGAAACTTTTATCAAAAAATTAAGAGAATTCAAAAAGGATATTGAAAATTACTCCGAAAAAACATTTATTTTTAAGAAATTTTGTAAATTAAAAATATGAGACTATTATTAGACATTCAAGGTTTTAAGGACGAAATAAATAAATTTATACCTAACGAATTGGTAGCTTACGATGCAGATAGCATAAATCACTATATTTTTAAACAACCTTTTCCTTTAAACTTTTCGCCTGAACAACATAAGCAAGCTATTTGGTTAATGAAAATGTATCATTGTATATAGTGGATTTCTGGACATACCACACTTCATCAATTTTCAAATATAATCAAAGAATTGACGGCGGATACTGAATTTGTTTACATTAAGGGGAAGGAAAGAGCTGAATGTACAAGAAAGTATTTAAAAAAGCCAATTATTGAGTTAGATGAATCTAAACCAAAATGTTTTTATCACTCTAAATCATTATGTATGTGTGCACTTTCAAACGTTTTATACTTGTTTGATAATTTTTTTATGAATGAATAAAAATAATATTAGCTTTATGTACTTTGTTTTATTTAAACTTATTACACCATATTTTTAAAATTATATTGTATTTCTAAACTGTCAATATCAGCAAAAAATTGTTTTCTGTTTTTTTTTTTAAAGTTTTTACACACTTGCACTATTTTTTTACAAAATTCAGCTTGTTCTAAATATTTTTGACTTGAGCATTCAGGTTATCAGCAAAAACTAAATATCTTGAGCAAGTTTCTGACATAACAAACTCTTCAAGCACTTTGGTCACTAGTTTTTCCATCACAATTACATAATTTTCTAGACTAAACCTTCTTGAGATATTGACAAGTAGAAAACTCTTTCAGCTTCTGCTGCTGCTATTTCTTTCAAAACTGTTGAATTTTGAACAATTTTTTTTAAACTTATGACCTCACTATAAAAGCCTAACTTTATCAGTTCACGCACAAATTCTAACAAATCGACTTCATATAATAATTTGCTAAATTCACTATGCAATTCTTGAATTGTTGATGTTAATTCGTTATTTTCAGTATTAAATGCCATGTTAACACTGAGCTTAAGTGGTGATTCTTTATATTTAACGTTTCCCCTTGGCTACTATTTTAAGAGAGGGCTAGTTAACGAAGTCGATTCAATAATTTCCAATATTAGGGAAGCGGAGGAGGAGGAGCAGATGCATAATGAGGAAGGGGAGGAGGAGGAGGGGCTTCTCTCCTTAAATAACTACTTAATTTTTATATCTTTTTCGCCGGATCTTTATGGTTACATGCATCCTTAACGTATACAAACACCTTTAGCATATGCTTTAATGTACAAATGTCCTTAATAAAACTAAAATACGTATCCATACCTATTTGTTTAAATCTGGGCCCCCCTCAACAACTATCTGCCCTTCCCCCTCAACAAATTTCTAAATCCACCACTGCTCTTATGTGTAGATGAAATTTCTATTAAGTCGCATCTGTTTTGCGGTATTTTAAAGAAGATGACTGGCTTTCTTGAAGGCTTTACCGAAAATACTTCAGACATTGCTAGCAATGCCGTAGTTTTAATGGCTAAAAATATCGCTATTTGGAAGCTAGGTTGCTTCATACCTTTTTTATAAAACATCCCCGTCATCGGATAAATTTAAAAATATTTTATTTGAATCGGTTAGAAAATTGGGCTCTACAGATTTGAATGTTTTAGGTGTAGTTTCTGATCAGGGTTTTAACCTGTGCAAATTAGTGAAAACTACTTTGAACTTACCTGAGGATAATCCGCGCTTTCTATTTGATGACAAAGAGCTTGTTAATTTATTTGATGTTGTGCCTCACCTATTAAAATCGACGAAAATGTATTTTTGGTGGGGGTTGAGCACTAAGGCTATTTTTATTTTATTTAGAACTCTGCAAGCCCAGAGATATAAATCCATCTGTTCACTAGGAACTTAAATCAAGACTGCCTGGAAAAGTTTTTTGTTCAAATTAGGAAACGTTGTGAACGTATTAAAAATACAATTTTGCGCGGCTTTTAAAAAATGGTTGCATAGCGATATTTTGACCAAACGGATGGTGCAAATTTTATAGAAGATATGAATAAGGTTTTGTTAACTTCTGCTCCAAATATGCTCTAATAATGTAATGAAGCATTATTTTTCTCTAGACCCACATACATTCTACTATTTATAAGAACTATTTCTTAGTTGTGTCCGTCCGTGTCAGTTGTGTAATGTAGGTTGTAGGTATTCGAGGTATGTCTTGCATATCCAACATAAATAGGTCACAAAGTTACTCTATGTTGCATAAAATAATAGTAAATTTAATGTATTTAAAAAGTAAATCAAACCAACAAAATTATTTTTGGTTTATTTAAAAAAAATTAATAGTAAGAAACATATAAAACTACAATTACATTAGAGAATGCTTACGAGTATATTAGGTTAATTAGGTTTTGTCTAAATTGTTCATCCGTTACGTTTTCCTGTTTGAGTTAAATAAAAAATATATCTTACCATTTATAGCATGAATTTAAATTATTTATAGTTGTAAAATTCTCCAAAAATTTTAACTGCCCCCTCTTGATCTTATTAAATCGACGGGTTAACACCGATTTTGCCTTTTTTTTAATTGCATGTCTCGAGGAAATTATATATCATAAAATATGTGTTTTTTTGTAACTCTCATAAAACTGTTAAACACCACTTTTACACAGTGACATGTATATACCTCAATAGAATCAATGAAAATAAACACTACTCATTTTCTGCGTTTTTCTATAACACACTGTTTAGAACTTGTAGGGCGAGAAAGTGGAAAATGAAAATTTGAAAGAAAAATTTGCACGCTAATTTTCCGATAAAATCGCTAAGAAAAAACACTTTTTGTTCTTAGACATTTTTTCTCCAAGACGCACCGTTTAAAATGTCATAGAAAATTAAAATGAGGAAAACTCAAAAGTCCCACCTTTTCATTTTCTAGCCTTAAAACTTTAAACAGGCGTCATAGCGAAATGCGGAGGATGAAAAATGTTTATTTTCGTTGATTTTATCGACATAGACCCACTTTTCATGTTATCGTGCAAAAGTGGTCTTGGAGAGTTTATAATAGATATATAATCATGAAATAATTAAAATTTATTTTATGATTAAAACGAAAAATTACAATTTTTTTATAAAAAATAACGAACTTTGTCATATTTTAATATATTAGTTTTTGCAATCTCAAATATGTATTTCAGCTTTTCAGGCCTTTTTCAAATTTTCACTTGAATTTTAGGAATGAGGGACCGCATGGATTATCGAAAACACAGAATCTAGTTGTCCCACTAAAACTAATAGTGAGTGCTTTTCTACTTCAGTATATTAGGGGAAATTGAATTTTAGTGTTTTGAAAAATTTTGATCAAATGTATCACAACCTAATCAAATAATAACTAAATCTAATAATAAAAAAATAACCTAAAATAATTTAATGATTTTCAAAACACTAAAATTCAATTTAAATAACACCTGTAAATAAATAATCATTCATGTTTTCAGCCATCCACTGTATACCAAAATACATAGGTTTTTAATAAGATAAAAAAAATCAAGATAATGGTTTTTATAATTACGGAATTTATATAGATCTCACCCATCGGTTAAAACATTCAGAACATCAAAATTATTACTAAAATAATATTGTCGTTTCCAAGGTAAGCTACATATAAAATCAAATACTTTCTTGGGATTAGGTTCATGGATTAAAACAAAAAAACTTTAAATAACGTTTCGGCTTTTTCAAAATATCTATTTCATGTACATCTAAAAATTAAATACAGAAAGTCTATATACACCAGTTAAAAAATATAAACAATTAGGTACAATGGCACGCATTAAAATTATTAAAAACAATAAGTTAAATTAGTACAGTACATACCTTGAGAAAGATGTTATTTTGCCTTGCTTGGCAGTGTGGAAATAAGTGATACACTGGTTAAAGAATTCTATTGCTTTTTTATATATGTTATTTAATTTTTTTTGATTATATTTACATTGTTGACACTATTGGTGGATATGAGTTGTTTTAAAGGTATTTGTGCAAGTCTGACAGTATATAGTATGTAGTTATGATTGGTGGAAGTAGCTTATAATAATTGAATTAAATTAGACTCTGATATATTTGTTTGAAAGAATGAGATCTATCCCTTCTATGATCTAGATCTCATTCTTTCAAACAACTATTTCCAATACAGAGATAATTACTACCAACAACTTAACGGATGTGCAATGGGTTCACCCATCTCTTCCACCGCAACCCAGATAGTAATGGAATATCTAGAAGAAACATTATTACAAAAAGCTAATGTACCAATATTATTCTTAAAAAGGTACGTGGTTGATTGTTTATTAGCAATACCAAAAAATAAAACAATGGAAATTGTTTCCCTCTTCAACAATTTTCATCCAAAATTGCAGTTTACTTCCGAAATTGAAAATGATGGCGCTCTAAACTTTTTGGATTTAACATTAATAAGAGACCACAAAACAAATTGCATTAAAACTAAGTGGTACACGAAAAAAACCTAGTCCTTCCGCTACCTTAATTATAATTGCAGTCACCCAAAATGTCAAAAAAACTCCGTGGTGATAGGATTAGTTGATCGTGCACTAACACTAACATCACCTATATACCGAGCTGACATTTTAAATAAAGTTAAAAACACCCTCTTAAAAAATTATTCCCCATTAAAAGCCATCGAACGAATTGTAAAACCAAGAACCCATAAATTATACAATGGCACAAAACGTATTGTAAATAATCGCGACAACAATAAAACCACTACATACATATCTTTGTCATACACTGAAGGCCTTTCTGAAAAGATTCACAACAAAGACACATTCTCGGTAAACACGACGTAACCGTATGCCACAAATCTAAGAATACGCTTAAATTTTTATATACACCACTAAAAAGTCAAACACCAATTAAAAAACAATCAGACGTAGTTTACAGCATTCCCTGCTTAAACTGCCTCAAAAAATATATGGGCATGATCACACAATACCTATCAACTAGACTAAATGGGCATAAGTATACAAAAAATGCTTCCACAGCACTACATAAACACGAAAGAGATATGGAACATGAATTTGATTTTTCGGGTACAACGGTTTTATCAAAAGAACAACATTACCATAAACTAACATTCAAAGAAATGGCCGAGATAAAAAAAGGAAAACATACAGTAAACGATCGGAAAGACATTAACAATCTCACCCAAATATATCACAGTCTAATTTAATTCAATTATTATAAACTATTTCCACCAATCATAAATGCATCCTGTATACTATCAGACTCACACAAATACTTTTAAAACAACCCGTATCAACCAATAGTGTCAACAATGTAAATATAATCAAAAAAAATTAAATAAGATATATAAAAAAAACAATAGAATTCTTTAACCAGTGTGTCACTTACCTCCACACTGCCAAACAAGGCAAAATAACATCTTTCTCAAGGTATGTACTGTACTATTTTAACTTATTGTTTTTAATAATTTTAATGCGTGTCCTTGTACCTAATTGTTTTTATATTTTAACTTGTGTATATAGACTTTCTGTATTTAATTTTTAGATGTACAGAAATACATATTTTGAAAAAGCCTGAAATGGACAGGCGAAACGTCAATTAAGGTTTTTTTGTTTCAATCAACGAACCTATTATATATATATATATATATATATATATATATATATATATATATATTATATACATATATATATATATATATATATATATATATATATATATATATATATATATATATATATATATATATATATATATATATATATATATATATATATATATATATATATATATATATATATATATATATATATATATATATATATATATATATATATTCCATCCACCAGCGGCGTTTTCTTTTACGCATTCTGATTAAGAATTATATTAAGGGGGAACTGCACGCAGTATTATGGATCATTTGCAAGCCTTCCGCCGCTGCAATATTATGTTAATTATGTTGGGTGCTAGATGCGATTTTTTTGAAAAAATCTAGTCTAGAATTATAAAATAGAAGTAGATTTGTCCATTTTCTACCATTTTTCGACCACTTTTTGACGCAAATGCCGTCGCATATAATTTTTTTTTCCCCAAAATGGCTCTTTACCGCCTTGCATTGATCCTTTGTCTACGTAACTGAAAAATTTAAGATGGTAAATCGTACTCATGTCTTTGTATTTCTGCAGCGCGTGAACCCTTTTGAACCCATTTTTAAACGAAATGTAATTTAAATTGCCTATACATAACACATTTTTTTGAGGTCGGACGTGCAGGAAGTTTTTTCTAATACGTAGGTACCTTTTTTTCTTACTTTGAACTTGACTAGACATTGTCGCTAGTTTTTCACTTTTTGCGGGCAGTTCACCCTTTATTTATCAGATATTAGATATTTTTAAAGTTCGTAGGTTTGTTTTCGCTAAGGGAGTATGCACCTTTACATTTTTCAAATCAGCAATTTTGCTGTTGACGATAAATTGTTTTCTGTCATATTCCGATAATCCGGAAAAAACTCACAAAATTTGGCTTTTGAATTATTCTCGATACATCACCTTATCATTAAGGCAGTAAAAACAGGCGACTTGCCGTCGTTAGGCACTGTTCTTTTGTTTTAATGTTTTGTATTAAGTTTAGTTCTAATTGTGGTCGTTAATAATTATTTTTAATTAATAAATCTTAAATATTTGAAATGTTTATAGAAGTTAGTTATTAAAAGCATTTTTTATAAATTGTAAGCTTTTTGACCTGTTCTAGAAGAGCAAATATTTTAGACCCCGGAACTAGTCGTCAGAATAAAGATTTGTAACACTCAATTTATGTTTTCTTAATTGGGAAGCAAACTCATATTAAATTTGTTATCAATGAATCCTTTGAAATCAATGAATTTTAATCCAACAATACTTTTTTGATATTTTAATTCTTCTGCTCCATTGCCTTTCTCGAATAAGGTATCTTCAAAGAATGAACCGCCCTCAGCAGAAATTCATTCTTTAGGGAGTTCAAGTCTATATAGGCATTTTATATCTGCATACATATCAGGGAAATAGGATAGTGACTTACCAAGCAATCAATCAAGTTTGTCCTTAAATACTTAAGAAAGGATGTGAAAAATTATAATTGAATTTGCCATCTCTCGCTTTTTACTTGTGATATATGGTAAACATAAACTTACACACTTTAGGAAAATGGACTTACTTAATTCATTCCCTAATATTTTTTATTAATTACCTAATTGAGAACGTACATCTAGTATTCTGACAATTTTTCTGGTGGACAAGAGAGTTATCGCGAGATTGTCCACATACACAAAAAAAACAATAGCTTAAACTTACTATTAACGAATATTTGTTTATACGTACAAACAAATGAGATTTTTTTTATCAATAAGTAGAAATACTATCCATGACAATAGTGTTAATTGTAGCAATGTCAGCTACACTTGCAAATACCTAAGTATAGTAGAGTTTCTTTATAAAGCTTATTTAGACTGCAAATAAATTTAATACTAATTATTTACCTGTTCCGTGTGCTTCCAAAAAACTAATATCCCACGGTTTTACCGAATAGCATTCTTGATAAAATTCTTTTAGAAGCTTGACTTGCATCTCACCGGATGGGTAAGTTATTCCAGAGTTCTAAAACAAATAAATACTGTAAGACAATTATGACTTACAGATTGTTCTGTAAAATAAAAAATATATATTCCGTTTTCTAATACTTATTTGGTTATGCAATACTTTAAAATTTATTCACCTATGGTGGTTTGGGACTCTCCATGAAATACTACGCAAAATGGCTACATGGCGCATCGTTTGCAACACCTGCTTTAATTTATTCATATTTTTTTATAGATTTTATTTTTTAGCCGTTATTGCTTCGACAATTTAGTTCGTTTCTAAACCAATAATAAAAATAAAAATATTTTATTACTACAGTGGCGTATTTAGAATGCCTTCCTGGGGGGGGGGGTAAGCATTTACATTTGGCAACTAAAAAAAAAAGTCGATGTTTTTTCTTTGTTAACACGATACAAGCCTAAGACCCTCAATAAAATAAATTAGCCACGATGATTAAAAAGAAAAGTTTCACACTTTTATAAATGTGGTAATGCCTTATAAAATACTATTTATATTTAAACATTTTGCTTGGGTTAAGAGAGCTCTGGGGGGCCTTTGCCCCCTTTGCCCCACCCCGGTAAATACGCCACTAATTAATGGTAATTGCTTTGGATTTTATACATTTTATATTTATATTAAATTTCTTAAAATTAACTATTAATGTCTCCTTTCCGCGACGAGACCTAACTAAACGGAATCTACAGCTTGATATGGACTCCGAACAATGGTTATCCGTCATTCTTTGGACCCCTGCAATGTTGCCAGGTCAAAAAACTGAAAATCATCAAACACTTGCTTTAAAAGTTGCCAGATTTTGGAAAAAATCACTAGATTTTATATTTTTATGTATTTACACAAGATACATACATGAATTAAAGTTAAATTAAATATAATGTTTTAAAACATGTTTTATTACGACTACTGATTGAGTGAGTCAACCAAAAACCTTGATAATAAATATATATATTGCTTGGTTAGTAGTACATTCTCAGTCTTTTCGGACGCCAGTTGTAGTCTTATATATGTATATATATATATATATATATATATATATATATATATATATATATATATATATATAGCATATTATGTTAAATACCATATTTTGCAACTTCATCAAAACTGCATATGAGTGGGTCATTACACGGCCCGTATGTTTTCCTGGCCCACTGAAAATCAAGGTCAAAACCGGTAGTTTTCTCGAGACCGGTATACTTATATTAAACATCTGTTTTTAATTAGCAGAATAAGTGGAATAGAATTAAATATTATATAAGGTAAAGTGATAATATATGCACACGGATTATTTATATTGGGCAATGTATTGTTAGTACTGTGTCCTTGCGTTCCCCTGATAGTTGTTGAATCTTTGGGGATTTTATCTTGTTTGCCTATTGTAAAAACTTCTTTGTGCCTCTCTAGGGTTGTATCTGTTTTCCCTATTTGAATTTTTGTATCCATCATTATTATGTCTATGTGGGTAGCCATAGCCAAACCTATTTTGGTTATTGTTATGCCTGTATTGTGTTCTCTCCGTTTGTTGTGTAGGCCCTATTTGCCCACTCTCCTGTTTTTCTCCGATTGTGAGAAGCGACATTTGTTTTGCTAAGGCCCTTTCCCTAATTTCGCTTAGTTTAAGCACGAGGGTTTTTAAACTGTCGTAATTCATATTTGCTGAGGACATTAAATAATAAGTTTCGTAAAATGATGAATGCAGCCCATTTTCGAAATGCTCTCTAAAAGTTTCGAACGGCATGTTGCTATCTACCTCCCGAGCTAGGGTCAACAGTTCGTAGTAATATGTCTTTATGTCTTCACTGTCCTGTTGTTTTCTAGACGAGAGCCTGAATTTTAATTTTCTTAATGGTTGTTCCCCACTGAATTCTTTTATAAAATCTTTTTTTATTTCGGTCCAATTTTTGTTTTTGTTCGCTACATTTGTCAAGTATTCATTATACCAATGGGATGCTGGCCCTTCGAGGAAGTTTCCTAAATAACTTATTTTATATGAATCGGTCCAACCATTGCAAATAGTTGTGCGTTCATATTTTGTTAGAAATGTTACAGGTGAATCTGTACTGGGGTTAAAATTTGGAGGATTTACGAATTTAGGTATTGCTGGTGTTTTTGTGTCGGCTATTGCATCCTGTAGGGTGATATTAGCCATTTTGTGTATTTGTGGTTATTTGTAGTGTAGGTGAGGGAGTTGGTATATTGTGTTGTTGATTTGTGTGTTCTGCTGTATTTTCTTCAGCAGGAGTTTTTGAATATGTTTCTTGTGTGTTTAATGTCTGAATTTCGAATGTAAATTTAGTCTGTTCAAGTCCTGCCGAAGCAGGTGGACTTCTACACAGGGATGCACTAGGACTAAAAGGACTATTATTTGTGCTACGGTGAGTGGGTTTAAATTCTTGATATTGTAAATCTTTTAGTTTTTCCTTTTTTGTTTGCCCCTCGAATACTCTTTTTGTTTTGCTTCGAGTTACCCTTTCGTCATCCGACATATGGCGTATATAAATAAATAAACCTATGAATATATATCTATATAAAGTAATAATAGGTATCGCAGTTAATCAAAATAATATCTATACAAACAATACTAAGGGAAATAAATGTATTTTGAAAATTGTAGAAAGAAAAAAAAAACAACAAAAAATCGTTTATTACCATCTTTTTCCACTTTTGTATCATATCTCTAGAAATATTTCTTATATTTTCACTGCACATGTGTGTGTTAATTATTTTTCTTAAAATATTTATTGTTCTACCTATTTTTGTAGTTTCCAGGAGTTTTACAGTTATCTTAATCTTTTTTATTTTCTTTAAAATTGCTAAAATTCTTGTTTGTTTATTGTGTGTATGATATATTTCAAGTTTTCTTTTATAAGTTAACAGGATATCTGAAAAATTTTTCATTACGTAGCATTTATTGAGTATTGTTAATAATATTTATAATTAATTAGAGAAAGAATGATAGTTTTAAAGATAGCGACCTCTGCCATATGTGTACCACTAGCGCCACATTTATATCACATATTATGTGGTACAAGAAACACATTACAATTTTTTGCCATAAAAAGTAGTACTGTTTATTAAAATATAAAAGTAAATGTTAAAAGCGGCTTATCCATCAAAAGAAAATTATTACTGTAACCATATCACAATTAAAAAAACAGTTAAATTTGAAAATAAACTCGGCGCCTCCACCAAATGTCATGGTCCCGATATAGGGTATGACTAGGGACGTAGGGATCTAACTAAATAAAATATATATTTAAAAAACACCTAACTTTTTATTTACATATTTACAGATGGTCGTTTTTAAAAGTATGATTTCTACAATTTTCACTTTAAGAGAAAAATATATAACTTACATTAATTGGCCCATTGACCAGGGGAACAGCACTTTCAATAAAAACATTCTGACCAAATCACTAGTTCACTTTTTGATTCTCGTTGACCGATTTCACTGACTCGCTAATTGATTCTCATTTTTAATAATCCCCCTCTCGAGGATCCTAAAATCTTTTTATAGTAAACCTCAGCTGGTCAGCGATTTTCGTGTTTATCTCTTATGTAGAGCAATTAGTTAATTGTTTTATTAATCGTTATTAAAACGGCCAATATTATAAACAATTCTGGGCGAGTTGCGGTTTGCAGAGTATTGACTTTAAAACAATAGATGTGTAATTTAGGCCATTGCAAAATATCTTAGAATTACTTGTTTTTATGTATGGTATATTGATCGTCTTTTAGCATTTATTTTATTTGAGATATAAGAGATATTATTTTTGTACTTGATATTTGAAAGTAATATTTTATGCATATAATTCTGTGCTTGACAATATATATATATATATATATATATATATATATATATATATATATATATATATATATATATATATATATATATATATATATATATATATATATATATATATATATATATATATATATATATATATATATATATATATATATATATATATATATATATATATATATATATATATATATATATATATATATATATATATATATATATATATATATATATATATATATATATATATATATATATATATATATATATATATATATATATATATATATATATATATATATATATATATATATATATATATATATATATATATATATATATATATATATATATATATATATATATATATATATATATATATATATATATATATATATATATATATATATATATATATATATATATATATATATATATATATATATATATATATATATATATATATATATATATATATATATATATATATATATATATATATATATATATATATATATATATATATATATATATATATATATATATATATATATATATATATATATATATATATATGTATATATATATATATATATATATATATATATATATATATATATATTATATATATATATATTGTCAAGCAGAGAATTATATGCATAAAATATTACTTTCAAATATCAAGTACAAGAATAATATCTCTTATATGTCAAATAAAATAAATGCTAACAGACGATCAATATACCATACATAAAAACAAGTAATTCTAAGATATTTTGCAATGGCCTAAATTACACATCTATTGTTTTAAAGTCAATACTCTGCAAACCGCAACTCGCCCAGAATTGTTTATAATATTGGCCGTTTTAATAACGATTAATAAAACAATTAACTAATTGCTCTACATAAGAGATAAACACGAAAATCGCTGACTAGCTGATGTTTACTATAAAAAGATTTTAGGATCCTCGAGAGGGGGATTATTAAAAATGAGAATCAATTAGCGAGTCAGTGAAATCGGTCAACGAGAATCAAAAAGTGAACTAGTGATTTGGTCAGAATGTTTTTATTGAAAGTGCTGTTCCCCTGGTCAATGGGCCAATTAATGTAAGTTATATATTTTTCTCTTAAAGTGAAAATTGTAGAAATCATACTTTTAAAAACGACCATCTGTAAATATGTAAATAAAAAGTTAGATGTTTTTTAAATATATATTTTATTTAGTTAGATCCCTACGTCCCTAGTCATACCCTATATCGGGACCATGACATTTGGTGGAGGCGCCGAGTTTATTTTCAAATTTAACTGTTTTTTTAATTGTGATATGGTTACAGTAATAATTTTCTTTTGATGGATAAGCCGCTTTTAACATTTACTTTTATATTTTAATAAACAGTACTACTTTTTATGGCATTTAAATTTTTAATGTGTTTCTTGTACCACATAATATGTTGTATGATTGTGATATAAATGTGGCGCTAGTGGTGCACATATGGCAGAGGTCGCTATCTTTAAAACTATCATTCTTTCTCTAATTAATTATAAATATTATTAACAATACTCAATAAATGCTACGTAATGAAAAATTTTTTGTTGTTTTTTTTTTTCTTTCTACAATTTTCACAATACATTTATTTCCCTTAGTATTATAACGTTTGTATAGATATTATTTTGATTAACTGCGATACCTATTATTACTTTATATAGATATATATTCATAGGTTTATTTATTTATATACGTCATATGTCGGATGACGAAAGGGTAACTCGAAGCAAAACAAAAAGAGTATTCGAGGGGCAAACAAAAAAGGAAAAATTAAAAGTTTTACAATATCAAGAATTTAAACCCACTCACCGTAGCACAAATAATAGTCCTTTTAGTCCTAGTGCATCCCTGTGTAGAAGTCCACCTGCTTCGGCAGGACTTGAACAGACTAAATTTACATTCGAAATTCAGACATTAAACACACAAGAAACATATTCAAAAACTCCTGCTGAAGAAAATACAGCAGAACACACAAATCAACAACACAATATACCAACTCCCTCACCTACACTACAAATAACCACAAATACACAAATACACAAAATGGCTAATATCACCCTACAGGATGCAATAGCCGACACAAAAACACCAGCAATACCTAAATTCGTAAATCCTCCAAATTTTAACCCCAGTACAGATTCACCTGTAACATTTCTAACAAAATATGAACGCACAACTATTTGCAATGGTTGGACCGATTCATATAAAATAAGTTATTTAGGAAACTTCCTCGAAGGGCCAGCATCCCATTGGTATAATGAATACTTTACAAATGTAGCGAACAAAAACAAAAATTGGACCGAAATAAAAAAAGATTTTATAAAAGAATTCAGTGGGGAACAACCTTTAAGAAAATTAAAATTCAGGCTCTCGTCTAGAAAATAACAGGACAGTGAAGACATAAAGACATATTACTACGAACTGTTGACCCTAGCTCGGGAGGTAGATAGCAACATGCCGTTCGAAACTTTTAGAGAGCATTTCGAAAATGGGCTGCATTCATCATTTTACGAAACTTATTATTTAATGTCCTCAGCAAATATGAATTACGACAGTTTAAAAACCCTCGTGCTTAAACTAAGCGAAATTAGGGAAAGGGCCTTAGCAAAACAAATGTCGCTTCTCACAATCGGAGAAAAACAGGAGAGTGGGCAAATAGGGCCTACACAACAAACGGAGAGAACACAATACAGGCATAACAATAACCAAAATAGGTTTGGCTATGGCTACCCACATAGACATAATAATGATGGATACAAAAATTCAAATAGGGAAAACAGATACAACCCTAGAGAGGCACAAAGAAGTTTTTACAATAGGCAAACAAGACAAAATCCCCAAAGATTCAACAACTATCAGGGGAACGCAAGGACACAGTACTAACAATACATTGCCCAATATAAACAATCCGTGTGCATATATTATCACTTTACCTTATATAATATTTAATTCTATTCCACTTATTCTGCTAATTAAAAACAGATGTTTAATATAAGTATATCGGTCCCGAGAAAACTACCGGTTTTGACCTTGATTTTCAGTGGGCCAGGAAAACATACGGGCCGTGTAATGACCCACTCATATGCAGTTTTGATGAAGTTGCAAAATATGGTATTTAACATAATATGCTATAATTCTTACCATAAAATGTTTATATCTTTTTCGCGAGACAATACAAACATAAAATAAGCATTTAGTGTACATAGTGAGAAAACAATTTCTGCCAATATTTTAATTTATTTATATTTACAGCACAATTAATATAAATACTAAGATTTTTAATTTTAGCAAATATTATATTCATTATTAGATATAGAGAAAAAAAAATATGCTTTTGAGCAACAAGATATTATTAGTTTTATTACACATGGGAAATTTTTTTAATTAGGATTGGATTAATAGTAGAAATAATATTACATGATTCAATAAAATAATCAGTATCGAGATGATTATTATCTTACTAAGTAACAAAATATTACTTTATAAAGTAATTTTAAGTCTAGCAAGGGAACATAATATGTATATTAACGCTCGTAAATGCAAGTAATGACTAAGAATATAATATAAGCGGTATAGCATTTTAAATACATAGTTATAGTACGGTCATAGAATACCGGGTAATTAAAAAGAAACTTATTTAATTGTATAAACAATTTTTTTCTTAGGTTTACAACTATACTACTGACGAAAATTATGTCAGAGGCACATGATGAAGGATACAATATCGAGATTAGTGCAGGGGCATATTGGAAGCCTTTACCAGAGACCAAGGTCTACGAGGCAACAATACCAATAAATTACGAAACAAATTGGTCAGAGGACAAGGGAAAGAATATAGAACCAATTAGAAATCAATATCAAGGCTTCAATACCTCCACTACCGAATGTTTGATACTACATAACATCAACTTATTATCAACATCATTTTCAAAGGAATTTCAGTTGTTAAATGATAATTGGGGTGCCGAGTCTATGAAGCAACCAATAAAAGGGAACGACAGAGAAAAAAGAGCCTTAGACTTCATAGGCTCAGGATTATCTTGGTGTTGAGGAGTAGCCACGATGGAAAAATTAAAATTAGTGGAAGAAAGAGAAGGTAATGTCGTGGAGACACTAAACAGGTTGAGCGAAGGGCTCTCTGGAACAATCAAAACTATAAGCGAAAGCTCTAATCACTTTAAAGAATATGAAAAGTCAGTGGAACAAACCTTCAAGGAAACGAAGGCACGAATTAAACACATAGAGAAATACACTATAGATCTGGAAGAAAAAATTGCCAACTCGGCAAGCAGGCAAGAGAATACTGTTTTAAACCTACTATACAATCAATACCTTGGATTGAAACGAATCACAATAATAACGAGAGCACTACGAAGGCAATTCATAATGAATTCATGCAAGCAGCATAAGATTCCCGCCGACCTAATCCACCCACAAATTCTGTTAAAAGACCTAGATATTTTAGAGGAAGAACTTACGAGATCAGGTCACAGACTGGCAATCCAAATTGCAGACGTATCGAAATATTTCGAAATCAAAATCTGTGATTGTTCAATCACTTCAATTCAATTATATATATATATTGTCAAGTAGAGAATTATATGCATAAAATATTACTTTCAAATATCAAGTACAAGAATAATATCTCTTATATCTCAAATAAAATAAATGCTAAAAGACGATCAATATACCATACATAAAAACAAGTAATTATAAGATATTTTGCAATGGCCTAAATTACACATCTATTGTTTTAAAGTCAATACTCTGCAAACCGCAACTCGCCCAGAATTGTTTATAATATTGGCCGTTTTAATAACGATTAATAAAACAATTAACTAATTGCTCTACATAAGAGATAAACACGAAAATCGCTGACCAGCTGATGTTTACTATAAAAAGATTTTAGGATCCTCGAGAGGGGGATTATTAAAAATGAGAATTAATTAGCGAGTCAGTGAAATCGGTCAACGAGAATCAAAAAGTGAACTAGTGATTTGGTCAGAATGTTTTTATTGAAAGTGCTGTTCCCCTGGTCAATGGGCCAATTAATGTAAGTTATATATTTTTCTCTTAAAGTGAAAATTGTAGAAATCATACTTTTAAAAACGACCATCTGTAAATATGTAAATAAAAAGTTAGGTGTTTTTTAAATATATATTTTATTTAGTTAGATCCCTACGTCCCTAGTCATACCCTATATCGGGACCATGACATTTGGTGGAGGCGCCGAGTTTATTTTCAAATTTAACTGTTTTTTTAATTGTGATATGGTTACAGTAATAATTTTCTTTTGATGGATAAGCCGCTTTTAACATTTACTTTTATATTTTAATAAACAGTACTACTTTTTATGGCATTTAAATTTTTAATGTGTTTCTTGTACCACATAATATGTTGTATGATTGTGATATAAATGTGGCGCTAGTGGTACACATATGGCAGAGGTCGCTATCTTTAAAACTATCATTCTTTCTCTAATTAATTATAAATATTATTAACAATACTCAATAAATGCTACGTAATGAAAAATTTTTCAGATATCCTGTTAACTTATAAAAGAAAACTTGAAATATATCATACACACAATAAACAAACAAGAATTTTAGCAATTTTAAAGAAAATAAAAAAGATTAAGATAACTGTAAAACTCCTGGAAACTACAAAAATAGGTAGAACAATAAATATTTTAAGAAAAATAATTAACACACACATGTGCAGTGAAAATATAAGAAATATTTCTAGAGATATGATACAATAGTGGAAAAAGATGGTAATAAACGATTTTTTGTTGTTTTTTTTTTCTTTCTACAATTTTCACAATACATTTATTTCCCTTAGTATTATAACGTTTGTATAGATATTATTTTGATTAACTGCGATACCTATTATTACTTTATATAGATATATATTCATAGGTTTATTTATTTATATACGCCATATGTCGGATGACGAAAGGGTAACTCGAAGCAAAACAAAAAGAGTATTCGAGGGGCAAACAAAAAAGGAAAAATTAAAAGTTTTACAATATCAAGAATTTAAACCCACTCACCGTAGCACAAATAATAGTCCTTTTAGTCCTAGTGCATCCCTGTGTAAAAGTCTACCTGCTTCGGCAGGACTTGAACAGACTAAATTTACATTCGAAATTCAGACATTAAACACACAAGAAACATATTCAAAAACTCCTGCTGAAGAAAATACAGCAGAACACACAAATCAACAACACAATATACCAACTCCCTCACCTACACTACAAATAACCACAAATACACAAATACACAAAATGGCTAATATCACCCTACAGGATGCAATAGCCGACACAAAAACACCAGCAATACCTAAATTCGTAAATCCTCCAAATTTTAACCCCAGTACAGATTCACCTGTAACATTTCTAACAAAATATGAACGCACAACTATTTGCAATGGTTGGACCGATTCATATAAAATAAGTTATTTAGGAAACTTCCTCGAAGGGCCAGCATCCCATTGGTATAATGAATACTTTACAAATGTAGCGAACAAAAACAAAAATTGGACCGAAATAAAAAAAGATTTTATAAAAGAATTCAGTGGGGAACAACCTTTAAGAAAATTAAAATTCAGGCTCTCGTCTAGAAAATAACAGGACAGTGAAGACATAAAGACATATTACTACGAACTGTTGACCCTAGCTCGGGAGGTAGATAGCAACATGCCGTTCGAAACTTTTAGAGAGCATTTCGAAAATGGGCTGCATTCATCATTTTACGAAACTTATTATTTAATGTCCTCAGCAAATATGAATTACGACAGTTTAAAAACCCTCGTGCTTAAACTAAGCGAAATTAGGGAAAGGGCCTTAGCAAAACAAATGTCGCTTCTCACAATCGGAGAAAAACAGGAGAGTGGGCAAATAGGGCCTACACAACAAACGGAGAGAACACAATACAGGCATAACAATAACCAAAATAGGTTTGGCTATGGCTACCCACATAGACATAATAATGATGGATACAAAAATTCAAATAGGGAAAACAGATACAACCCTAGAGAGGCACAAAGAAGTTTTTACACTAGGCAAACAAGACAAAATCCCTAAAGATTCAACAACTATCAGGGGAACGCAAGGACACAGTACTAACAATACATTGCCCAATATAATCAATCCGTGTGCATATATTATCACTTTACCTTATATAATATTTAATTCTATTCCACTTATTCTGCTAATTAAAAACAGATGTTTAATATAAGTATATCGGTCCCGAGAAAACTACCGGTTTTGACCTTGATTTTCAGTGGGCCAGGAAAACATACGGGCCGTGTAATGACCCACTCATATGCAGTTTTGATGAAGTTGCAAAATATGGTATTTAACATAATATGCTATAATTCTTACCATAAAATGTTTATATCTTTTTCGCGAGACAATACAAACATAAAATAAGCATTTAGTGTACATAGTGAGAAAACAATTTCTGCCAATATTTTAATTTATTTATATTTACAGCACAATTAATATAAATACTAAGATTTTTAATTTTAGCAAATATTATATTCATTATTAGATATAGAGAAAAAAAAATATGCTTTTGAGCAACAAGATATTATTAGTTTTATTACACATGGGAAATTTTTTTTAATTAGGATTGGATTAATAGTAGAAATAATATTACATGATTCAATAAAATAATCAGTATCGAGATGATTATTATCTTACTAAGTAACAAAATATTACTTTATAAAGTAATTTTAAGTCTAGCAAGGGAACATAATATGTATATTAACGCTCGTAAATGCAAGTAATGACTAAGAATATAATATAAGCGGTATAGCATTTTAAATACATAGTTATAGTACGGTCATAGAATACCGGGTAATTAAAAAGAAACTTATTTAATTGTATAAACAATTTTTTTCTTAGGTTTACAACTATACTACTGACGAAAATTATGTCAGAGGCACATGATGAAGGATACAATATCGAGATTAGTGCAGAGGCATATTGGAAGCCTTTACCAGAGACCAAGGTCTACGAGGCAACAATACCAATAAATTACGAAACAAGTTGGTCAGAGGACAAGGGAAAGAATATAGAACCAATTAGAAATCAATGTCAAGGCTTCAATACCTCCACTACCGAATGTTTGATACTACATAACATCAACTTATTATCAAAATCATTTTCAAAGGAATTTCAGTTTTTAAATGATAATTGGGGTGCCGGGTCTATGAAGCAACCAATAAAAGGGAACGACAGAGAAAAAAGAGCCTTAGACTTCATAGGCTCAGGATTATCTTGGTGTTGAGGAGTAGCCACGATGGAAAAATTAAAATTAGTGGAAGAAAGAGAAGGTAATGTCGTGGAGATACTAAACAGGTTGAGCGAAGGGCTCTCTGGAACAATCAAAACTATAAGCGAAAGCTCTAATCACTTTAAAGAATATGAAAAGTCAGTGGAACAAACCTTCAAGGAAACGAAGGCACGAATTAAACACATAGAGAAATACACTATAGATCTGGAAGAAAAAATTGCCAACTCGGCAAGCAGGCAAGAGAATACTGTTTTAAACCTACTATACAATCAATACCTTGGATTGAAACGAATCAAAATAATAACGAGAGCACTACGAAGGCAATTCATAATGAATTCATGCAAGCAGCATAAGATTCCCGCCGACCTAATCCACCCACAAATTCTGTTAAAAGACCTAGATATTTTAGAGGAAGAACTTACGAGATCAGGTCACAGACTGGCAATCCAAATTGCAGACGTATCGAAATATTTCGAAATCAAAATCTGTGATTGTTCAATCACTGACAAAAAGATATTTATTCAGGTAAAAATACCAATTATCCAGAGAACCCTAAACTGGCAACTTTACGAGCTGATTACAACACCCTTCGCTTGGTTCAACCAAACATGCTCTATACCACATCAACCACTTTTTCTGGCAGTCTCAACTACAGAAGACAATAAAGATGAAATAAGGCAAATATCGGGGACTGGCTTACACCAATGCAGGCCATATCATGACCAACTATGTTACATACCCAGATTTTCTGCGGACATTATACAAGGACCGCAATGCGCCAAGAAACTTTATGAAGGCACAACTGTCCAGGAATTAAGCCAGTACTGTCCAATGAGCTGCCACACAGCAACATCAATGGTAATCTCAGAAATATATGAAGAAACTTACATATTAACACACCCCAAAGAACATCTGACAATTTCCTGCAGCCCAAATAAAACGTTGAAAATTAACGTTCGACATTCTTTCCAGGGGGCAACTAAAATTAATCTACCATGCAGTTGTCAGCTGCAAACGCAGACTGATGTCCTCATACCCAAGAGATTCCCATGCCCTAATATTTTCACAACATATGCTAACCCCATAACCCATATAATACCAGCAACATGGTCAAATTTAAAATCATTTGTCTTAAACCCTAAGACAAATCACGTTGCACCTACATATAAAAACATAAAAGAGTGCCTAAATAGTAACTGGACTCTTCACATACCTCATCTCAATCTAACTTCCACCGAATCAACCATTAGGAACATAATAAGTTCCATCCAACAATCAAAGTCATTAGAACCGTACGAACATCCTTACGGCTTCCATAATGATTCACTATTTTTATTTTGGAACATTTCCCTGTCAGTCCTAGTAGGGTATCTCCTTTACAGAACAAACAGATTTGCAATAGGGATCCCTCTCATACCGGAAGTACATGGCCAGTCGTCAATCCCGAGTTACACCCATGATTTGTTATTTGGTCTTATATCATTCTGTATCTCAACACTAGCCATAACAATAATTATTTATCTAACCTATATAATTTGTATCAAACGAAAGAAGCAAAAGGATGGTCAAAAAATGAAACCTTCAATAAAAGACAGTAATCACAGCAATTTTAAAAGAGAGAATTCAATTATCCCACGTAACTAAAGAAAATCGTAATATGCAATACAGCCTTGAAGGCGTTAATAAAAGTTTGTTATCATTATCCCCAGGAGAAAAAGTACTTGCAGAAGTAGAATGCATAGAAATGAATTAGCCCAATGCGTACTATTACGTAATTATAGGAATAATTATTTAAGATAAATTCTTACGTCCTAATTTATCTAGTTTTGTGTGCGGATTATGCCCAAATAATGAGAATAATTTGAAGTATACGGGTACCCAAATTCTAACGTAGGTAGGGGATAAGGCCTTACAATTCAGACAGAAAGGTTATAAATTAAATCTTACGTGTGAGGTTTATGAATATATTGACATTTACCTTTCTTTCCCTATCCCCCTTTTTTGGTGTCAGTCAGTTAGTGTATGTGATTCTGTATGGCCTAATTTCTACACAGTTCTACTTATTTTCCTCAGAATATGAAGTAAGGCATGTTTTATACGCGTATTTAAATTCATCTCAACTTGCCCACTTTTTCGAGAAAAAAGAAAAAAAAAAACTGACGAGACCAAATATATTTAAAAATATGATGAAAACAAATGAAGTTTTTTACCTCGAGGTGGACCCCCAATCTACTTTTTACCTTGTTATTTAAGCCTGACCCATAGCGCAACTAAAAAGGGCCTCAGGATAAATATCATTGTAAATAAAAAGAAGGGTCATCAAAAAGAAAATATATGACGAATAACATACTTGCAAATGAAAGAATGATTCTCGAGATTATTTATTTTAATTTTATGGGCAAGGACGTAAAAATTAAAAAAAAAAAAAAAAAAAAAAAAATTCACTATTAATCTTACACATATATGATTTTATATGTATTTTATGTTTTAAAGTAAATATTGAGTTAAGTTTTTAAGTAAATATTAAGAACAAAAAAAAAATAATAATAATGGCCGCATAATAATAGTAAAATCGATAGCATTTCCTATTTATACTAGTTAATTTTTAAACCAAGATTCAAAGTCATTCTCTAAGGTACTAAATACCTGAGACTCTACCGTATTCACTAATATTTTCTAATTATTCGGTTTAGAAATAGTATTTTTTATATATAAATATATTTAATTTTATGAAAGATATCAGCATATATAGGAGCACATACTCACACTTTGTTTTTTTTTCATGCATTGTGAAACCTGCCGACTGCCACTAACCAAATACAACAAACTGGAACAAATGGAAAGCCCAAATTGTCGATGCTGGAGGGAAGTAGCAGCACCAGGGTCTATGCTTGATGCAGATCGTCTCCGTATTTTAAGGGATATCAGGGAGCTCATGGCACTTAGAGGCAACCTAGACTTTTGTCAACCAATCCCACGAATCAAAAACTATCACTTCACAAGCATTCCTAACAGATAAAAGCAACAAGTGGCACTCACGAGGCAAAACTAGCGTACAACAGAGCCCATGGTTTGTGTAAAGCCACACTCACGAACTACAACCGTCATAGAACGTAGACATAAGGAAAACAGAAAATGGACGTTAGGTGTAAAACATTCACAACGGCAATCAAGAAAATCAATCGCGTGCCTAAGCTAAAGCTTCATCCTGAATCTGATATGGTCACTTGAGGTTATGTCCCGCGTGTTGTTATACATCAAAAACACTGGGTTCAAGTAGTATTCATGCCGCCATCTACGATTCCCATTAAAAACAACCGAGACGACGCAGACGGACCACAGTCAATGCATGTTACCTGCATTATTACCGACGCCAGCGGTGCATACCACACTCAACAAGGGACCAGCGCGAATGGGCAGACAGATCCGGACTCCAATGGGATATCAGGAAGATGAATTTCAGTTTTGTTGTTCTTTTTACAATGGTAAAACAGACTTAAGTGCAGTGGCAATAAGGTTAAATTTATTTTATAACAAACATTTTTATTGTATGTGTTAATATTATTTTACAGTTTTAATTCTATATAACTATATTAAATCTACACAAATACTTACCGAAATATTATTTACTTGGGAACTTAAACATTTTATGATCGCTGGAGCCCAGCTTTTTGTAAACCAGGGGAAATGTCAAGCACAGAATTATATGCATAAAATATTACTTTCAAATATCAAGTACAAGAATAATATCTCTTATATCTCAAATAAAATAAATGCTAAAAGGCGATCAATATACCATACATAAAAACAAGTAATTCTAAGATATTTTGCAATGGCCTAAATTACACATCTATTGTTTTAAAGTCAATACTCTGCAAACCGCAACTCGCCCAGAATTGTTTATAATATTGGCCGTTTTAATAACGATTAATAAAACAATTAACTAATTGCTCTACATAAGAGATAAACACGAAAATCGCTGACCAGCTGAGGTTTACTATAAAAAGATTTTAGGATCCTCGAGAGGGGGATTATTAAAAATGAGAATCAATTAGCGAGTCAGTGAAATCGGTCAACGAGAATCAAAAAGTGAACTAGTGATTTGGTCAGAATGTTTTTATTGAAAGTGCTGTTCCCCTGGTCAATGGGCCAATTAATGTAAGTTATATATTTTTCTCTTAAAGTGAAAATTGTAGAAATCATACTTTTAAAAACGACCATCTGTAAATATGTAAATAAAAAGTTAGGTGTTTTTTAAATATATATTTTATTTAGTTAGATCCCTACGCACGTCCCTAGTCATACCCTATATCGGGACCATGACATTTAATGTCAAGCACAGAATTATATGCATAAAATATTACTTTTAAATATCAAGTACAAGAATAATATCTCTTATATCTCAAATAAAATAAATGCTAAAAGACGATCAATATACCATACATAAAAACAAGTAATTCTAAGATATTTTGCAATGGCCTAAATTACACATCTATTGTTTTAAAGTCTGCAAACCGCAACTCGCCCAGAATTGTTTATAATATTGGCCGTTTTAATAACGATTAATAAAACAATTAACTAATTGCTCTACATAAGAGATAAACACGAAAATCGCTGACCAGCTGAGGTTTACTATAAAAAGATTTTAGGATCCTCGAGAGGGGGATTATTAAAAATGAGAATCAATTAGCGAGTCAGTGAAATCGGTCAACGAGAATCCCACCAAATGTCATGGTCCCGATATAGGGTATGACTAGGGACGTAGGGATCTAACTAAATGAAATATATATTTAAAAAACACCTAACTTTTTATTTACATATTTACAGATGGTCGTTTTTAAAAGTATGATTTCTACAATTTTCACTTTAAGAGAAAAATATATAACTAACATTAATTGGCCCATTGACCAGGGGAACAGCACTTTCAATAAAAACATTCTGACCAAATCACTAGTTCACTTTTTGATTCTCGTTGACCGATTTCACTGACTCGCTAATTGATTCTCATTTTTAATAATCCCCCTCTCGAGGATCCTAAAATCTTTTTATAGTAAACCTCAGCTGGTCAGCGATTTTCGTGTTTATCTCTTATGTAGAGCAATTAGTTAATTGTTTTATTAATCGTTATTAAAACGGCCAATATTATAAATAATTCTGGGCGAGTTGCGGTTTGCAGAGTATTGACTTTAAAACAATAGATGTGTAATTTAGGCCATTGCAAAATATCTTAGAATTACTTGTTTTTATGTATGGTATATTGATCGTCTTTTAGCATTTATTTTATTTTAGATATAAGAGATATTATTCTTGTACTTGATATTTGAAAGTAATATTTTATGCATATAATTCTGTGTTTGACAATATATATATATATATATATATATATATATATATATATATATATATATATCTATATATATAAATATATATATATATATATATATATATGTATATCTATATATATAAATATGTATATATATATATATATATATATATATATATATATATATATCTATATATATATATATATATATATATATATATATATATATAAATATATATGTTGATTCTTAGTCCTTCACAGATGAAAAAATACACTGTGTTTTTATTCCGGGTGTACATCCGTTCACTACTGTCGTTCTGAAAAGAACAGTTTTACTGACGTTTCGCTAAAATCACATTTGGCATTTTCGAAGCTTTCTCGCATCCGAATTGAGGCTATATATATATATATATATATATATATAT
This sequence comes from Kuschelorhynchus macadamiae, assembly GCA_030620095.1. Taxonomy (NCBI): domain Eukaryota; kingdom Metazoa; phylum Arthropoda; class Insecta; order Coleoptera; family Curculionidae; genus Kuschelorhynchus; species Kuschelorhynchus macadamiae. The sequence goes on from JAUTXW010001878.1 coordinate 535,759, forward strand.
ATATATATATATATATATATATATATATATATATATATATATATATATATATATATATATATATATATATATATATATATATATATATATATATATATATATATATATATATATATATATATATATATATATATATATATATATATATATATATATATATATATATATATATATATATATATATATATATATATATATATATATATATATATATATATATATATATATATATATATATATATATATATATATATATATATATATATATATATATATATATATATATATATATATATATATATATATATATATATATATATATATATATATATATATATATATATATATATATATATATATATATATATATATATATATATATATATATATATATATATATATATATATATATATATATATATATATATATATATATATATATATATATATATATATATATATATATATATATATATATATATATATATATAGAAAAATTAGGATATATATATATATATATATATATATATATATATATATATATATATATATATATATATATCACAAACCTTCCGCATTGAACTAAAAACTTAAATTTCTTTGTTAGCGTCTATCAAGTTTCGGATTTTGCAAAGGCAATACCTATTTATTAATTTTGTTTTTTTTTTAAATTGAATGTTTTTTAATCCATTAAATACCTTTTCCTGCAATCAAATAATATCTGTTATAGATTAATATTAAAATATAGTATGGATATGTTTTTAGATTGATTTTTCCACATTTAAAAAATTGTATAATGTACACAATAACTTGCGACACTCTGCGACTCCTAACTTTTAGGATTTATATAATCTATAACCTTTGCTCTTATACATCAAACTTCCGGTAGTTGCCGGAAAATTGCGTATTTAAGTATTATCTCGTATTTAAGTAGGCCATGCGTGTCAATGAAACAAAATTATGCCATTGACAGATCTCGTCATATTGTTGATTAGTGTTATTGGAATATTTAAATAAATCTGAATTAGTAACAAGATGTTAAGTAAAAAAATCTTTCGGATAGTATTATTAATTTGAACGGCAATGAAGAAAGATTTTTGTTGACCTAAATAAACGATTCAATATTGGTTTCAATTTACTTCAAAACTGTGAAACGTACTTTACAGAGAAATTTTTCTACCCATGTTTAAAAATAAGTGGAAGCAAGTTAATAGAACTAAAAAACAATTTAACAAAAAGTTTAAACATTGATTGGAAGATGAATTAATACTTAAAAATATTTTGAATGTATCGAGTCCCGCAGGAAGACCAACTAAGAAATTTGAGGAATGTTCGGAAAGGAGCAAGTGTAGAAAGTTATCTAAACTGGAAGAAATAAATAACATGTAAATAGCAAATTTTGGAAAGAAGGTAAGAGGGATGAAGCAGAAATCATTCGAAAAGTGCTTTATCTGGGAGCACATATTTTTAAAAAACAATTTTTTTAAGATTCTGTAAAGCAATTTACAAGAGATGAAGCTTTACCTTTGATAACACATGCGAAGTTATCAAAATATCAATATAATAGTTTAAGAGCACAGTGTTTATTAAAAAATGCGGACCTCTTTCCCAATTATAGTCAAATTTTTCAAGCCAAATCTGACTGCTACCCATTGTTAATGGAAATTACTGAAAAAGGCGCTTCTATTAAAATGCAGCAACTTTTAGACCCCACCATTAAACGATGGTTTTTAACAATAAAGCCTTAGAAATGGGGCCGCAAACCCTTTTGTTATATTGCAAATGGGGTTCCGATGGATCTTCAGGAAACAGCGCATATAAACAAAACTTTAACAATCCAAACATATTAGATGCGTCAGTGTTTATGTTATCTTTAGTCTTACTTCAACTAGTTACTTCGGAAAATGTAATCATTTGGAAAAATCCGCATCCCTTTTCATCCAACTATTGCAGACCGATATTCTTTGAATGTTTAAAGGAAACACCCGAAAATGTAAAAGACTTAGTTAATAATTATCAACAACAAATTGATAATCTGAAGGAGTTACTGAATTGCCAAGTGGATTTAGCAGTCTCGCAATTTATAACTCACTATGATATATAGAAAAATATGTCAGATTCTAACAGAAACCTCGTCTTCATCAAATTCGATAATTCGGTTCACGAAAATGCTCGCGAACTGCCACTAATGAGCATATTCTCTGCTTGTATCTTCCGATCCATATTTAACCAGTCTGAGGAACAAATGGAAGAAAGCTGTCAGTTTTGAAATGAATGAAAAAACCATTCTAATTTCATAAGTATGTTATATGTTAGAGTGTGTAAATAATGTATGGAATAAATTCAATTAAAATTTAAATAATATATTCTGAGAAAAACGCTGAAATGCGTCAAGCAATTTATAAAAATGCGCTTATTTTAACACTTACAACATTTCTAAGATATGATTGCATAGATGATTTTTTAAATTAAATAAAGCACTCTGTATATTATTACATATTTAAATTCTATTCGGAAAACTGCGAATTATTTTTATTTAAAATTGGCACGTATTTTTAACTGTTTTTGAGATAATAACTGTTGAAGAAATGAAAATTTGACGCCTTGAAGGTCTGTCAAATTCCAACAGATAAAATTAGAGTAAAGCAATTTGCGCTTTCCTATCTTAGTTTTTCAAATTGTTTCTAATGCCACCAGTTCCAATTTGATTATGAAATGTTAAAATTTTGTCGAAGCTGTCAAAAATGTTTCAACGTTTTTCTTAAAATATATTATCTAAATTTTAATCAGAATTTATTCCATACATTATTTACGGGGTGTTCCAGCGAGGACTGAACAGGGACCTATTTTCGACCTTCCTTGTATTTTGGAAAAATTCAAAATAGCCAATCGATGTATTTTTTCTTGTAGAATCCAAAAATGTCATCGAAAAAATATTTGAACCAGAAACAAAAGAGTTACGCTATGCATCAGGTGTTTTTTAAATGGAATGTATCGTTTTTTATACGATTTTTGGAAAGTGTGATTTTTTTTATGTCCTTTCTGATTAAAAGATTTGATTTTGCGATAGCTGTTTATATTACATTTTAATGTCTTACAAACTAAAATTTTAGCTTCACCTGTTTAAAATATACGATAGGTTGGTATAGGTGATCAAGGTAAAATGACGTTTGAATGCTTTGTCAATAAAAATTGACATTATTTTAATTATTGTCGAAGTCTTCACCTAAAAAATATATATTTGACTCTGATCGAAATGAAATACTCTTTGGACGAGAGACTACAGATTGTTATGCTATTTTACAAGTGCCAAGAAAATGCAAGAGCAGCAAGAAGAAGATTTATTGCAAATTTTCATAGAAATATATCCATCAATACAATTCTAAGGATAAAAAACCTATTTTAGGAAAATAAAACTTTACATGATAGAAAAAGAAATTCAATAAAAAATAATTATTAAATAATAAAATAAAACTACTAATAACATAAGTTTTCAATGTGACCTCCGTGTTTCTCGAAACAACATCGATAACCCCTTTGTAGCCTTTCTAAACTTGCTAAATAATATGATTTTCCTGGTTAAGGCGGTTTATTTCATCGACAATTTTTCCCATGATCTCTTGAATATTTTCGTTTCGTTGTCTGTATACGACGTTCTTCAAATGGCCCCAAAGAAATGTATCCAAAACTGAGAGGTCGGGGCTATTGGGCGGCCAAGCATATGTTCCATTTCGCCCTATCCATTCGTTATGGCGCCGATTTAAAAATTGAACCACATCATGCACGGCATGAAGAGGCGCCCCATCATGTTGCCAAATTAAATTCTGATATTCTGCCAATGGTAAGTCTTCCAAAAAATTTTCAATTTCGTTTTCTAAAAACTCATAATATCTGTGCCCATTTAAAGTCCCGTTAAAAAATATTGGTCCCAAAATTTTATTGTTTTTTTATCCCACACCAAATATGAATAGAATTCCTCCCTTGAAATTTAATAGTCTGGAACTTTTTTGGATTTTCAACGGCCCAGTGGTGACTATTATGTCTGTTGAATATTCCCGATGTTGTGAAAGTAGCTTCGTCGGTCCACACAATATTTTTGAATAAATCAGGGTCTTCGTTTTCTTGCCGAATTACCATTTGAGAAACAAATTGGAAGCGAAGTTCTTTTTGTGCCGGTGTTAGGTGCTGAAGTGGAAGGATACGAAAAGGCCTAAATTTATGAATTTTCAGAGTCCTGTGAACAGTCCCTCAGGTAACTCTTCTGCGCCTTACACCTCCACCGTACTGAACTTCCCGAACTGCATCCGAAATAGATTTGGTTGGATTAACTTGAAAATAATTTATAATGGCCTGGTCTCGATTTCTTCTTCTTTGTATATTTCTTTTTCTATCATGTAAAGTTTTATTTTCCTCAAATAGGTTTTTTATCCTTAGAATTGTATTGATGGATATATTTCTATGAAAATTTGCAATAAATCTTCTTCTTGCTTCTCTTGCATTTTCTTGGCACTTGTAAAATAGCATAACAATCTGTAGTCTCTCGTCCAAAGAGTATTTCATTTCGATCAGAGTCAAATATATATTTTTTAGGTGAAGACTTCGACAATAATTAAAATAATGCCAATTTTTATTGACAAAGCATTCAAACGTCATTTTACCTTGATCACCTATACCAACCTATCGTATATTTTAAACAGGTGAAGCTAAAATTTTAGTTTGTAAAACATTAAAATGTAATATAAACAGCTATCGCAAAATCAAATCTTTTAATCAGAACGGACATAAAAAAAATCACTCTTTCCAAAAATCGTATAAAAAACGATACATTCCATTTAAAAAACACCTGATGCATAGCGTAACTTTTTTGTTTCTGGTTCAAATATTTTTTCGATGATATTTTTGGATTCTACAAGAAAAAATACATCGATTGGCTATTTTGAATTTTTCCAAAATACAAGGAAGGTCGAAAATAGGTCCCTGTTCAGTCCTCGCTGGAACACCCTGTACACATTGTCATGATCTTATAATTTGTTTACGTGTTTTAAGGTAAGATAACTCTTAAGTATTTTCCAAATTCTTCAGCGACCTTTTCAATTAAATCAAAAAATAATAATTGAGTTTATAACTTAAGTTCCGAAAGATTATGTTTGCGTTTTGTAAGGTTAACGTCGTTGTCGTTAAATTATGTTGTAGTTTTTTCTTGGAATTCTTCAGTAAATTATTAAAATACATGCTTGTTTTCTTTTTGTAAACTAATTAAAATATATTTTCACCAAATCTCTGAGATCTTAGCTACTGCTCAAACATTGCATACGTCGAGTTTAGAAGAGAAGAAGTGTTTATTTTTTCCATTTCCAATAAAACCCGACATGAGTTCAGAAAGTAGCAAATATCTCCTCGAATGCTATAAGGGGCAGTAAAAATGGACATTTATCGAAAAGTAGAATAAATTTCACGGACCAGGTCAGGCACGTAGTTAACCGAAAGTCTCAAAATTTTTGGTTCTAAGAACCACTTTTTGCAAATATTTTCAAAAACCTTGCAAAGCGAGGTTTTTATGTAACAGTAAATAAATTAATAGAGGATTTGAGCAAATAAAAATGGTTCCGATGATTTTTTCCTATATGCGATAGTTTCTTAGATAAATCGATCGAAAAATTGCTCATTTTCTTCCACTGGCCTCTCCTATAGTAAGAACAATCAGAAAATTGTCCCAGCACCAAAATTATAAAAATACCACCAAAAAGTATCACTTTTATTTTTAAAATATGTTTGAAAGGGAAAATCAGACGCTACAACATGTGATAATTAGTTTTAACCTGCAAACAGGGTAATACGGCAGTTTGCAAGTAGAAACCACGGCATTTGCTGAAGTGTGCACAAGAGACGAAGCTCAATGTAATGAATAGGAAGACAGTGAATTAATATTTGATTGTAAATATAAATTTAAAAAACAGCCTCAGAAGAAAAGAAACAAGTGATTTAAAGAACAAAGTCCGATTTTGACAGTCGTAAGAGGTGTTTAAAATTCTCAAAAAATGGAAAATTAAGATAAAACAAAACACTCATTAAAAAGTAGAATTTATTTTAGGTTGACCATAAATTTTTAGAGAATTTTGAGGAAGTAATAAAAAGTAAAAACAATTAATTTAATGAATATTTACAACATAAAAAACTTGCTGTAAATGCAAAAAAATAGTATCTCACACCCTGTACGGAAAAATAGCCATACGTACAAAATGAATTAGCAATTATTTATAAAAACACGATTAGAGATTTAAAAAATAGTTATAACAGCCACAGATTTCCTCTTTCAAATTAATTTTTAACATAAAAAATCGGTAGAATTATTATAAATTTGGTCTCCAATCGTATTACAATTTTCAGATTTTTCTTTTCCCAACAGACACAAGTGAAAGATAATTGCAATATTTGGCAGTTATGAACAAGAAACGAATTTTTGCAAATATTCTGCTTCCACTTGCAACAACGTAAAACGTAAAATTTGGCTAGTTCAAAAGGGCTCTCTTTCGCACGACCTCCGAACTGTCCAATTTTTGTAAAGTTCTAAGAGTTATTTTATGACGAATTTTGGTACAAAATAACGGTAATTTAAATAATAAATTAGTCGCATCAAACATGACATTAACGTTTTATATTTTGCGTTATGCGGAAGTATATAAAAGATTGTCGCTGACTCTAGTACACAAAATGGTTTTTTGCCCTATAGTAATACATGGGGGCTAAAGCAATTTGGTCCGTTAACAAAATTAGCAGTACCTAATTTCAAATAAGATATTTCAATATACTAGATATATAAAAACGTAACACATATTAATATTTAAATGTTATTAACCGTTCAAATTATAAACAAATTATTGTTTTTGACAGCATTTTTAACGTTTTGTTTTGCAAATTTCCACACTCCAAAAAGGTATATTGTAGTGTCAGTTACGATGAATAAAGTGAACTCTTATACTGCTATCGTTTGCAGCAGAATTAATGTTTAAACAATGCCTTCCGCGTTAAACAAATAGTCGTAAGTCTGTAACAAATGAAGTTACAGGGTCGATGTTTCGCATCAAGTAGGCTATATTTTTAATTTCAGAAATAGCATTTTTTATAGGACCTACCGATTTTAGTACCTATATAAGAAAAAAATTAATTTTCGGCACTGTAGACAATTGTTTATATATTTTCCCGAATTATTTATAATAGCAGGAAATTGCCGTCGTAATTCGACTAGACATATAAACCCGAAGAACAGGTAAAAAATTCTTCACATGGACGCCATTTAGTTTATGCTTGTGTAGTTAACACGAGATTTTTATTTGTTTCAGGCATTTAATTTTTTAACACTTAACTTTCTTTTAGTTTTGAATCAATATTTTTTTTTACTTTTTGGATCAATCAACTTTATTTATGGGTAAATCAAGTTTTTTAATTATTGGATAATGTAAAATTTATTTAGATACCATCAAGATTTTTTAATTTATATTTGTATTACTTCAAAGCTTTAAAATATAGAATTTAATAATTTTCCTTAAAATTATCTTGCATTTGAAGTGAATCTGGTGGAAACGAGTCTACAGTGCAGGTGTTTTTATTCCACCTCCCAGAGTTGCAGAATAATCCGGGGATGTTTAGGAGAAGCTGGGGTAGGTTTGCTTTTGCCATGTAGTGATTTGCACACATTTGGATTTCCACTGGTGAGATACCGCTGCTATTTAAGGCGCGTTTGAGAACCCCAAAGATGAGTATTTTTCTTGATAATTTATTACTTTCACTATTTTCTACTTTTTCCTGATAATTTTATATATTCCTTAGTCTTTTACGTAACATTTATTTTTTATTTAAGATGTTATTTGGGGTACTGAGATCACTGTATGCTGATAAATAATCTAGTTTCTAGCTTTGTATTTCAAGGAATGGAGCAACCTTTCGTACAACTAGACACATTTTTAGCATCACTAATACTTTTATAGTTTTGTACATAAACACAGATCGACACACGAGTTTTTATTTTTCTGTTAGCTTTTTGTTTTCATTCTTGAATATCTCCAATTATTTAACTCTGCTTAAAGGTTTTAACTAATGCTGGCAAATTTTTGTTACTTTCATTATCATAAATAAATAAATAAATATCGTCTTTATTAATTTACTTGTGCATACAAAGAAACTTTGTTCCTCATACACCAGAAATAAGAAAGGCTTACATCTAAACTTTCTCTCCCCCAAGATGTGTTAACAACAAAATCTAGTTAAAACTATAAATAAATATAAATATAACATTAAGTATTATACAATGATACAAAAGAATAGGTACAAATTACAATAAGTTACAAAGTTTGGCTAGCTAATAATTGATTTTTATATTTAATGCGTAATTAAAATAAACCTAACCTAACCTAACCTAACCTAACCTAAGGAACATAATTTGAGATCAGAACTTAATTTATTGTACTTACTTGAATTAATTTTTAAATTGCACTCATTTGAGTAGTTGAAAATAGAACTCAAATCATAATTTAGCTGTTCAGTAGCTTTAGCAGGGTTCTTCAGGATCAAATCCGCCCGAAATCCCGATTGGTGAACCGGCAGCTAGTTATTTGCTTCAAGATAGTCCATCATCTGTGTGTGGACAGCCCTCTCTAGAACCTTCATTCATTCTGCTTCAAATAACGTGTGCCACACAGATCTTGGGCCACGACGAAAAGGGGAAGATTGTCAAAAACAGGTTGTTTTCATGAATATGCAGAGTTTTAGCCAATCACCAATGATTAAAGCAGTATTTCCATAGTTACTCGCATTCTTTTCATAGCCCCAGATTCGCGAGACAAACTTTAGTTACGTAATTAATCTCAATGTAAGTGAGTATATTTGTTAGCATAACATGTAGGAAAAAAAAGGTCATCACTTCATAACACGTAAAAAAACACGACGACGAAGAATTTGTGGCTGCCAAAAGGCAGGGAGCCGGAAGTCGAAAAGGCAGGGTAGCATTCATTCCTTCTTGTCTCCCCTTGGCTACGCTACTGATGGCCTAACGCTTATACATTTTGTTTATTCCACTTATTCCATTCTGTTTAGTTATTGGTTTTATTATTATGTAGCTAGATAGGGCCTAGTCCTTTACATCCATGTTAATTTTTTATTAAAATTTGATAAAGGTGCATAGGTAAATCACAGTTGTAAATTCATATGTATATGTGGAAAATTCAAAATGAAATACTGGCCTATTGTAACATCTGATTTTAAAAAAAACTTTAGTGTTTACTATCTTAAGTAACACACATGATATGGTTTAAATAATTGGGTTAGTTAAATTAAATTTTTATAATGTTTAAGTTTTGATAGAACTATTTGGAATTTGAGAATAAATAATTTCATTAATTGCTTTGATAAATTTAAAAAGGTATAACTAGTACTTTTTATGTGGCTTATCTTGTCATTCTTGATATTACATAACTGTAGATTTTCAGATAATAAATCTGAGTCTTTTAAAAACAAGCTTGACTCTTTTGTGTATCTTTTCAGGTTATATCAATTAGGTTTTATAATTAAAGCCTAATTAATCTTTGGTTCATAGAACTTAATTAAAAAACATTGTATCGGTCTATTATCTTTTCTTTCTTTCTTCATGTCCAACTACTGTAGTTGGTGGTTCTCATAAAAGTCAGAAAATCAGTTACAAATCGCCTCCGATTAGCTGATTTGCTCTCGTAACCAGTGTAATAAATTAATAATTTAATTTCCAAATCTAATAAAATCTAGATAAATCAATTGCAAAACCCAATAACTTAAATAAATTATTTTTATTTATTATAGCTGAGCTGTAAGAAGATGGTTATATCGCACATTAACCGAATACAGAGATGATTTAAATTTTATTTTGTTATATAATTACAACCGTTTAAAACGAGATTAATTTATGATAAAATAGTAATTAATATAGTTTGCGTTGATCATCCATGTCAAGCCAATATAATTGTTTGGGTGTCAGGACTATTTGTAAACTTCCCCCACATATTTTTTTATGGAACCCTCCCCCCCACTTCTCTACCATAGAGAACGACTGAAATAATTAGAATTTGATTATTGTTGTTTATTTATTTAATAATTAAACTACATATTATCTTAAAAATATTGTTTATTCTTTTTTGTGTAAATCTCCGAGAACTAATATTACTTTATCACGAGAAGACAATTGTCTTTTTTATCAATTATTTAAAATATTGTTATTCTTTGTTGAAGTAAGACATATTTAAGGCAGAGTTTCCAAAATATCGCTTATCTGAGTACGTAGTAGTAGTTAGTTTTTCTTGTTTATTTGTTTCCTATTTTGAATGAAGAATGTAAATATCTCTATAAAAATGCATGCTGCTTTATTAATCCATACTAGATTTTAGAAACCATTTATGGTCTACTATAATATATAATTTATTTTGTGTCCCTTCAACAAATACTTAAATTAATTACCTTATATCCATCACAGTTTGTTTTAGCATGTAGAACAGTGGCATATATTCTTTTTGCTTCTTCCGATTTTTGAAGAATGATAGCAGATATGGTTTCAGATCGCGCATAACCGTTTCCGGATTGATCAAAAGCTTTACATGCTCCGTCAGTACTCAAAACTCCTAACCTGTGTAAAAAAAAATAAAATAAGTTTAAACTAATAGGAATAATTTTCGAACAATAAATTTAATTAACTTGGAATATGTTTATCTAATTAGCTGGCTAGAAACGGAAATTAGCTGGCTAAAAATGCAGATCTGAAGCAAGCATGTCACTTCTTATGTACATGAATCCTAGAATTACCTGCAAAATAGAAAAACTGATTTGGTCTAGTCTGTTCACCAATTATTTTTTCAGAATTTAAATAAAAACTGTTAGTGTATAAAACACTATGTTGGCCTTAATAGCGAGGTGCCGTCTGCCACTGGTATTTGTCCTGGCAAAGCTCATCAGGCAGTATCCTCAGTGGGAATCGGTATTACTAATGAATTTCCCAAGTACTAAAGCCAAATATTGGTTCGCTCCGTGACAAGAGTCTAGATCACAATTTTTTACTTTGCCTTCGAAACTGCCGCATGCAAATACGAGTCGAATTGAATTATCGCTTTATCGGCTTTGGTCAATTAAGAAATCATGGTTCTTAAGATTAGACCGTGTAAAATTAGAGTTACTATCCGGCGTTTCGCCTTCGATTGAACGAGACATCTTCAGGGATCGTTACTCCGCGAAATCTGAACACATAACAATAATTCAAGAAACAGATGATGCTAATGTCTTGGCTTCTGTTGAGACAGAACCTTTGAATTTATGTCGCGTCGTAGAAAAACAAGTTGGTGTTTGCAAGACTCAGGTACAAAGAATATTGACGTCATTTTTGAACGAGGACAACAAAGACGTTTTTTTTATTTCTGAGGTCATTGATAATTGACCAGGTATCCTTTGAGACGTTGTTATACTTTTTTAGACGTTTTACAATGTTACAATTGGATTTGCAAATATGTGTACTCAGTATGGCAATAAAATTTATTAAAATAAATGTTCCCATAGACTTTTTTTAGTTTTATTTCCTCGTCAAAGAGAAGTATTGTAATCATGAAAAAATCACTCCCCTAGATTTTTCCAGATATTTACTTTTCAGCATACCTTGATGCCTAAAAACATGTTTACTCAATTCCGTCGGTCTGTCTAGCTAAAATACTAGTTACCCGATTGGTTCCACATTTTAATTTGTAAATCTCGGATTTATTCTGTTTTTGGTTTTGGTCTGTTGTTTTTAAGATTTTAAAGAACAAGACTGTGAACTATACATAATACATTATTCTAAAAAGGATAAATATTAATGGATGAGAATGAGTTGGAGTTGAACGATAACTTAAAGGAAATACTTATCTTGTCCGAGGGAAATAAAAATAAACAAAACTGGTCTTTTTTTAAACATAATGGTGGCGCTAACTTTTGACAAGCCTCTATACAACAGTAATGAATGTGTAAATAGTTAGAGGCATTAATCTTGATCATAATTGGCGTAGAAAACAAATGCTTAATATATACACAACGTGACAAAAAAGATGTTTAAAAAAATGTGTAATTCGTTCAAAACACCTTATGTAAGAAAATTAAAAAATAACTAAAAATTGTTTTTTTTTATTATTTGAGTACATAAATGTTTTTTCCTATGACTTTTGAACAGCTTAAAAATTTTAAAAACGGTTTTCACAGATCAATATAAATTTTAGAAGCGTAATTAATAAAAAAAAATACTTTGGCGTATATCAAAGAAGAACCGTCTTTTTCCCGTTACTTCTAAACTACTTAAAATTATTAGATACAGTTTTCACAATTTCATGTAGCTTTTATTGGCGGAATTTATTAAAAAAAAATGAGAGCTGTCAAAAAACTGTCTTTTCCCATAACTTCTAAACTATTTAAAAATTTTAAATACGGTTTTCACTGATCCATGTAACTGTTAGTCACATCATTTATTTTAGAAAAATATTTTAGCATTTCTCAAAATATTTCGGCAACTGTCAGACAAAGTCTAGCCTTCCTAACTTTTGAACATCTAAATCATTATTAATGAGATTTTTACAGTTAGACGTAACGTTACTCATATAAAGTGGCCTAATAGGTCAAGAGTGGTATTTCAATCATAGTCGCTAGGTTATGGTCTGCATATAGCTTGTTATAGGGGGCCTATTTACTCGTACGTGTCCTCGTGGAAAAACGCTTTTTTCATATATTTTTACAGTACACTTGGGACTAGCGAAACCTTTTTTTTTCGAATATCCCAGAGTGTTTTTTAAAACACGGTAACTCTCGAAAAAATTAAAATATTTATTTGAAATTTTCAGAAAAATCTTTATTTTTGTGGTCTTCCGAATCATGTTAAAAATGGGTGGGATTAAACTTAAAAAAAAGTGTTATCTTAGCGACATCTGGACCGATTTAAGCTTTTTAAAAAGCATAGAAATTTCTGAAAATGCATATTAGTAAAAAGCAATCTTTTATAAATCCGTGTTTAAAAAGTTTAAGCAAATTACCATTATCGCGGATTATTTTAATAAAATCAACTTTTTATTATTTTTTGCTGTCGCCCCTAACTTAGGAGCGGTATAATAAATATTATAGTGGGATACTGATTTAAATTAGTATTTGCGTAAAAATGATGTCTGAAAAATATGTAGCAAACTCAATTTATAATTATTTATTTATATATCTTATGTGCATATGTGCTGGGTTTCTACTTGCAGTTGATAAATAACTCACAAGAAATTTGGCAACATTTTGCCATAGGAAGCAATGTTTAAGAGAGCCGAAGAACGCTTAACTACATAGTGGAATCAATGGAAATATATACGGGTTTGACTATTTGATGATATTTTTTTGGCAGGTTTTCAGTATACAAGTAATACGTATATTATGTTATACAAAGGTATTAGTTAAATACAGGGTATTTTTTCTTTAGAATTCTGGTTTAAGAGCTGTAATTTTCTTGATAGTGAAACATTTTTGTATAAGAAATCGATCTAGAAGACTTGGGTAATAAATGGGCGGAATTTTGTTTTCGCCGTCGTGGATTTTTAATTTTTTTGCTTCTCTGAAATTTTTGAAGGATTTAAAATATAGATTTGGTTTTTTTCAGTAATAGATAGGATATTTCATGTCACTTTAGAGGTGTAATTTATTTAAACAAATTTGTTTGGCAGCTCTAATAAAAATTGTATTTTCCTTTTGAACAGTTTAAAATTTTTAAAGACGGTTTTCACACTTCGAGGTAAATTTTAAAACCCTAAACCACTTAAAATTATTAAATACAGTATTTACACTCCCATGATACTTTTATTGGCAGAATTTATTAAAAAAAATGACAGCTGTCGAAAAAAAAATGTTATCTTCTAAACTACTTAGAATTTTAAAATACGGTTTTCACAGTTCCATGTAACTTAGTGGGATAATATATTAAAAAAATTTTTTGACGGCTGTCAAAAAACTTTCCCGTAATTCGTCGTAATGCAGTAAACACATATTCTGGCATCTGTTAAAAAAACTGTCTTTTCCGGTCAAAAAAGCTGTTAAAAAAGGTTTGGTCTTCCTAACTTTTGAACATCTAATTGTTTTTAATAAGATTTTTACAGTTAGATGTAACTTAGCTTATATAAAGTGGGGTAATAAGTCGAGAGTGGTATTTAAATCATAGCCAGTAGGTTATGTTATATGGGGCCTTTACTCGTATATGTCATCGTGGAAAAATGCACTTTTTACCTTTTAGTCGCCATTTCTCGAAAACGGTTTTAGATAATGTTTTGAAATTTAATATATTTTTACAGTACACTTGGAGCTATCAAAAAGTATAACAAATATTTTTGAATTATTTTTAGATTATCGTCAATTAATATTTAACCGTTTTCTCGAATTTCCCAGAGTTTTGTTAAAACACGGTAACTGTCGAAAAAATTAAAATAATTATTTAAAATTCTCAGAAAACGTTTATTTTTATGGTATTCTGAATCATGTTAAAAATGGGTGGGATCAATCTTTGGAAAGTACTTTCTTTTTATTCTTAAAAAAAAATTAGGTCAAAATCAAGTGTTATTTTAACGAAATCTGGAGCCTAAACCATTTAAGATTTTTAAAAAGCCTAGAAATAGCTGAAAGGATATAATTAGAAGAAAGCAATCTCATATACTTTCGTGTTTAAAAAGTTTAAGCAAATTACAATTAGCGCGGATTATTTAAAAAAAATCATCTTTATTTTTTTGCTGTCGCCCCTAACTTAGGAGTGGCATAATAAATATAGTAAAAACTGATTTAAATTAGTATTTATGTAAACAGGAAGCCCGAAAAATATGTAGCAAACTCAACTTTTATGTATATGTGTTTATATCTTTTATGTGCATTAAATGGTTTTCTAGTTGCTAATTATAAATATACTCGCAAGAAATTTGACAATATTTTGCCATAAGAAGAAATGTTTTAGAGAGAGCTGAAGAAAGTTTTACTAAATAGTGGAATCAATAGAAATACGTTCCCCTTTTTAGCAAGATTTTTCCAAACTTTTCGGAAATCTTTGAAGATAAAGATATCAATGTTGGTATATATATATATATATATATATATATATATATATATATATATATATATATATATATATATATACATACATATAGTGGGCAAGAAAAATTAATGTGATAAAAGTATAACATGTGTCATTAGTTCATCATGTTAGGTCTGCCATATATATTTGAGTTATCTCATGTACAGATCTTAAAAAGACAAACATACCAATATTATACATGGTGTTCCATTAAAAATAATGTTTTCTTCTGCTATATATTGTTAAGTCATCCTATATCCATGTACATACTATTTGTCTAAAAAGATACGTAAAGGACCCTACACCTTTTATTTTTGACATTTTCTTCTATCTTTATTTTTCTTTCTTTTGTTTAAATTTTGAAGCATTTTGCGACACCAAAAGCAGATCTACTTAAACAAGTTGAAATGGTGGTTCAATAAGAAATTTATCGGAGATTTGAAATCAAAAGTACTTTCGAAAAGTTAAAAAACCACATCGAGAAAATTACGCTCTGGTTTATACAGGGTGAGTCATTTAGAATTAAAGTTTGAATTTCATTGTTATGTTCCTACTATTGCTTCATGTCCGGCCCTGTAGAATCTAAACCATTTTCCTAAGCGAACTTAGTAAATACATAGTATATACGCCTATGTTTTTTTTAGAGATTGGTACCACCCTCAGCCCAATCCGTGGAGAGGCTGCTTTTTGATACATGTTTGAACCTTATGTATGCAGAGGTTGGCTTTTAATCCTCCTAGGAGACTACCTATCGGTACCACCTGGGTCAAAACCGAATGGTCAAAACGAAAGCTACACAATTTTGCTACAAGGCATATTTTTAAAGAGGAAGCCATAATTTAGAAGGAAAAGTTTCCTCAGGTTTTCAAGATCTCCTTAAGAAAATTCGCTGTCGTTTCGTATGTTATGCTTAATACCGATATTGTGGCTCAATTCTCTTTTAAATTGGCAGATTTGAATTTCAGCTAGACACGTAGTTTTTAATGAGATGGAATCGCTATAGGTACAGATGCATTTTATCCTAGCTCGTCTAGAGGTACCAGGTTATTTGACTTGATGACTTCCGACAACCCGTGCGGTTTTTTGTACTATATAGACCAGACATGTAGATAATTTTCAGGATACGTTAAGACCCAGTCATGCCATCTAATAGTACTTAATACAGATTTTATTTATACTGGACGGATAAGTAGTAATAAATCAAATATGATGTTACACAGGGGTAGTATAAACTCATAACAAATCGCAAAAAAATTCGAAAAATATAAGTTGGGATTTTTCGATATTTTAAAGTTTTTAGGTTACGAAAAATATATTTAAAAAAAATGCTCGTACGGATGTCCCAGGGAATTAGATTTTGGGTTGTCATGGGCGTTTTTCTATTTTTTTAAGAGATATAGAAGCGTAAAATTTTCATATTTTGAGAACGCAAAACCGATAATATCATACTGAAAACAGAAATAATTGGGGTAAATGTTTTAATATTAAAAAATCATCATTGACGTAGATACTTTGTTTTTCTATTATACAAATTTAAAATAAAATTAAGGTAACATTTCGAAAAACGACTAAACACGTCAAATTTATTTAATTTTTTTATATACAAATATTTTTTGTCTATTATTCAGGGAAGCTCAAAAAGAAAGAAGCAACCCCCTTAAAACAGAAAAAAAAATAAAAAACGGGTTTCACCATGTTGCGATTTTTTCACACAGGTTGGTTGGTAAAAATATGCGGGGTAAATTTCGATAATTTTGCAAACATTTTATAAAGTTTTATCATATCCGTTCGAATGTCAGTGTCCAAATGTCTAAATATTACATCAAATTTTCGGTTTTGGAAATGAAAGAAACGATCACTTTATACGGAAAGAATTTTGGCTCTTTTTTAGATATATTTTCTCTTGAAGAAAGAATTTAATAAGCTAAGTATTTGGGCACTCTCACATTGCAGTTTTTGCTCAATAGCCCTATTTATTTTTTTGTAGATAGAAATTATAGTTATTATTTTACCCAAATTCATGTTAATTAAAAATAACTCTTAGACATATTTGTGGTTTCATTTAAATAATTATGTTCATTTGGCAAAAATAAGTTATTATTTAGAAGTTAAATAGAATTATTCTATTTTATGTCTATTGAAAAGTATTTAATTTTGACGCCTCAAGTTTGGCAATCTTGTTAAACGAAACTAAGAAGAAAGTCCTAGAGGACTATCAACGTTTGGTTTTATAGAAAGAATCGATGGTTTAATATTTTTTTAGTAGAAATGAAAAAAAAATTTTTTGCATAATTTATGGTCATTAATAATTTGATTAATATTTTAATATGTGATTTATCCGACATAAAGTTTTCAATGTTCTAAAAAAAGATGGGTAAAAAGAGTTTTTGTGGATATTCAGAAAACAAAATACATTAAATATTTTTTTAAATAGTACAGATAACATCAAATGAAAGATTTTCTACAAGATAGGTCACTGTTTCGTGGGATTACATTTTGGGTATCATGGACGTAGATCTTCAATATTTGGTGTGAAAATGTAAAAATTACTTTTTGGGAATGCACAAATCAGTAACTATCAAATTGGAAACAGATATAGGTGGGGTAAAAGTTCTGACATTAAAAAATTGTAGAAGTCATTGGCGTAGAAACTTATCTTCAATTATATACATTATAAAATTACGTAATAGAAGACATCGATATAGGAGATTTGGGTAATTAATAGACAAAGTTTTGTTTTTGTAGCTGAGAATTTTAAATTTTTTCTCTGCTGGCACTTTCGCAGGATTTAAAGTATCGATTTAGAACGTTCGATAACAGATCGGATATTACAATTTAAAAAAATTCTAATCTTCCAGAACTGCCTCTAGTGTAATTTTTTATGCAGTTTCACTATTTGACGAGATTTTTTTGACCATTTGGCAGGTTGTCAGTATACAGGTAAAGCATATATATTATATAGGGGAAATAGGAGCTTTTTTCTTTAGAAATTCTGTTTTAAGAGCTGAATTTTTTTAATACTAAGAAAAATTGCTTTTTCCCCGTGACTCTTGAACTACAGTAATTTATTTAAAATAAATATTTTGACAGCTGTCAAAAAATTTTCTGTACTATAATCGTAATGTCATTTTTTCAGATCTGCGTTTCAGGGCCTCTAGATGTCGAAAAACTCTTTTTTCAACGTCAGTTTCTCTGTCCCTCTGGAGGTTTCTTCATGGCATAGCTAAAAATTCCGATTAATTTTATATTATTTATATATTGGTGAGTAAAAACTATATCTTAAATTGTGACATATCGATTTGCCATGCTTTATTTACTTTTTTGCATTAGACGGCCGGCGAAAATTCACTCATAAACAGTTAAGGCAAAAATATTATATATATATATATATATATATATATATATATATATATATATATATATATATATATATATATATATATATATATATATATATATATATATATATATATATATATATATATATATATATATATATATATATATATATATATATATATATATATATATATATATATATATATATATATATATATATATATATATATATATATATATATATATATATATATATATATATATATATATATATATATATATATATATATATATATATATATATATATATATATATATATATATATATATATATATATATATATATATATATATATATATATATATATATATATATATATATATATATATATATATATATATATATATATATATATATACATCGAGTGGGAGTGTAGTCACGACCGAACTGTTGAATACAAAAGTTTCAATTTTTTTCTTGGGGTAGCGGTCTGGGGCTGAAGTAAAACTCGTTTTTTACATACGCCGAGCTTTCGGAAATTTATTGTTTCCTTTTTCAAGGCTACAATACAAAACAGAACTTTACAATATTGCACCAGCTCTCTAAATTAGGCTTTAACGTTTTTTTAATATTGAACATTATATACAATATCTATATAAAGATATCAAGGAAGAGAGATGAAAGATTTTAACATTTCTGGTTGACTGAAAAATGTCTTTTTTTGAATTATTACTTTCATTTTCTATTTTCTGTGCCTACATTTTACTTAACTACTTAATTTAATTACTCATTCTATATTTTATTTGTGGTAAATTATGCTTGTTAAAATATTAAGATTCTACATTTATGTTCAAATTAGTTTATGAAAATTAATTTAAATTTAATTAATACTCTAGGACTTACGTGCAAGGTGAGTTTTTTACTACATCTAGCTTCTATGTGAAACATTCCAATTTTTTCATTTTTGTGTTATATAGGACTACATATTGGTATATTTACATAAAAATATCATTATTCTACACGTTTACGTTTTAGATTGATCGCATCTAATGAAGACGACCGAGTGTATTATCAGTGGAATTTGTTTCTGTGGTTTTTTATAAACTAGGTGAATAAACAAAAATCGATACAAAGATCTGACAGAGTAAGCATATTTCACAAGTAATAGAATCTCTTTCTGGCGCTAAATTTGAACTTGTGTTCTTTATTATAATTACGTTATAAACTAGAGTTAACTAATTTTTGGTGGATAACTAATAAGTTGTAATTGGTTGACTGTTAAAACAATCACAGAATTCTCCCAATCTGTAGTTATTGTTTATAGAAAAACAAAAAAGGGTGCATATTTTTTGGATTATTTTTACTCAAATTGTGAATTAGTATCTGACTGTTTTAAAGTCATTAAAAGTTGTGAGTAAATAACACTAAGATCATTAATGTCTTTTTTCTTATTTAGACATTCATTGTCTAGGAAAATCTCCACCATTTCTAAAAATTTTCTTTTGTTCGAATTTAGTGTTTAGAACCCCACAATTTTGAAAATCTATGACATGATTTGTTTTGGTTGTGTGTTCTGCAAGTGCGCAAGAATTTTTTTGTAATCTGCAGTCACTTTTGTGTCTAGTTATTCTTTGTTGTAAAACAGTGGAGGTTTGCCCTATGTATTTTTTATTACAATCATTACATCTAAGCGAGTAAACAACATTTGATTTTTTAGTTGGTTCATCTCGATCTTTCAGCCTGGAGAAAGTGTTGCCTATTTTTAATATTTGTTTGCCACATATTTTGATGTTAACATTTTCAGAAAGAATTTTTTCTAGTTTATAGCTCAATTCCTGGCAATAAGGTAGAGAGAAATAGTAAATCTGTTGATTATTAGGTACAAGGGCACTGATATTAGTAGGACTGATTATTATTTAAAGAAAAATTGATCCCTGGAGAAAGTACTACAGTTGCATTGTTATTATTATTATTATTATTTATTGTTGTATTAATAGTTATGTAAAAATTTATTAAGAAACCATTTAGGGTAGGAATTGTTAATCAATATATTATAGAGTTTTTTTAGATTTTCTCTTGTATAGTCTGGATGGCTTATTTTTTGTATTCTATTGCGTAACGCTAATAGCAAATTAACTTTCATTTTTTGTGCATGATATGAATGAAAATTAATATATCTACCTGAGTATGTGGGTTTTGTATACCGACTTTAACTACGCTATTTTCAGTTCTATACAATTTTGTGTCCAAGAAGGGGACACTTTTATCTTTTTCTTGTTCTACAGTGAACTGAATATTGTTATTGTAGCTATTGAAGACGGTTAGTATTTCTTCTACGCCACTGGACGGTATGGACGTCACAATGTCGTCCACAAACTTTTTGATAAAGGGTAGTTGGGAGCTTATTTTTGGTATGCATTCATTAAGTAAGTCATCCATTATATACTGAGAGGCTATATGTGATATTGTCGCCCCCATTGGTGTGCCTAAGATTTGCTTATAGCAAGTGTCATTAAATTTGCAGTAAGGTGTATCAAAAATAAAGTGTACTATCTCCAGAAACTTTATTTGAGTTAAATTAGTATGTTCTGAAATTTGTCGCCAATGTTTAATTATACTGTTTTTAATTAGAGAATAAGGGAGATTTTCCTAGACAATGAATGTCTAAATAAGAAAAAAGACATTAATGATCTTAGTGTTATTTACTCACAACTTTTAATGACTTTAAAACAGTCAGATACTAATTCACAATTTGAGTAAAAATAATCCAAAAAATATTCACCCTTTTTTGTTTTTCTGTAAACAATAACTACAGATTGGGAGAATTCTGTGATTGTTTTAGCAGTCAACCAATTACACCTTATTAGTTAGCCACCCAAAATTAGTTAACTCTAGTTTATAACGTAATTATAATAAAGAACACAAGTTCAAATTTAGCGCCAGAAAGAGATACTATTACTTGTTAAATATGCTTACTCTGTCAGATCTTTGTATGGATTTTTGTTTATTCACCTAGTTTATAAAAAACCACAGAAAGAAATTCCACTGATAATACACTCGGTCGTCTTCATTAGATGCGATCAATCTAAAACGTAAACGTGTAGAATAATGATATTTTTATGTAAATATACCAATATGTAGTCCTATATAACACAAAAATGAAAAAATTGGAATTTCACATAGAAGCTAGATGAAGTAAAAAACTCACCTTGCACGTAAGTCCTAGAGTATTAATTAAACTTAAATTAATTTTCATAATCTAATTTGTATTATATTGGACCTATATAAGTAGTCTGTAAAAGAATTTTTCAAAAATCTCTTATAATAGCAGAAACTGCTATACGGAACAATTACCCTTGCGGTAAATCTCTCTTCTTTGATATCTTTATATAGATATTGTATATCATTTTCAATATTAAAAAACGTTAAAGCTTAATTTAGAGAGCTGGTGCAATATTGTAAAGTTCTGTTTTGTATTGTAGGAAACAATAAATTTCCGAAAGCTCGGCGTATGTAAAAAACGAGTTTTACTTCAGCCCAATATATATATATATATATATATATATAAGGTGTTCTCTGGGATCCCCGAATATCTTTTTATCTGAATGTTTTGTAAGAAAACGTCACAACACGTCAACTTTGATACGAAAGGGAACATCATTTTATGTACAAGTCGTTGTCGAAATGTCGTCACCTTACCCCTGAGGGCCACCCCTTCAAAATTTAAATGGGGAAAGGGGTTGTGTTATACCTTGTTTCGAAGGTGCTTTTATTCCCTACATGGTCATTTCCATATTCTAGCTTTTTAAAATTTAATAAAAATTAAAAAACCCATTAAGTTATATATGGTTGAAAGCATTATGAATGGAACTATTTGAATCCATATCAATATACATGGTGTCTCGTTTAAAATAAGAAAAGATACCTGCCAACGAAAAACGAAGTTTTGTATACTTTTTATGATAGGGCAGCGTCCTAAGACAAACGGATCACCCTGTGCAGCTGGTACTCAAAATGTTAAAACCAGTAAAAAATTATAATGTCAATTTTAAATTTCAAAATAAAATTGAGAAATTCCAATTATATTTTGGAGTGGCAATTTGCTGGTTGTTTCGTTTGTATTTTGTAGTGAATAGTGTCACATTAATATTGCAGCGTGTTTTTAAATTGAAGCCGTCCAAATTACGGTTCTGTGCCATGCTCAAATGGTCAACAAAAAAATTAGTACATGAGCTCAATGAGGATGATTTCGACCATCGTAGACTTCTGCGAAAATACCATATTAAATCTTAAAAGAAATGTATTCCATGATATTTGTTTTTCTAATAAATATTCGTTCGTTTTACATAGTGAAGTTAAAAGGCACAACTGCCGCTATTGGGATAATACCGATCCCTATTGGTTCCGAGAGACTTATATGCAGCAACCTCAAAAATTAAATGTTTGAGCAGGTATTTTGGGTGACCACATTTTTAAACCATTCTTCAAACTTAAATGGAGAAACTTCTTCAGGGTACCGTATCTTCCAGAATAACTAAAATATTTCAACAAGATCCCCACCTCTTTCAACAGGATTGAGCGCCTCCAAACTAAGCAGCTAACGTTCGACAATTTCCTGGAAAATGGATTGGCAGAAGAGGTCCAGTGGAGTGGCCTGCCAGGTCACCTGACTTCTACTGGATTTTTTTTGTGGGGACGTTTGAAGACCAAAATGTATGCTACACAACCTTCTTCCGCCAAGGAGTTACGTGCCCAAATCATTGAAGAGTGTCGGTTAATAATACCACAAATGTTGAATAATGTTCGACAACGTTGTGAGTACCAGCTGTACATGTGTATTGATGTCAATGGAGGTTACTTTCAACATTTATTAAAATAGTGCGAAAATTAAATAAATGAAAAACTACAGTTATTTTTATTTTTATTAAATTCTAAAAGACCAGAGTATAGAAATTTAAAACATGACAATGTAGAGAAAAAAATTGCCTTTCAAACAAGGTATAACACAACCTTCCTACCCATTCAAAAATTTTAAAGGGATGGCTACCAGGTGTCGCCATTTTCTCCCGACGTCTTAAACTCGTAACACAATTTTACCAGTTTATCTCTATATCACAGTTAATTATTTAACAAAATTAGTATTAAAAATATTAACAAAAACTCTTATTACCCAATTCGTCTTTAGAATAAATTGAAAACTTTGTGTAGAATAAATCACACTAAATAAATAAAATATTAGTGGAATTATTAATAACGGTTGTTTAATTGTGTAAAAAAATATACTTTTTACAATTTTTAATACTGACGTTTATTTTAAATAAAAAAATATCGAACTATCGATTCTATTTCTCTGTAAAACAGAACGTCGATGCTTCTGGAGAACTTTCTTCCTTGATTCGTGTAACACGGTTTAACTGATTGTCTAACTTGAGGCGTTAAAATCTAAATGCTCTTAAATTGGTCAAAATTGACACAATAATTCTATTTAACTTCTAAATAAAAACTTATTTTTGCTAATTTAAATGAAACGACAAAGATATCTAATAATTATTTTTAGTTAACCTCAAGTTGGCTGAAATAATAACTATAAAGTCTACAAGATAAGTTATTGAACTAAAACTACACAGTACACAAATACATACCTTATATATTTCTTTCGTATAACGCGATTATTTTTTTCGTTCACAACCGAAAATTTTATGAAACCTTTAGACATTTAAACACTGACATTAATAAGTTCGAACGAATATATTGACTTAAGATTTTATAATATATATGGGAATGATCCAAATTTACCAGGCTTCTCGATCGATTCCTATTTTTACCACTTCTCACGGCATTTGAAGATTGGTTTTGTAAAAAAAGAATATCGTTTTAAATATTTGTAACTTTTTTAGCTTTTATCGGATAGGTTAGTTTTTTTCTGTCAGGACCTCGAGATATCAATGTACTTTCAGATAAAAATATCCTAGAACCTCAAGCGGTAGGGCTGAATTATAATAAAATTTAATATTAGTCAGTGCCAGGCGAAATTTCTGACCGAAAAAAAAAATTTTTTGCACGCACTTGCGTTTTTTTCAAACTTTAAACGCAGTTTTGTACCTTTTTGCTTGATCATTAATTTTTTCTTATAGCAATTTTCGATAAAACTAGTTTTAAACGAAAGAGAAAAGAAAGTTAAAATCGCGATAGTCGTAATTTGATTACAATATTTTTGAAAATAAAGAACTATAAAAACTGTTTTTTCTATATATGTTCTTTTAAAATATTTTCTGTTTTGCCCCGTTTCGTCATCAGAGGGTGTTTAACGATCCCTTATTTCTGACCAAAAAAGAGGTTTTAAAATTAAAAAAAAAAGACTTTCTAAATTTCGATTCCTCCCATTTTCAATGGAGTTCGCGAGATTTTAAGAAAGAACGTTTTCTAAAAGTTTCAAATCGGTATTATAGTTTTTTCGACAATTATCTTGTTCCATAGGACAGTGGCGGCTCGCGGGTGAAAAAGTAAGTGAAGTGAAAATGAAGCAAGAAAATATCGCAATAATTTTTTTTTCAGAATTTTTTGTGGACGGGGTAGAATATTTTTTTACGACTTACCTAAATTTGTATACTAAATCAATTCTCCTATCCTTCATAGCAGCAAATTTATTTATAACATCCTCATAAAATGGATGAGTTGCCCTAATCTCCTCCAGAAATTCCTTTTGAATTGAAATATTGCCTAGAGAAGTAAGTCTTTTTTGTGATATTGTATTTCTTAAATAAGTTTTTACACGTTTGAGGCAAGATAAACTTCTTTCCACTGAAGCACTTGTCGACGGTATTGTCAAAATAAGTGAAAACACTTGCTTTGGTTAAAATATCTTTATTTTCATTAATTTTTTTCACTTGCTCTTACAGCAATATATTCCAATTACTGTCATTGGCAAAAATAAGACCAAGCTCATTTTTAAGTCGTTGACTTTTTGAAAATATTTCTCCATATAACTGTAACAAATTTTCAAACGGGCCAGTCGGAAAATTTAAACTATATTCGGAAAATTTAGCTGAATCTGCCAAACATAAAAATGTAAGTTTTTCAGAGTCTTGAAAGTTTAGTGTCATTTCCATTAAAATATGGTCCAATATTTCATAAAAAATGGTTCTATACTTATCCCTAATTTCTTCAGGTGAAAGCTTAGCAAGCTCACGTTTGTAATGATTTATTTCTGTATTATAATAATTCTTTATCAAACATAGTTTTAAAAAAAAGGTTCATTTCTTTTTTTACAGAGCGCCTCACGACAGCGTTTTACATTGGATATGCAAAAATGAATGTCAAACGATTTTTTTTGAAGAACGGAACTTGAAAAATTACATTTACTAACTTCGAATTTGAAGACCAACGAGTTTGTGTAATTGTTGGTATACGCCTCGTAGATGCAGATGTAAGAGCATACTATCGTTTGGCTGAGTGATGAAAAAATGAGGGAACACCACTAAGACTTGCAAAAAAAAATTCGACATTTAGAAATATTTTTAAACTTTGCTGCATCTTAAGGTTAAGACGATGCGCAAGACAATGGACAAATACAGCCTGCGGCACTTTTTCTTTTTTTTTTTTTTTTGAGGCCATTTAGATGACCAGACATCACACTTGCGCCTATTAATTTATGTTTATAGTCAAATTGGTCCAAAATTTGATCCAATAGAAAATATAAATTCTCCGACGTTCTATCGGAGCTGACATTATAAAATCCTAAAAATCTTTCGACTACTGAAACTTCTGAATTAACGTATCTTAAAATTATGGAGCACTGAGAAGTTTGCGTAATATCAGTGGTGTCATCCACTTGCACAGAAAAAACTGTGTGTTCATTATTTGATTTTTTACATGATCATTTAAATAATCAGAACTGCATTCATTTACTTCGTTTTGAATAGTTTTCGAGTCACCAGTAAAAACATTTTTAACTTTTTCGTGATCATCTTTTAGTTCTTGAGAACTTCTCGATATTAATAGACCTAAAAGTTTTTTAAAATTCCCCCTATTTACTGACTCGCTGCTCTCATCATGGCCGCGAAAGACTAACTCTTGTTTTGCAAGGTACAAAACTGCGTCAATTACCAAGCACATAAATAGTCTATTTAATCGGATGTTTTCGTTAAAATGTATTTTATATAGTTTAGCATTTTCTTTTAAAGTATCAGCTATAGTGCTTTGATTTTTTACTAATGTTTTTAGCATTAATTCACATTTTAAATGCTCAGCTGAGTCTTCATATTTATATAAAGATCTTCATATATTTATTGGAAACTAGTAAACAAGGCCAGCAAATTCATACATTCATTCATAATGTAAATTAAAAAACCCGACACCAAATAAAGTTGTAACAACAACATAAATATATATAACATAACACGAGTAAATTACTCCTCTAAAAGTACAATAAACTCTATATTATACGTACATATATATATATATATATATATATATATATATATATATATATATATATATATATATATGTATATATTATACGTATAAATTACACCCGCCCGGCAACATTTGTATGGGATTCTAACATACGTGTCATTCTCTATCTTAAAGGATGGTATGGTTTTGAGCTGTGTATGTGTTTTAGTTATTTGGGATACCTGGAGTTTTTTTCTGGTTCGCTCCTCGATGTAACGGATTATTAATATACTATATGGGCTATATAGGGAAAGAACTGTAATCGCATTTTTTTTAAATAAAACGTATTTTCTTTTGACGTTTCAGACTTCCTAGAACACGAAAAACATATTGTTATGTTTTGTGTGTAGATGTTTACCTGTTCCAATATATTTGTTTTACGAGATGTAAAATTATTTCGGTCCGGAGTTTTTTATTTTTATAATCTTTTGTAGGCTTCCAGTGTACAAATGGAAATTGTTAAAATATTGCATATTTTATACTAGCTCAGATCGTATATCGTCTTTCCGTATAACGTGATTATTTTTTTCGTTCACAACCGAAAATTTAATGAAACCTCTAGACATTTAAACACTGACATTAATAAGTTTGAACGAATATATTAAGTTAAGATTTTATAATATATATGCAAATGATCCAAATTTATCAGGCTTCTCGATCGATTCCTATTTTTACCACTTCTCACGGCATTTGAAGATTGGTTTTGTAAAAAAAGAGTATCGTTTTAAATATTTGTAACTTTTTTAGCTTTTATCGGATAGGTTCGTTTTTTCCTGTCAGGACCTCGAGACATCAATATACTTTCAGATAAAAATATCCTAGAACCTCAACCGATAGGGCTGAATTATAATACAATTTAATGTTAATCAATGCCAGGCGAAATTTCTGACCGAAAAAAAATAATTTTTTTGCGCGCTCTTGCGTTTTATTCAAACTTTAAACGCAGTTTTGTACCTTTTTGCTTGATCATTAATTTTTTCTTATAGCAAGTTAAAATCGCGATATTCGTTATTTGATTACAATATTTTTGAAAATAAAGAACTATAAAAAATGTTTTTTCTATATATGCTCTTTTAAAATATTTTCTATTTTTGTTGAAAACTTGCCTCGTTTCGTCACCGGAGGGCGTTTAACGATCCCTTATTTCTGACCAAAAAACAGGTTTCAAAATTAAAAAAAAAGACTTTCCAAATTTCGATCCCGCACATTTTCAATGAAGTTCGCGAGATTTTAAGAAAGAACGTTTTCTAAAAGTTTCAAATCGGTATTAAGTATAGTTTTTTCGGCAATTATCTTGTTCCATGGGAAATTTAAAAAACTCGAAAAAAACATTGTGTTTTCGTTAATAGACGAAAAACCAAAACAGATATGAAGATTCGTTTAGTACCGCTCGAGCGCCCCAAGTATGGTCTAAAAACTTACCAAATTTTAAACGTTTTTCTAAAATAGTATCCAAAATATAGCCAACGAAAGATAAAAATGCACATAGAAATACGATTTCACACAACGCTAACGCCGGCGACCATATACAGACATATTTCAACTCTAGTATGCGCAACATTCGCATGTCGGGTGTTATAATAAGCTACATGTAGACTATGAGTTTACGGATACGATTTAAATAACACTCTCTACCTATTATACCACTTTTATATAAGTAACTAATTGTAAAAATATCATTTAAAAAAAATTAGGAAGACTAGAAGAATTTTTGACAGCTGTTAAAATGATTTGCTAAAATAAACTACGTCATTAAAAGTTACATGGAACTGTGAATACCGTATCAAAAAATTTTAAGCAATTCAGAAGTTTTGAGGAAAAATCGTTTTTTTACATATGTGAATTTTTTTTCTTAAATTAAATTATCTCAATAAAACATACTTGAAACTATGAAACCCCTATTCAAAAATTTAAGATAGGTCAGAAATTCTGGAATAAAATTTTTCTTGATAAATGTTGAAAATTTTTTTAAATAAATTTCAACAATAAAAATTACAAAAAAAATTCTTTTGACAGCAACTGCCGAAATATTTTTTTAAATAAATTACACCACTATAAGTTACATGAAACTGTGAAAACCGTATTTAAAAATTTTAGGTAGTTTGGAATTTACGGCAAAATACAATTTTTTTGACAGACGTCAAAATATTTTTTTAAATTAAATGTATATATATGTATATATATATATATATATATATAAATATATATCTATATCTATATCTATATATATATATATATATATATATATATATATATATATATATATATATATATATATATATATATATATATATATATATATATATATATATATATATATATATATATATATATATATATATATATATATATATTTATATATATATATATATACATATATATAGATTTAATTTAAAAAAATATTTTGACGTCTTTCAAAAAAATTGTATTTTGCCGTAAATTCCAAACTACCTAAAATTTTTAAATACGGTTTTCACAGTTTCATGTAACTTATAGTGGCGTAATTTATTTAAAAAAATATTTCGGCAGTTGCTGTCAAAAGAATTTTTTTTGTAATTTTTATTGTAATTTATTTAAAAAAATTTTCAACATTTATCAAGGAAAATTTTATTCCAGAATTTCTGACCTATCTTAAATTTTTGAATAGGGGTTTCATAGTTTCAAGTATGTCTTATTGAGATAATTTAATTTAAGAAAAAAATTCACATATGTAAAAAAACGATTTTTCCTCAAAACTTCTGAATTGCTTAAAATTTTTTGATACGGTATCCACAGTTCCATGTAACTTTTAATGACGTAGTTTATTTTAGCAAATCATTTTAACAGCTGTCAAAAATTCTTCTAGCCTTTCTAATTTTTTTTAAATGATATTTTTACAATTAGTTACTTACTTATATAAAAGTGGGATAATAGGTAGAGAGTGTTAAGTCCTAACACTGGAACCTGTGGTGGAAGATAGATCAAAATATAAGAGTTCTAACCACACTACACCACAACTTGTTACGTTCTGGACGCGCGTTTCGCTAACCAAGTTAGCATCATCAGCAGATGATATAAAACTGTTATAAAACCAGTTTGTTGGTTGTGGTGTAGTGTGGTTAGAACTCTTGTATTTTGATCTGGTAGAGAGTGTTATTTAAATCGTATCCGTAAACTCATAGTCTACATGTAGCTTATTATTAAGCCCAACATGCGAATGTTGCGCATACTAGAGTTGAAATATGTCTGTATATGGTCGCGGGCGTTAGCGTTGTGTGAAATCGTATTTCTATGTGCATTTTTATCTTTCGTTGGCTATATTTTGGATACTATTTTAGAAAAACGTTTAAAATTTGGTAAGTTTTTAGACCATACTTGGGGCGCTCGAGCGGTACTAAACGAATCTTCGTATCTGTTTTGGTTTTTCGTCTATTAACGAAAACACAATGTTTTTTTCGAGTTTTTTAAATTTCCTATGGAACAAGATAATTGTCGAAAAAACTATACTTAATACCGATTTGAAACTTTTAGAAAACGTTCTTTCTTAAAATCTCGCGAACTCCATTGAAAATGGGCAGGATCGAAATTTGGAAAGTCTTTTTTTTTAATTTTGAAACCTGTTTTTTGGTCAAAAATAAGGGATCGTTAAACGCCCTCCGGTGACGAAACAAGGCAAGTTTTCAACAAAAACAGAAAATATTTTAGAAGAGCATATATAGAAAAAACATTTTTTATAGTTCTTTATTTTCAAAAATATTGTAATCAAATAACGATTATCGCGATTTTAACTTTCTTTTCTTCTTTCGCTAAAAACTAGTTTTATTGAAAATTGCTATAAGAAAAAATTAATGATCAAGCAAAAAGGTACAAAACTGCGTTTAAAGTTTGAATAAAACGCAAGAGCGCGCAAAATAATTATTTTTTTTTCGGTCAGAAATTTCGCCTGGCATTAATTAACATTAAATTGTATTATAATTCAGCCCTATCGGTTGAGGTTCTAGGATATTTTTATCTGAAAGTATATTGATGTCTCGAGGTCCTGACAAGAAAAAACGAACCTATCCGATAAAAGCTAAAAAAGTTACAAATATTTAAAACGATACTCTTTTTTTACAAAACCAATCTTCAAATGCCGTGAGAAGTGGTAAAAATAGGAATCGATCGAGAAGCCTGATAAATTTGGATCATTTGCATATATATTATAAAATCTTAACTTAATATATTCGTTCAAACTTATTAATGTCAGTGTTTAAATGTCTAGAGGTTTCATGAAATTTTCGGTTGTAAACGAAAAAAATAATCACGTTATACGAAAAGACGATATACGATCTGAGCTAGTATAAAATATGCAAAATTTTAACAATTTCCACTTGTATACTGGAAGCCTACAAAAGATTATAAAAATAAAAAACTCCGGACCGAAATAATTTTACATCTCGTAAAACAAATATATTGGAACAGGTAAACATCTACACACAAAACATAACAATATGTTTTTCGTGTTCTAGGAAGTCTGAAACGTCAAAAGAAAATACGTTTTATTTAAAAAAAAAATGCGATTACAGTTCTTTCCCTATATAGCCCATATAGTATATTAATAATCCGTTACATCGAGGAGCGAACCAGAAAAAAAACTCCAGGTACCCCAAATAACTAAAACACATACACAGCTCAAAACAATACCATCCTTTAAAATAGAGAATGACACGTATGTTAGAATCCCATACAAATGTTGCCGGGCGGGCGTAATTTACTCTACTCCAAAATCATTATCTATTTTTACCGCCCCAGGGCACATTAGAGGAGACATTTGATAACTTCTGGATACATGGTATGTTAGAAAGTTCGTCTTGTCAATCTCGTCAAAATACTAATATAATAATATAACCTGACAGGAAAGTCCAGCAGAAATCTTTTAAGGCAACTGTTATGATATGTGACAATTTTCTTTAAAAATTAAAAATTGTATATATCATTTTTCAAGTTGAATTTTTTGGTATTTCGGTACATTTTGGAACCAAATGGTAAAAAAATAGATTAAAGTTTTTAAATATTTTATGGTTTTGTAGAAAAGGAAATAACCTCCAAATTAAAAATATTGTATCAAAATTTTTTTTTTGAATTTTTAGTTTTGATCCGATAGGGTTGAATCGTAAGGCTTACACTTTTTTGCAGGGAAAGACCCATAATAATTGTCCCTCCTTTGGTAAGATTTTTATTCGTAAAGGTTATATAGAAGAGAGAGTAAAAGTCATTATTTCTACTTAGCCTGTATTTAAATTAATTTTGTGAAATATTTATACTTAATAAACACATACACGACATTCTCATTTTGTTTGACTTAACCTTTAGTTACGGAAGTTAAGATACGGATGGCGATGACTAGGTATTTGAAATATCAAACATAATATTGAAAAACTTAACTTTTTCAGAGATATTAATTCTCTTAAAAAGTGTTTCTGTTTAATGTCCGGAATGCTCCAATTGCTGAAAACTACATGTCTCTAAAGAGTTAAGGTAAACTTAATCACAATTTAACTGTTTTCTTGCTTAAAAAATATTTTTGTCGAGGTTGTGTGTTTAAACTAGCGTAAGAAGATTAAACTATTTTTCATTTAACGCATGATTATAAGATTTATAAGTTGCAAAAAAAAAACAAAAAACATACTATCCTTGTTGTGACGTTGGTATCACGTGAAATACATAGATATCCATAATAAGATTTTGTTTGCATTTTTGCAGACATTTGAAGGTTAGAGTTTGTGCTAAGACTGACCCCAAATATCAATGGACTTCCTGTCCGTTCATTTTGAAAGTCTTTAACATTTGGGGATTCTTTTGTTAATGGAAACGCTGTGACTTAAGTTTTTAGGGAATTGACTTACTGTAATCCACTCTACTTCTACGATTTTTAGCAACACCAAGATATTCAGTAAAAATAAATTTGCCTTATGATACAAATAAAGTAGTTGTAGTCATTGTTGTATATACATTTGCTTTTAAACCATGCAAGTTTACTAATAATTTATCGAGTTAGCCGTTACTTGATAGAAATTCGTTATCACTAGTATAATATCATACTACATATAACTTTTAAATTACAAAATACTTCTGGGCTAATTTTGGGGGGTGTTTTGTTAAAAATCTCAAATTAAACTAGATAATAAAGAGTAGCTAGACCCTTGGATTTTATTTCTAATTTCTTGAATATTTCAAAGCAAAAAGCGAAACACTTTAATTTTTTAAATTAAACAATTAGTTTTTTTTATTTTATTTATTCATTATTAGCATTATGTAGCTACTTACTCCTCAAGATTCTAAATATATTTAATAAAACATGTCAGTAACATAGATTACCTTGCAAACTGTAGTGATACAAAAGGGTGTAGACAAACGCTTGTACCGCCGACTATAGCTCTATCACAATGTCCCATCCTTAATGCTCTGTAGGCATTCTCCAAGGCATATAATGAACTAGAACATGCCGTATCACAAATAAAGGAAGGTCCCCTTAGTTTCAGGAAATGACTGGTTCGATGGGCAATCATGGACCGTTCATTTCTGTAGAAATCAAGTATATGAAATAAATATAAAATTATTATTAATATTATGTAAAATACAAAAACACAACTATTCCCACTATATTTGTTTGGAAGATAACATGTTTTGCTAGACAGTAGCTTCTTCGGACGTTACATCTCAAATTAATAAATTTAAACAGTATAGTAATATTTATATAACCAAGTGTAATATAGCGAAAATTTTAACAATATAAAAAAATGGGAGTGTTAAAGAGCTACATTAAACCACCTAAAATTACGGAAATAGATTTAACAGAGGTGAATTTTTATGTTCTACTCGTTAATAAACAACTTGAACCTGAATGTTTGTGCTTATTTATGTCTAGAGACTATTCTAATATCTAAACCGTAAAAAAATGTACTTATTTTAGAGCTGAAATTATCTATATAGGATGTATACTTGTACACAGCTGTTTTTTCTTTGATATTAGGATTAATTATATTTTGAGTTTTTTTTATGTAGAATTCTGTCAATTATATTTATTAAATTTTCATGGTTTATTACGATCTGTTTGATGATGTTTAAATCGGCCTGAAAATTAGTTTTGCTGAGAGACAGGGATATTAGTCTGTGGATCATACTCTGAAAAGCGGCTAGTTTATGTTAAATTGGATGTCATGAAGAATAGCGTATGGTAATCTCCGTATGTGACGGTTTATGAACTATAGACAAAATCATGTTAATTATTTAATTTTTTAACCTAATCTTGGAAAATATATACTGGTGTTAGATTCTAGTTCAATTGTAAAGTTTATTTAAGATTATTAATATATTCGAAACAAATATGTAATTGCCGTTAAATTCCCGAAAACATGATGCTAAAATATCATCAACATATCTATGCCAATATAAAAAATTTTGTAAATAAGGGTGTTTGTTAATTCGATTCTCTAGATAGTCGAAAAATATTTCACGAAATAAGGGGCTCAATGGAGTTCCTGTAATTAAACCTTCTGTGCTCGTATAAAGTTTATTGCTAAATTCGAAGTAATTTTGTTCAAAACATTCGGTAAGTAAGCACAAAATTTCTTGTTTTTTTTCACAATAAATGATTTTTTGATTAAAAGATTTATTAGTTTACTGGTATCTTTAGAAGGAATACTAGGAAATAGATTCATTACGTCAAACGAGATAAGTTTTGCATTATTTGGTAAATGAATATTATTAATTTAAATAACTAGCTCTAAAATATTTTAAATGTGATTTTTTGCTCAAAAACGTCGTATATATTTAAGTAATGGTAATAAGTTTTTTAGATATTTTATAGAATGGCACTGAAAAGACAGAAACTACTTATCTCTGGGAAATCCCGGTTTATGAAGTTTTATTAAAGTGTATAATTTTGGTGGTTGTGGGTTCATACTTGTACACAAAAGGATCTGTAAAATTATATTTTAAAATACGACATTTGTCTGGTTTGAGAAAATCTAGTGTTTTGTTAATATAGTCTAACCTATTAATAGCAACTATAGTGTTGCCTCTGTCAGCTTTTGTAAAGATAACATTTTTTTATTTATTTTTAATTTGTTTTGTGCATTAGGTTTCAAAATTTGACTTTGAATATTCAAGAAATTCTTTTTTAATAAGTGTTGAACCTCCAAATTTTACAGCTATATTTGAAGATATATTGAAAGTTAACTTTTAGCACCTAATAATTCTAAGTCTTCTTGTTGAGGTTTGCTCACGAATATTATATTTACACCCTTTTTCTAATAATTTTATTTCGGTAACTGAAAATTGGACGCTTTAGCGATAGGGATAGTAAAGCTAAGCTTCCTAACCAACTGGTATTTTAAACTTCTTTTGGGAGTCGCCATATGTTCTCAAAACCTGTTTTTTTAACGAGTATTCAAAAAACAACGTGTTTTTGTGTACATGAAATTGAAGAAAAATAACAAAAGTAAAGCATCACAGGACGGTTCTATTGCTGATGTTAAGAAATCACTATCCGCGGAAAAGAAGACCCAATTCCAGGGTACATAAAATATCTACCTAAAATTAATTCACAATAAACTTTTATTCAAATTACATAATATTGCATTTCACGAATTTGAACAGCATATAAGAGAAAATGCTAAGTTCCATAAATATATAAAAAAAATTAAAATTTTACACAAAGAAAACAAGGGTCATAAATTGAATATACTGAAGACTTAAGAAATAAATAAACTCGAAGTTCAAAATGGTTTGTTAAATAATCAGGTAGAACTCAATAATTCACCTCTCTTAAATATATTTTCATAATTTTAGGTAGTTTAGTTTATGGCTGCATTTCTGGACCAGAGCTAAGCTCATCTTGGGCTTACCGAGAGCCGCCTGACTGTCTGAGTGAACGCGGATTTCATTCTCCGCAAAAAAATATAGTGACAGTGTTTGTAAAAAATAGTTGTGTTTTTATATTTTACAGTATCTAACACGTTATAACAACTCAAGTGAAGGCATGCTATAGCCGCGGTGGCGATAATATAAGCGATGATATTTCAAGCTGTACGCCTACAGGATGATTACAACAAGATTTGCCGCACGCGATATATCGTGCGGGTTCCGTTAATTGCTTAACCATATGTATAAACATTGCTAAAGCTGAGTATATGCGACGTTGTTGTTATCACATTTATACCCATTAATAGGTGTGGAATTATTTAAAACACGATGCCCGCGGATTTTGCGACGATATACTTGGTCGCATCGCGGAGTGGGCTAGGACTCGAAATATTTGCACGAATTTTTCGAATCTTATCGAAATCGTGCCGTTATCGTCATGTGGACGACCAGACTTACCTGCTCACGGTGGCGGTTAGCTCAGGCAATTTTTTTTTTCTTTTTTTTTAGTTTGTGAGATGCTTATGATATAAAACATGAATCTAAAAGATAATAGAAACTTTTTCTCGCACTATAAATATGTGTTGTTAATTCTCTCTCCCCCTTCGGATCTAGCAGACGATGAATGAAATGAAAAGCATCCACACAGGCAATATAGCAGTTATATAGCAATAACTTTTTAAAGCATAGTGCGCTTACAATAAATCAAAAAACTGATATATTTATAACCAGTCAAACCGAATTGCATTCTTTTAGTTACTCGAAGATATAAATACGCAGCTGAATTTTGTTTTTGGATAGAGGATCATAATGAAATTGACCCAATTTGTAGATATTACATACAATTCCCAATGAAGCTACTTTCGCAAGTTGGATTTTTTTTTCTCAAAGTTATTATTCCTGGAGAACTGATAAATCTTACTTGGTAGATGAATGCGGAAGTCAAGCTTTAAAAACAAAAATGAATATGTGGTGTGGCATTTTGAGAAACATGATAGTGAAACTGAGATTAAATAGAACCACCCAAGCAGATACTGTTACGGAAATAAGAAACCGCTTTACATTTATAAAAAATAAAGGTGGAATATCTAATATTTGAATGAGAAAGCAATATTTAACCAGTTTTGCAGTTAGTGCAATTAAAACAATTTTGATAAAAGTTAATTCGGAAATTAACAGATTTATTAGATATCTATTGATATATGCAAAACAATTAGAGAAGATTAATTTCTTATGTATTTTTATGTCAGCTCATTTTTAGTTATATTTTTTTAAATACATGTGATGTCACATTTAGCCGTCGAATAGATACTGAGATATTTCCTAATAACATGTTTTCATAACTTCCATGAAAATCATACGAGCTCGAAACACTAAATTTGAAATTGAAGTATTGATGCCGTAACGGAGAAGTAACTATAATCATATATTGTTATTATTGTTACTTTTGCTATTTTAATTGTAAACTATAAATTTTAAGTTTTTACTTACCCTATTATAGCAAAACCTTGAGGTACAAGCTTTTCAGTAAACCAAGTTTTCTCAGTTTCGCTAAAACAAGCCCCTACGAATACACCAGTATTTGTACCCTCCAATTCAGAGGGATGCAGACCTGCATCAAATATGGCTTCAATCGCAACTTCCAAAAACAGTCTACCCATTGGATCCATTTGGTTTGCCTGACGATGATGGATACCTACAATTATTAGCGTTAACTAAAGCAAATCTGCAGTATTGGCTGCAAACGTTTTCTTTTAACATTTTTTACCTACGTCATCATCGTTATGATCGAAACAAGTTTAAGAAATGCGTCAATGAAGTTTGGCAGGGTTACCAAACCCTATCCTATAGATACGGAATATATATATATATATATATATATATATATATATATATATATATATATATATATATATATATATATATATATATATATATATAATATTTTATATATAATACTTCAAGGGTGTTAATTTTTCGGTAATTTTAAGAAAAAAAGTTTTTATGAATATAAGTAATTGCATTACAGTAAAGCTATTTAAAGATGATTTAACGCAACCTATAAATATATATATATATATATATATATATATATATATATATATATATATAATATTTTATAATTGGATGCTAATACTTCAAGGGTGTTAATTTTTCGGTAATTTTAAGAAAAAAAGTTTATATGAATATGGTAATTGCATTACAGTAAAGTAATTTAAAGATGATTTAACGCAACCTAAAAGACATTTAAAGGCGGTTTTAAACAGTTTAAATTTTAACCATGGCCGTAGGTTTGGGTAACTATCTCTGACATTCTTAGTAAAAAAATCGTACGATACGGTATCTTTGAGGTATAGGGTATTAAAATAAAAAAAAAACAACTTTTTTTAGTTATTCCATTTTATCACAAAATACCAGGAGGCACTTTAAGTGTATTTTTACTTTAAAAAAGTGGCATTTTTTATACAAAAACCAGAGAGAACCTTTTGTAGAGTTTTGAGCAATTCCAACTCCAACTAAAACCGGACTAGACGTAGTATATATATATATGATGTATTTCAATTCCAGGTGTGCATCCGTTCACTACTATCGTTCTGAAAAGAACAGTTTTGCTAACGTTTCGCCTAAATCACATTTGGTATTTTCCAAGATTTTTTTCTCGCGTTCGAATAGAGGCTCTTTTTTGCTTTTGCTTTTTTTGTTTTAAGTGGATCAAAATTTTAAGATTTGTATACGGTCGCAAATATTACTGTCCATTTTTATATATATATATATGTTTTAAGCGGCATTTATTTGACTAGATTGTATTGTTTAGAAGTATATACAATTACAAATTCGCCGTTCTTGGAATATTCAGAACCAAATTATAAACATTGCGAAAACACATCATTAGGAAAATACCTTATCTCCAATTTCTGACATTTTTATGTCGGGTAGTGGGCATGCATAACGCTCCGCAGTCCGCTTGCAGCGACTACTTGAATTTTAGAATCTAATTATAATTTATGCTATGTGAATGTTTATTTTTAATAAACTTGCCAGCATTTTTCACGCAAAAGGAACTAGAGAGGGCTTTATATGATGCAGAAGATAATTTGGAGAGAATCCGCAGTGGAGAAACCGGAAAGTTTATTTTATAGTTTTAGTTAGGTATAGAACGTACACGGAAATTATTTTAGTGGAACTTCCGTTGCTCCAGAACCGGATAATCTGACTGATGAAGAAAAT
The DNA here is from genome assembly GCA_030620095.1 of Kuschelorhynchus macadamiae. Classification (NCBI taxonomy): domain Eukaryota; kingdom Metazoa; phylum Arthropoda; class Insecta; order Coleoptera; family Curculionidae; genus Kuschelorhynchus; species Kuschelorhynchus macadamiae. The sequence continues at coordinate 574,776 of JAUTXW010001878.1, forward strand.
ATAGATGACGATGTAATTATTCAGAACGAGAACAGCCAAAGACCTCTGGATATTGTCTTTGAATTGCAAAGAAGAAGTGGCGATGACCCTGACTGATGGATGAGGATGTTGCGGTTGAGAAAATAAAAGATCTGCTTCATGAAAAGTCGTCTCCGGATTTTTTCTTTCCGTATTTTGATGAGGAAGTCTTAAACCTTATCGTTAAATTTTCTGAAAAATATGCAAAAGACAATAATTGACAAGATTTACTGATTTACTAAAGTCTATAGAACTGCTAGTATTTACAGGTTATCCTAAACTACCACAAACACAATTGTATTGGTCAACTGACAAAGATAAGTGGGTGGATATTGTGAAAAAATGTATGAGCCGAAATAAGTTTTACAGAATAAAAAAGAATATTCATTTATCCGATAATGCACAATTAGACAAAAATAATAAATTTTGTAAGCCATTTTTTGAAATTATAAAATTAGACAATTTGCAGTTTGTATTTTCCCATTGTTTATCCACTGACGAACAAATCGTGTGAAACACTAGTGTAAAATGTTTATTAGATGTAAACCCGTCAGATTTGGTTTTAAATTATGGTGCAATCCCTACTAAGCATAAATGGGCAAGTTGTTGATTTATTATCTATAGTATTTAAGCAAACATTAGGTATTCTTTGACAATTATTTTTCGTCGTTCAAATTATTTTTTTATCTTACAGAAAAGATTATTTTGCTAGCGGCACTATTAGGGAAAATAGAACGCTTCGTTGTCCGTTCGAAGGTACCAAATTTGTCCCTAAAAAACAATGAGGCTATTAAGTTTCGGCGCACGACACTGTCTCCTGGGTACCATAAGTAAGATGGAACGACAATTAGGTTGTAACCAATACAATCAAGAACCGCATGAACGAAAAGCAAAAAAGATATTCCTAATTTTATCAAATTGTACAAAAACATATGGGGGGAGTAGATCTCCATCACAAACATAGCCAATTATAAAATATGAGTGTCTGGTAAAAAGTGGCGATAGTCTTTGTTTATAAACACAGTAGGCAGCGTTGTGGTCAATGCTTGGAACATTACCAATGATAAAAATAAGTCAACTGGACTTTTTATATTGCTCTTCGCTTCATAAAAAATAAATCTACAATTCGTACGCATCTAAGGGGGTTAATGAGTTAAGATATGATAAAACAACGTAAAAAAATACAAAAATTATAAGATATGATAACATCATTTATCATCACCAAGTCACTTAACTCCAGACGATCCAGACGTAGATGTAAAATATATAGTAGTTAAACGGCATTTTTATATAAAAAATTCAATGTGCACCTCCATACCGATTATTGTGAACCTTACCAAAAAAAGTTAAACTACCTTTTTTATCATATATTTAACCAATGAGGCAAAGACGCAATATAATTTTTTTGCCTGTTTTTGAATTTTTTTTTGGGCTGTAACATTTTTATTTGAACTATTTTATTACATAATAAACGTTGTAATAAATAAAATTACAGATTTTTTCATGCTCTGGTAAAATATGAGTAAATAGAACAGTCTACAAGAGGAATACCAATTATGGTATTTTCGCGTGATAAAGGTATAGTAATGTCGCTATCTTCAGTCGCATTTTTCATTTTGTCGAGATCGCCCGTTTTGACTAATACAAGACTCGTTCTCATGTTCATTATTTTCTCGTAACATACTCTTCGAGTTTTAAACGACAACGTATTAATTTTGAATTTGGCTCTTTTAGTAAAAATAACCACTCCAAAACTTATGGTCCGTGACTATTTATTTCGAATTTATGTCTAAATAGGTACAGTTGGTTCGGAAAAAAATGAATACGATTTTTAGAGCGGTTTTTATTTTTTTACGAAAATGAGCAGTGTATATCTTGTCAAATATTTAATGGTTATGGTGAATGTCAACATGGATGTATGATATGGATGTAAACATTATGAATTTGTAATCATTCATGCATAATAACTTATTACGATATGTAGCTTCTTACGGAAATAGGTATAGTTTTTTTAGATTCATTTATTTAAGTTAACAATACAAATAAGGGAAACAAATTAAATTACTTAAATTAATATTTGGTCATGTATCCATCAGCATCTATGATTGCTTGCAGTCTTCTATCCATCTGCATGAAACCTGGCAAAAAGTCCTCTCTTACAGACAATTCTTCCCAAACTTCTTGGATAGAATTCCACAACTCTTCAGCATCTCTTGGCATAAAATCTCTTTGATATAGCCGTCTTGTTATGACCCCCCACACATTCTCTATTGGGTTAGCATCTGGGCTATAACTTGGCCATTGTAGCACTTCAATATTGTTGGCCCTAAACCATTGCGTGGCAATGTTTGACGTGTGCACAGGACAATTATCCTGCTGATAAATGAAATTATCTTCGGGATATAAAAGTAGCACACTGGGCCGCATCACATTTTCCAGTATATCCACATATGTTTGGCCTACAAATCTTCCGTTAATTCGCCATGCCACACCCATCCCTCTTGATGAAATCCACCCCCAGACGTTAAAGCTAAAATGACCCGCAGCTCGAAAATGGTTCACGTAGTTTGGGTCAAATCTTGAGTTATTTGGCCTGTACACTTTAATTTTGCCCTGTTTGCAAGATTGAAAAATCTTTTCGTCACTAAAAATTACACGGTCCCAAAAATTTTGGCCGCGGTTCACATGATTTAAGGCGAACAGAAGACGAGCTTGTCTTTGTTCTACGGTCAGCTCCGTTTTGTTTGCCGCCACTCTGCAGTTTAAAGCAGAATCTTGCAGCCTTTGCCACGTTGTGGTTTTTCGGCCAGGAAATCCAGATAGGATTCGGGCTTCCTTTGCAGTACGGAATGGATTCTCTTCTAAAGCTCCTAAAAGAGCTCGATCTTGATCTGCAGTGCTGATCTTTGGCCTTCCCGAACCCTCCTTCAAAGACTGTTCATCCCTCCACCTTCTACTAATTCTATATACGGTTGCTCTACCAATATTAAAATGTTGGGCAACTACTGTGAGGGACCAACCATCTTCCAACTTGGAAATTATTCGCGCCTTTAGTTCAACAGAAGTATGAGGAGGCATTTTTTAAAAATCTTTAGATTTTTACATGACAAGTTGTCAAAAAATCTTGACAACAAATAGTCGTAAATATGACTCATTATCCTAACCTGATGTGACATAATTGAAGAACACTGCCCAAACTTATTTAAGTGCTTTTTTGCCGTATTCATTTTTTTCCGAACCAACTGTACAGACTAAAATATTTAATTGTCCATACAATAGCGAGAAGTTCTCTCTCAATGGATGAAAAATTGGTTTCTGACTCATTTAGAGTTCGACTAACGTATGCTATCGGTAGGTCTAATCCTACCTTGCCTTGAGAGGGAACTGAAGAATTGGTTCGTTTATTAAAAGATTAAAAGGTGTTTGCATAACTCGAAACATTTGATATATACACAATCTCTAATATCTATCACGGCATTTTTTTTAATGTTTTTGTAAGAGCATTCATTACTTTCGCGAAATCAAAAGTTTGAATTACGTAACCGTTTAAAAAATTTTAATAGTCTATCAATACATTCTTTTAGTGTTAAAAATAATAATATAGTCAAGATAAACATGGCAAATTTCATTCCGATATCTTCTTAAAATATTAAGAAGATGAAGAATATTATAAGTGTAGGCCAAAGTTCACAAGAATTCATAGTGACTATTTTCTGTATTGAAAGCAGTCTAGGGTATGTCTTTTTGGGCTTTTTCAATTTGATAGAATTCCGAAACCGATATTGACATCTGCCTAATTTTGCTAACATATCTGTGAGAAAGGATATCTCGAGGTGTTTCCATTCAATTTTCTAAAATCTATGCCAATTCTTCACTTGCGTTTACCTGAAGTCTCAATTTTTTTGAAACAACCTAAAGAGGAGTGGACCAAGAAGAAAACGAATGACAAATGATTTTTTATCAAGCATACCTTGAATTTGATTTTGTACTTCTTTTTCATGTATTTCGGGTATCTGTATGACCTAGAATTTCATTTGGTTTATAAAGGTTAATTTGTTGCCACTGATATGAAATGTCTGATCATTCTTTAATTACTTTTAAAATTACATTTTTTTCTTTAGAATTTATATAATCCGTTCTACTTTTTAAAATGTCAAATTTATTCGACGGTAAAATTGTTCAAATTTGGATAATTATTAGAACTTAATTGGAAATCTTTAAAATCTATAGTGATTATAAGATCTAAAAAGTCTATAGACGTTGCCATTTCAATCTTATTTAAAATAGAGCAAAAAGCTTGGTGTCTTTAACTTGAGTTAAACATTGGGGGATTTCTAGTTCAGAGAATAATTTTATCACCATTTGAAATATTCTTAATGGGAATTTTTATAATTTGTTTAGATTTTATATCAACAGTGATGTTATTTGAAATAGCAGATTATGGTAACAAAGTTTAGTACTGATTTTATAGGGGTCACTAAAGGGTCTTTTGTAGGTCAACACTTGCCTTAAGGATTTTTAGATTGTCTTTTCCTCAACAATCAACATAATTATGGGAATTAAATAGATAGAATTTTAGGGGATCTAGCTTTACATTAAATATTCTAACGAAAGGGATTGTAATCTAAAATGTTTCCAATATCGGGTTGCATAAAGAATCTATTACTACTTGAGTCTATAAGTATTTTCAGACATTTCGGGGAACACTATATAAAAGTTAATGCAAAAGTCATTAGATTAAATCTGGGTCTGGGTGCATTTTGTTGGAGGCTTCCATCTGAAAAAACTCGGGGTTACATGGTTGAGCGGATTCTTCAAGGAATTCAACAAAACCTTCTTTGTAGTAATTATTAGGTTGTTGATTTTCAGTTCCAAAAAAATAATCGTTGCCTTGCTGATTTTCAATATTATGCAATTCTTCGAATGCGAATTTTGGATGTATAATGTGAAAACTGTTTTGATTTAAATTTTGGAAATCATTATTTTGTGGTTGGTTATTAGTAAAATGAGATTTTGTAAACATACTATTTTGATTTGTTTGGGGCCGGCAAAAATTGACATTGATGTGGGTTTCGGTAATGTTTGAGTTTGTTTGATTAGGTTTAAACACATTGAAATTTAAAGGACCAAGGCAGGAATCATTTCTGGATACAAATCGGTTACACGCAAGTGTATGTACAGGTTTGGGATCGAAATTTTGTTTTAAGATCCGCGGTCTGATTTTTGTAGTCGGTATGTAACGTTTTAAATTTAAAAGTCATTTGTTAACATAGTTAGAGCACAATTTAAATTATCAGGATTTTTAGTACACATCAAAGAACCTATTGGTCACTTAAGACCATGTAAAAAATACTTTTAAAGCTAATTTATGATAATACTCAGATAAGACCCGAGGTTGTGTTTCATCAGCTTGAGCAGCGATTTGAGTTATTTGTAAAATTAACATGTCTTTGAACTTTATTAAAGAAATCAAATCCGTTTTCGTTTTCTTGTCTAAGTTTGACAATTTTTATGATAAAAACATCACATTTATCAGCATACGTGAGATATGTAACGCACAGGTCAAACACTCGATCAAATACCCATTGACTGAAATCATTCGGACCTGCAAAGATAGAATATTGCCTACTCTGCATATTATATATATATATATATATATATATATATATATATATATATATGTATATATATCTAAGCAAATTGTAAACTAATTATACTTCACCTGTAGTTAATCTTTGAGCATTTGCATGTAGTTACTCTGTTAGTTAAATTGTTGTAACTGCTTATTTCTGATTAAATTGTATTTTAAAAATGGTTTTCAAAAGTAAGTTAATTAACTCGTGTTTGAAAGAGATTTTTTAAAGTTTATCCAAACATTAATTTTCTAAGAAGAGATATTTACCGCTGCTTCGCCCTTTGTTCTATATAAAATAGAACTCATGAGATATTCGTTTTTCGCAAATATCAATAAACCTAGGTAAACGTTGGAATTCTCCGTAAATTTCGGATATTATATTTAAATATTCTAGTTTTAATTGCGGAGGAGCTATTTTTACTAGAAATTGTGAAAATATGCAAACCTACTAAACTTAATAATAATTTAAGCCTAGTAAGTCAGATTTTGTTATTTTATTTATGGTTTTCGCTGGATAACCTCCAAACGACAAATAATTGTTTATCCGTTCACTACTTTCGTTTTGAAACACTAAATCTAGAGAATATGGACCCCAATCTCAACTTCCCGGAACAAGCGTTCCTTTAGGTCCTCTTCTCACTGTAAATTCCAAGAATCTTTATTATATTGATGACGCATCAAAACAATTCAAACTCCTCATCGATATCGGTGCAGGCATTTCTATATTTAGGGAAAATACCGTACAAAAAGGTCTTACACGATTTTCCGAAAATGTCACTATTCAGGGAATTACCGATGAAAAACTCTCAATATCTCAATCTACACTTATACCCTTTACTATTGATGATCCACACAAAGTGTATATTTGCAATTTATGCACATTATGAATGTATTGTAGATCTGAAATCAAAGCAACTTATTACAAATTTTAAAACTATACCCCTTCACAAAGTAACCACAACTACAGCCATATCAGATGTACAGGAATGCATTAAAAATCGTAATAAAATTTCTATAGAGGCTAGAACTGAAAAAAATTTGAAATTTAAGTGCGAACTATTTAATACGGATGCTATACTTCACGCATACGTCAAAGATAATGTTAGATTGCCAAATGCCCAGGTTAAGGTTAATGAACGCGGTGAATTTTTTACATCTCTAATTAACTCAAACGATAAAAAAAAAACAGTCGATTTTTCAGATTTAAATATCGAACCTTTTGATCCTGGAATTGATACTGAAACAATTTTTAACTTAAGTACCTACCGTATACAAAACGAAGTTTTGGATAGGCGCTCAATTATTAAAGACCAGTTGCGCACCGAACATTTGAACGACGAAGAAAACGATTTAATCACTAACTTATGTCTCGAATTTTCCGGTATCTTTTATTTAGAAGGCGATAATTTATCTTTTACTAACGAGATCAAACATTCTAGAGATACTAATAATTCAAGGCCCGTATTTACTAAATCATATAGATATCCCCACATTCATAAAGAAGAGGTAAAAAGCTAGGTAAACAAAATGTTAGAGCAAGGAATTATTCGCCAGTCCATCTCACCATGGTCCTCCCCGGTTTGGGTTGTTCCCAAAAAATTGGATGCCTCCGGAAAACCCAAACGGCGTGTAGTTGTAGACTATCGCAAGCTGAAGGAGTTTTCTATAGCGGCTAAATATCCTCTTCCGAACATTTCCGACCTGCTCGATCAATTAGGGAAATGTCAATATCTCACAACCCTCGACTTGGCTTCTGGTTGAGATTAAGATTAATCCAAAAGACATTGAAAAAACTGCCTTCTCTGTTGAAAATGGTCATTTCGTAATGACCATTTTCGTTCGTATGCCATTCTGTTTAAAGAATGCCCCGTCCACATTCCAAAGAGTCATGTGCAACATGCTTCTCGGCATTCAAAATGAACGTTGCTTAGTGTATATGGATGATATCATCGTGTACTCCCAACAATACATGAACATATTTCAAGACTAACGGAAGTCTTCAAGTGTCTCCGCAAAGCCAACTTAAAGATCCAACCTGATAAATGCGAATTCCTTCGAAAGGAAGTTGTTTATCTAGGACAACTTATTACCCAAAGTGGAGTAAAACCTAATCCACGCAAAGTTGAATGCATTCAAAAATTTCCTATGCCAACAAATCCTAAAGAAATAAAGTCATTCTTAGGTCTTGCTGGATATTACAGACGCTTCAGCCCAAGTTTTGCCAAAATATCAAAACCCCTGACCAAGCTATTACAAAAGGATGTCCCATTCATATTCGACGCAGAAAGCAAAACCTCATTCGCGGACCTGAAAAAGGCTCTCACATCGGACCCAATTTTAATTTACCCCAATTTCGAAGAAACATTCTTGCTAACCACAGACGCTAGCGCATTCGTTATTGGAGCTGTTTTATCTCAAGGTCCCATCGGAAAAGATCTCCCGATAGTATATGCATCTCGAACTCTGCGCAGTGCTGAAACAAAGTATTCTTCAATAGAAAGAGAATTTTTAGCCATTGTATGGGCTGTCAAGCATTTCAGACCGTATCTTTTTGGTCGAAAATTAGTTTTGGTGACAGATCATCGCCCTTTGACTTTGCCATTCTCAATTAAGGACCCCGGCAGTCGCTTAGCTCGTTGGCGCCTCAAACTTGAGGAATATGATTACAAGATTGAATACAAACCCGACCGTGTAAACAAAAACGCAGACGCCTTGTCACGTATAAAAATTAACCATCTTAATAATTGCTCAGATTTCCAATCAACCATCGCTATTTACGCCTCAAATGAAGACGACTTTAATAACGACCCTCAACCAGCAAACAAAATTCATTTTCAGAAATAACAACCAAAAACGATCTAGACGATAATCAAATAACCGATGAATACAATAGATTTGTTAATTTATACAAACCAAAATCAATCATTGATTATTCCAGGATCGAAATTTCCAATGATCAATTTTTGGACAAATCAAACAAAAATATTGTCACTCTCTTTAGGCAAACTTTCATTTTAAAATTATAGAGGACCTATTTGAGGAAAACTATGATTTTGCCCCGCTTACAGTAAACATCTAACAAGAGCGTAAAGGATCGCAAATATTTCATAATACCCTTGTCGTCTAATACTGATACCGTAGTCCAGCAGCTTTTCTATATTCTCTATAAGTGTCAAGATAAAATCGATCTTTCTAAAACCTACTGTATCGAAAATAATTTACAACTTCCCATCCTCGAAATATTTTCATTCATTTTCTCTGATAAAGATAACCTCGTAAGAACCCCAGACCCAGATGAAATACCCACAATTTTAGATCAGTACCATACCGGCAAAATAATCTTCATCGCGGTATTAATGAAACTGTTAAACGTATTCGACAAAAATACAATTGGACCGGACTAACTAAAGACGTCGAAAAACTCATTCGAAGCTGTGAAATCTGTCAACAAGTTAAAATCTGTAGGAAAAATCTTAGTACGCCCCTAGTCATAACAGAAACTCCAAAAACTGTATTCGAAAGAATCAACATTGACATCTTCGAGTATCCAACTCGTAACTATGCCCTTACGATCCGAGATGAGCTAACCAATTTCACACAAGCATATCCAATATCGGATAAAAAAGCCACAACGATTGTCAATTCACTCCTGCTATTCTTTCAACATTATGGGACTCCCCTACGGATCCATTGTGACCATGGCCGTGAGTTTGATAACACGTTAATGAAAGACCTGTGCACACTCTATGACGTCAAGTTAACCTTTTCCAGTGTTAGCCATCCACAATCAAATGGATCGCTCGAAAGATTCCACGCCACTTTAACAGAAATGATTAGGGTTCATACAGCAGAACATCCCGAAGAACACCCATTCAATATCCTCCCCTATTCAGTCATCTGTTATAATAACACAAAAAATAAGACTCATGGCTTTACACCTTATGAGCCTATTTTTGGCCATACATCTAGTCGTCCACCAGAAACCCTCTATAACCAAGAACAGCTTATTTCAAAATACATTAGAGACCTTAACAATCGAATGGAACACTATTACAAACTCGCACGTAATAGAACGAACATACAAAAAGAAAAGGCAAAAATAAGATTTGATAAAGCCTTTACCCGAAATCTCCCAGAGTACAAAATTGGAGATAAAGTGTACGTAAAAGAATCCCAAATAACAACGAAAGCACAAAACAAATTTAATGGGCCCTTTGAAATAATAGGAACTTCCGCTAATGTCAGAAACCTGTCCACAAATCAAACATCAAAAATAAATTTCGAGAGACTGAAACCATTCTACGGCTAGTCTATTCTGTTTTCAGACTCTTCGTGTTGATCTCGGCGTCCGTCGCCCAATTTCTACTTACACCCATCACCATTGGAATATTTTACCACGAAGAAAATACCATCCGAGTATCAAATGACAAATGGACACTTTTAGTTTATAAGGAACTAGAACCTTTTCAAGAAGCGATTCAAAACAATGGAAAAATACTCTCCAGTATGACTGATTTGCTAGATGATTCTTCACCTCGAAAGACCGCTTTTAAAATTGGAGTTCAGACTCATATAAACCTTTTAACCCGAATTTCTGACTCCGTTAAAGAAAAGTTTAGAGAAGTTACAATTGATATGAAAAACTACGCATTAAGATTGATATACTGACTACTGAATTTCTTTTAAGTTTGTAATCCTGCCACAAAACCTCTCGTCCATTATCCGCTATGGAGTTCTTAAAAACTTTATAAGCTCTATCTCTTTTTTCGACTTTAAGTTTAACATCAGTATCATACCATACTGGTTTTCTTTGTTTGTTTTTTACTTCATTCAATGGGGCAAACATATCAACTTTATGCTTACATTTAGTTAAAATATCTTGAAATAAAACATTTACATTACTTGATTGAGTATTAAAATCCGTTTCAATAAGTTTAAGATTGATGTTATGCATAACTTCTGAGTTTATCCTACGAAAACAGAATGATGTTAGACCATTGCAGCTCGACCTCATACACATTTTCACACAAACAATAGAATGATCGGTAGTCCTTGGTACATCAAGAACGCTGACAGATATTTTATTGGATTTATTACATAATACACAATCAGTCAAAGTAGAACTTACTTCGCTATGTCTCGTACACTCAGTCACTAGTTGATCTATCCCATATACCTGTATCACTTCCCTTATGCCATTAGAATAATAACTTGTACTATCCAGAAAATTTATGTTAATATCACCTGTTAGTATACAGTTATCAGTTTCTGTAAAGTACTCATCAGACCACTCTTCTAACTTCTTTAAAAACACAGCATGGCTAGAGTTAGGTGAGTGATAACAACCTCCTATTGTCCAGTTTACCCCATGAATATTGATTCTAATAAAAACACACCAATAATTACCAATTTCAACGGAAGTCCCAAAAATAATAAATTAAACATTATTTCTTACAAACAGAATCACCCCTCCTGTATGTTTGCTATGGGAGTTGCAACGTATACATGAGTATCCCTTTACCTGAACCTCTAGATCATCAACTTCTTCTGTTACTCTTGCTTCAGTTAAAACTACCAATAGAGGGTTACAAATAAATATTTCTGCAATTAATTCTGACTTCTGGGCCAAAAAACTTTGAGTATTTAGACATACTATATCACAGTTTGCCAAGGTAACAATATCACAGGAATTTATTGGTGCCTTTAGTTTTTTGCTTTCACAATATGAGGAACTCCGTTTGTGTATTTAATGACTAAATCCAATTCGCCTTTAGATTTCCGATCCTTAAGCTGTTTGAAAATCTCCCTTTCTTCCTGTCTCTGGGCATTTGAGAGATCTGGTCCCACAAAAACACTGCATCCTTTTAGTCGGCTTTTATTTCTTAATGCAGATTGTACTTGTTTGGAATCAGTCAGTGTTATTTTAAGTGAACGAGCACCATTTTTATTTGGTTTACCAACTCTCAGTACTTTATATGTTATTACTTCCTCATTTATAACTTGGTTTAGTACTCTTTTTGCTTCCTCAATGTCATTGGACCCTCAGGTAAATTAAATAACATTATGTTATTGGCTCTTAACTGACGCTCTCTTAATTCATTCAGGATATCAACTTTATTGCAGTTTGAAGTAATTTCTGCAGCAGCAGAAAATCCCTCATTACAGTCCTGACAAAAATATTTGAGAACTCGCTGTGTTTTTAGTTCCATTACACGCAGTTCGGTAATTGTAAGGCCGGAGCAAGCTTGTCTTTTGTAGCAATAACGATTACAACTATCACAAGCAATTTTGGAATCCACGTCGTTTTCATCTTCATTGCATTTGAAACAAGGCATTGTAAGGATTTTGGAACAAAGCGGCTGAGAATTGCATGTAAACAAATCAAAGGTCTTTGTAGGTTAAGTGAATAAATTCGTGTATTTTATAACAAAACTGAGGAGTCCCTCACGAAATTCTTAAGTACACTTGAGTAGAAAAACATCAAGATCAATGCAGTTGATATTTTTATAAATTGTGTACACTTTAACTCAAAAAAGAACGATGGAATAGGCTTTAAAATAATTGTTCTGTCAAGTGGGTAGATTCAGAGTCGTTTTCTTAAATTCGTTTAGCTACTGAAGACATTTACTTAATAAACTAGGAAAAACGTCCTTTGAAAAAGCCTATTTTTAAGTTTTCAGTTTAGAAGTGTGGAACGCTAGGCAGATTTTAGAGGCTTCAAATACGAGACATCTAATGGTTGACAAACGTGGGTTGAGTTTGGCGGAAGCAATATAAATTTTATATTATCTGTGCAAATTTGGATTATGTTCATACTGAAATGACTGGCTAAATTATCGCCAACAAAGCTTTTGTGGCCTCTTATGGAAATTTCTTTAAATGCTTCAATGCAACTGTTAGAAACCAATATTTAAACCAACCAGACTTAGTTCTGTTATATCGTGTTTCAGGAGGGTCTCCTATAGTCCAATTAGAATAAAGACTTTCCGCCTTGTATAAAATGTATATAGGCAATAATGTTCCTGAGGTGCAACCAGCAAACGTAACGTTTGGATCCACGTCTTGCTATTACTCTGGTTTTGCCTAGATCATCTGAAATATTGGTCTCATCGTAGTTTACAAGAAGGTGAGGTTCAACCCTTTCTAGGATTTTTTCAAGTTCATCAAAACAGGTGTTGATAGTAATAGAGTTAAATGCAGCTCTCGCATCTACGCATAGAAGTAAAATAACGTTTGAAATCAAAGTTATCGTAAAATATCAGTAGGTAAGTATCATATATAGGTACATTTATAATTTACCTTGATTAATGAAATTCCCTTATTATTTTCGCATCCATTTAATGATTTCGGTTGGCATTAACTCCAATAATTGTACACTATTTTCTTTTTCAACTTTCCAACAGGATAATAGGTATTGCTTTTGTGAACTTTTAATCAAGTATCTAATTGTGAAATAGCAACATGTGGATATAACAGTGCAGCTTTACTGGATTCGAAATTAATCTTTTGGAAAACTACGCATTTTGTTCGAAGTATCCCAAAGGCAAACTCCATAACAGAACAGACACGAGAAAATCTGTCGTTGAATGTTTTTCGGCCAATATTAAAAGCATTTTGAGGATAGGGCTTCATGAGATTTTAGCCCAGTGCAAAAGCTGCATTACCTACAAATACATAGGCGAAAGTATCTGATGTGTTTGGTAACGCGGTTGGTTCTGGCAAGAACAGGCGTACTTGTTGACATAATTCCTAGAATGTCGTGTAGAATAATATTCCACCTTCAGAATATCGATCATTATAAGATGTTTTTCTTGCATTTGTCAATGCCATGAGAACGCTGCTGAAATGATCTTTGTAATTATGCTACGAGTATGAATGCGTTAGTTTCTGTATTAGAAATACACTTCCCATCAAATGCGTATTATTTCTCTCCAAATAATCCTACATTAACATCTCCACCGTCATCCGCATCACAACAAACACTATCATCTTTAACTCTACCCTCACCTCAACGAAATTTTATTTTTATCATTAAATATATCATTTTTATATTCCTCTAGTGTCGCCTCTGGTTCTGTATTTGATATTATTTGGGTTTTTGCATATTTTGAGGTTAATGTTGAAAATTTAATGAAAAATGACAAATTGCTTATAACAGACACAATATTGCTATTAAAAGATACACTTTTGCACATAAATTGCTAATTGTTAAAATTAATCATTTACTTTAACTGTCACTTGAAACCGGTAATTCAACGTTTTTACTATATTCTACACATGACGCAATCAAGACGTAATTATCTGACAGACCGTTGCTAGAAATTTGAGACCAGCGATTAGTGGAACCGAAGCATGATGAAAACACATGTACACGCAATAATGTTCGTGACGGCATGGCGTTCGGTTCGTTGTTTTCTTACCTTTATATTTAAGAAAACTTATTTTTGTCACAAACAATTAAGAAACGTATCAATTTCAGCAAACCTAGATTACATGTTTTTATTTCAAATAATACCTTTAATCTGAAGCGTAAATAGGACAAGGTTAAGGGAAGGGTACGACAAAAATAAGATAGTTTTGAGTTTCGCTAAAAAATATTCATTTGAGTATTGTCAATAGTCCCATAAAAAATTACCTTTAATTATAATAAATATACACATATAAAAATAAACAAATGTAGAAAAATCTAAATTATATGAAAAATTTATACCAAAGTAACCAAATCGTTGGTTCAAAATAGCGTCCAGTTATTGTAAATTTAAATTTTTAGATAATTTCTTTATGCTTATTATTAAAGGGACACAAGACCTTTCGGTACAATATTTTCTCGGTTAGGAGTTTAAAAAATTAAAACTACCAAAAACCTGTCAAATTAATTTCACAAAATGTTTACTATTAAGTTGCTTTACACAAATATTTTTTTATTTCCATTATATGGCTACTTTTGGTTCCATTCTCTGATAAAAGTAATGTAATCGTCAAAAATCTCACTTCGACAGGGTCCCTAGATGCCGAAAAACATGTTGTCTCAATTTTGTCTCTTTTTTGATATGTCTGTCTTTTAGCGACATAGGTAAAAAACTACTTACTAATGGAAATTTATTAGTTCCCTTTTGTTCAAAAATTAATAGTGAAGTGTAACGCAGTTTAGTTCCGCATCGTTTTTAGTAACACATATACTGTCTTCAAATATTTTTATTGGGCGGCAATTTTTTCCACCATATTGGATTAGTACCAATATTTTACCTATCCAAACTAAATTTTTCGGCATAATTTAAAATAAAATGAATTAGCAGTTTTTGCACTTATTTTTTTAAAAGCGCCATTTTGTTCAATCATGGTGAATTCGTACCAGTTTATCCTTATACAACATTTACTATTGCGCAGAATTTGAAGTCAAGTGAATAAGAATATTTTTTCGCTGATTTTCAAACATTTTATTTAGCCGCCATTTGCTCCGCCATCCTGATTTCGTCCTACACTACACTTTTATCTCTTTGTCACCCTTAATGCTTGCACAAAATTAATCTAAAAAGTAATTTTCCAGACCGATTTTTTTAACGTTTTATTGGACTGTCATTTAGTTTTGAAGGTCATTCTTCTGTAACATGTTTTTATTGATTTTTGTACAAAATTTAAGGTAAATTGGATAACTAGTTTTTTAGTAATAATTTTTTCTAATTAGACTAGGCCGCCATTCGCAATATTGGATTTTTACCAAAATATTGTCAGGACATCCACATATGAACCTTAATTTTTGAGCAATATTTGAAGCGAATCGGATAAGTAGTTCTTTAGCTATTCCGCGAATTGGCAGACAGACAGACCGACAGAATTGAGAAAACATATTTTTGGCATCTACGGTCGCTAAAACGATATATAAATCTGACAGGGTGATTTTTTATGATGCAAACATTTTATTTGGCCGCCATTTTGTTTTGCCATCTTAGATTCGT
The DNA here is from genome assembly GCA_030620095.1 of Kuschelorhynchus macadamiae. Lineage (NCBI taxonomy): Eukaryota > Metazoa > Arthropoda > Insecta > Coleoptera > Curculionidae > Kuschelorhynchus > Kuschelorhynchus macadamiae. The sequence continues at coordinate 590,385 of JAUTXW010001878.1, forward strand.
ACCAAACTTTTACCAGTTGATTTCTAACTAATATTTGATTTGTGTGCAAAATTTGAGGTAAATTAGATCAACAGTTTTTAGCAATATTTTTTTTTACATTTTACTAGGCCGCCATTTTCTTTCGCCATATTGAATTTTTGCCAAAATGTTAGCAGGTTATCCACGTGTGACCCTTAATTTTTATCCAAAATTTGAAGTCATTCGGATAAGCAACTTTTTTCCTATACCGCGAAGAGGTAAAAAGACAGACAGATCGACAGAATCGAAAAAACATGTTATTCGGCATCTAGGGACCTTGAAACATAAAGATTTGAAAAAATCTCCAGTCCTTTTCACGAGGGAAATAAAACTACTTATTAGATTGATTTTGTGCAAGAATTAAGTATGATATAGAGACGAGCTGGTAAAATTTAAGATGGCGGAACAAAATGGCGGCTAAAAACTATTTGTAATCGTGAAAAAATCACCTTTCCAGGTTTAACATATCTTCACGTTTTAGCGTCCGTAGATGTCAAGACATGTTTTCTCAATTTCGTCGGTCTCGCTGTCTGTTAGTTTGCGGCTTAGCTAAAAAACTACTTACCCGATTGACGTCAAATTTTGGTTAAAAATTAAGGGTTTACCTTAAATTTTGCATAAAATTAAGTGTTTTATAGAACTGAAATTGGTAACATTTTGGTACGAATTCAAGATGGTGGAATAGAATGGTGGGGGTAAAATAAAATGTTTAAAAAATCAATCTGTAAATAAATATATTCTTATTCAATAAACTTTAAATTTTGCGTAAAAGAAATGTGTTATAGGAATAAACACGAAATGAATTCAACATTACGGAACAAAACGGAGGTCTTAAAAAATCAGTCTAAAAGCTAATTATTCAATTTATTTATAATTATATCTAAAAATCAAGGGTTGCATAACTAGAAATTGTTATAGTACGTATCCAATATGGTGTAACAAAATGATGCCCAGCAAAAAGACAGTAGATAAGTATTAATAAATGACTATGTCCGGAACTAATTTCGGCCATACTTCACCATTTCTAGTACAAGTAATCATAATAATGATTAAAAAGTTCCGGGTAAATGAAATTTATTGATTTGTTTATGATACTGTTTCATATGAAATGTAGATAAACATACGTAATATTAATTACTGTTTCCAAATATAAACATTATGTTAAGCAATTAAGCTGTACAATATTTGTGAGGGAGATCTCCCTTAGATTTTTAGTATATGTTATTAATCACTTATTTATCCTTAAATAGATTTTATGTATTTTTGCATATGTTTATATTTGTCATTCTATCTATTCATATTTTGTTCATTCTAGAGGTCAATGTTTTAAGCAAGGCAATAGTAGTTGTTTTTTGTTTTTGTCAAGCATCAAGTGTCACCCATTCAGTATTTTACGCTATGACAAAGTTTTGTTCATTTACATACAATTGCATATTTTTAAATTATTCCATTTCGTCAAAGAACGATAAAACCTAATTTAAATGTTTAATTTAAAAATTAATATATTCTTGACTTGTAAGTGATAGAGTGAAAAAGTTTTGCAGGAGGAATTTTTAATGATTACAGCCATTTTATTTCAAGTGACGGAAAAAGTTTTCCCTCAGCGGAGTTCTTAATCAGGGAGTTAACATCAAAAACAAAAACCGGAAATGAGCTATTATTTTTCACATTGCCAAACTTGCTGGAAATTTAGCTCGAAAACGTGCTTTTTACCTTTACTTCATAACCGTTTCGAAACGGTTGGAGGTAGGCTGCTGAATTTTGATACGTTTTTAGTAGACCACCGTGGGTATATGACGATACACAGCGCTTGACGACGAAAGTTCCAAGTACAACGCTTGGAGAGGTAAAACTCGAAACTATGTGAAAAAAAGTTCATTTTCGAAAACTTTCGGAGGGATGTCTGGCTACGGTGGAAGCTAGGTCGCTATTGTTTTTAGGCGCGGTCACCGGATCGTATGTCAACTTTTATTCGAAAAAGAGAATTTAAAGGAGGATAACTTCGGACCCTTCGGTCATCTTAACGAAATGTCCTAGGGGCTTGAAAAAAGAAACGGGGAAATTAAAGGAGATCATAATCCGAAATCGACCTAGGTTTCGAAAATCGAGAATTATTGCAATATCGTTTGATAACTTGGAATAAAAAAAATGCCGAAAATTTCCGTATTTAATTTCGTTTTTCGCCACGATGAAACGTTTGGTTAAAACGTGAATATTTTACCTTAATCTGCGTTCAAAAACTTAAAAAGCCGCACTTCGCCTTTCGAGTATCTTTTTCTAAGGGAAGCGAACTCATAAACTAAACCATTTTTTATTTTTACAGTTTTCAGCTATTTCCAGCATTTATTGATTAATAACTCCGGATTTGTAATCATCGGCCTTTGATACAATATTAAGCCCTGTTTTGGCTAAAACCCGTAAAAATTTCAGACCGGTGGCTGAACCGGTTTCAGAAAATACCTATTTTTTTCATTTTTCGTGCATTTTTTGTAAAATGTTCACTTATAATCTCTAGATCTTGAATTATTTTATACAGAATTTATCTGATTTTGATTACAAACTATTTTTTTATTTTCCCTACGTCTTAGTAAAATGTGATATTTGATAGCAGATAAATAAGGGAAAAATGAATTGATTATTTACATTTTTCATAATAAGAATAAGGAGAATGTTAGCATGAAGCGATAGAAGAAGTACAAAATTAAAACAAGTTTACTTATTTTTTTAATTTCCCTGAGCTGTAGTTGTATAAAAATAATACAACGACTTAATCGTAGTTAAAGTAATTTATCTTGTACAGTAACAGTTAAGGGAAGTGGAGGTATTCTTTGTTTTGATTAAAATGGTTGGAAATATCGGGTGTTCAAAAAAAATACTTTTCAAAGTTAGCCATGGAATTTGCAACCACTTTCTTGGCATACGTCATGAAAACTACTTGCCAATATGACAGTCGTTCATAACGTAACTAGTAAAACGTTAAGTTATTAATCAAAAAACTAATAATAAAATGAACTGGAAGTCGGTAATCTCCGTTCCTTTTACAAATAATCTCAGGACAATAAGGCGTATCATAAAAATGTAAAGTATTTAACATATCTAGTGGAAGAATCTGGATTGAATACTGAGCGGGAAAATATACAGAGAGATTAACAACATTATTCGTGACATTGTGCCTTATTTTCATCACAGATCTACCATTCACTGGTGTCGCAGTATTATTTCTATTTTAACAACTCTATGCTTTATTCGCCACTGAGAAAAGAAGATATAAGGAATTTTAACTAACCCCAAACCGTAAATAGTTGTTTTACTAACAAACGCGCAAAGTTATACTTTCCCGCACGCAAAAGTTCGCGTCGTTCGAATAAGCTTTAAGTGCGGAAAAGACACTTTGCTCAAATGTTAGGAACAATATTTCTTTAGGAGTGTTACAAACTTTTTTACCTATTATATAGGTAGGTTCTAAGCGAGGGTAAAGCAATATTTCTTATACGTCATAAATTTGTAAAAAACCTTAAATAAATTAGAAAAACTTTTTATTTTAACTTAAAACAGAAATAATATTACTTATTATTATTAACAATATTAATATTGAAAGTACAGTATGTGGCATGCTGCAAATTTAAATCTGAGTGCAACTGGTTTCTTGGGAAAGCTGATGAAGCTGGTTCGTTACCCGACGTTAACGAATGAAATGGAACTTCAATGGTTTTCTCGCAAGTTGATAAACTTGGCTATTCAACTGAATGATTTTTTGCACTGCCACTTAATATATTGTTGCATAACTTTTTTTTGTATGTAGTGCAGTCGTTAATATATCCCTCCGCTTCTGTTGATGACTTCCAGCCTCCTAAACGCTTTACATCTGTAAATCCTTTTCCGGAATCGGCCAGCAAAGTTGCAGAGGAGCGACGAAAACTATGGCCCGTGTAGAGTTTAGTGTTGGGCAATTTTAGAAATGCCGCAATTTCTGAGGGCATCTTCCCGAAACTGTTAACCCCGACACACTGTATTGTGCACTTTCCTCTCTTAAAATTTATAAAAAAACGTTGATGCGTTGTTGATGGTGGTCGTAAGGCTGTATATTCTCTATAAGATAGTAGATACTTTCTGAAGTTTAAAATTTAAGTGAAACACTTTTTATACACCAGTAAGCAATAAAGTAATAAAGTTGATGAAAATAACAAAAATATCTAAGAAATATACGTAAATTTATTTTTATTTTAGGCATAAATAATAACATGTTACCTCATCATATAATGCTTTTTACCAAATTTTAATCAGGGATCACCGTCACTTAACAAGAAACTTTCGGGGTGCTTTATATTTCTTTCTATATGCAACCTTAACTCTAAATGTCTTGCCTTTATCTCTGTATTCTTCCATAATATGTCAAATTTTGATTCCCACTTTTTCATTAAAGAACTCGCCGTCGAGAGAGGATAAATTGGACATCATTCCTTTATATAAGGAAAAGTACATATCGTTACTAAATATATTTTGGTGAAAAAGTTACAAACAAGGAAAGCAAATTGCAAAATATATTTTTAAAGCTTCGCTTTTTCAATAGTTTTCATTTTATGGCGTCAAGTTTAGATAGGTCAAAATTTAGATTCATACTAATGTCGAAAAGTGAGAAAATGTTTCCCCGCAGAAGATGAATTTAAGCTTATTCGTCAGAAGGGCGTTTTCCCATATAATTATGGGGATTCATTTATAAAATTTGATGACAACATGCTTTCATCTATCGATGGCTTCTATAACCAGTTTGGAAAAGAAACAAGTCAGAAGATTTTAAGCGTACGCACATTGCGTGGGATTTATTTAAATTTGAAACTTTAGGTCAATATTCCGATATTTGTTTAAAATCCGACATATTAGGTTTAGCAGATGTGTGCGAATTTCAGAGACATGTGCCTAGCAACATATGGTAAAGATCCATGTCAATATTTTATAACACTGACAACACTGGGGTTGGCCTTTAATATCATTTATAAGTATACATCCGTCGAACTAGAGCTACTGACAGATCTAGACATGGTATACTTCCTGAAACGCGGCCTTTGCGGAGGTATGGCTCTATGTAGTGTCAGGAAAACTTTCGTGAATAATAAAGTTTTACCTAATTTTGATGTTTCCAAACTTTCACCCTACACAGAATACCTGGATGCTACCAATTTTTCTTGTGCAGCCATGTCAATATTTACCTACAGGTAATTTTATCTGGCTTTCAGCGGATGTGATTAAAATTTATGATATGAGCATTAGCAAAAATTCGAATACTGGGTATGTTTAAGAAGTCGATACACATCGAGCCAGAATATATATTATCAATATTCAAAATCTTTAACAGGCATTAAATTATAAACTTAAACTAAAATACACCAGTAGACGTAAAGCTAATTAAAAATTGGTAGGAAACTGGAGGCCGAACCGTGGATTTCTAAACCGCATTTTGAAGCCGCTACCAGCTTTGGCGAAAATTTAGTAGCCTTTCAAGTGGCTAAACAGAAATTCATATTTAATATAAAAAACCTATTTGCATAGATTTTGCTTCTCTGGGCATATCTAAAACTATTATGTGTGATTTTTTGTATAGCTATATATTAAATCAAAATACGAGGAAAAGCAATAAAAGATGAAAACAGAAAATTTTTATACAGCTGTGCGTAAACATTTTGATATATTCTAATTCTCTAAGTCTAATTACTCGCAGGATAACCTAGATGATATTTCGAGAAATTTTAGGAAAAATGAAAGATGAATATGTCGGAAAGTTCGCGTGGGAGTTCTATGTAACCGACGAAAGGATATTGCATAAATGTAAATGGAGAAGTAATAAAGAAAGCCAAAGAGGTACATAACTGCGTTACCAAAAAAGAACTTACTCTAGAAGACCACTAAATAGCCAGACGTAGTACAACGATTCAAATTTCCGTTCCGATTTTCATGATAGGTATAATGATAAGCTCTATTTTATACCCCGTTCGCAGTACATGTTTTATGGGGCCTAAAGGCCGTTTTACATGCTGCAATTCTTCTTTGCAATATGCAATAGTCTTGAACAAAGGCATGCGCAGTTTGTCAAAAGGTACAAATGTCTTGCCACTGCGCATGCTTTTGTTCAAGACTATTGCAACTTGCAAGAAAGAATTGCAGCATGTAAAACGGCTTTTAGAGGTGTTTTATTGCATGAAGCATCATTTGGAATTCTATAAGCTAAGATTGACCTATCTATAGCGCACTTTGATGCTGGCCCCTTCGTCTGTGTATATATGATTTTTTAGAAGGTTTTGGTCATAAATATTTATTTAGTAAATCATTTATTTATTAATTTATTTACTTATTTGTTTATATTATTCATAAAGTTATAATATTTTCTTATGATGTAGGATTTCTAGGTAGACTGTTATAGCTTGAATCATGTTTCAAAATGATTTGATACTCTTGAGCTTGAATATATCATCCCGTTTAGAATTAATACTATATATTTTTTTTAAATTAGTAAACAACACCTTTTTACTCTAGTAAAGTTCTAAGCAAAGATGTAAATATTCTTTAATCTTCACATTGAAATTGAAATAAATGTATTGTTTATTGTTTGTTTAGTGTACTTTCCATAATGAATAGACAAAACTATTTACTCTATATTCTATAATATAAAAGAAATTGATGTAACCGAAATATCTATTTCATCTCCAAACAACTATTTTTCTTTAGTACTCTGAAAGGGTTGTTTCATATATCATCCGACTGAAATGAATATATGGTATGAGTCACCGCTGAAGGTTTTTTTGTCAATTTCCAAAAAAGTATATGTACTACTCAAACTGTTGGCATTTTCGCTCTTCGGCTTCTATGTTGGCCGATGCTGGAGTGGATATTACTAATTTGAAACGTCTCGGGGGATGGCAATTGACAAAAGTCGCAAAATCATATGTTGACGAATCCATGGAGAACAAAAAACGCACCACAAATTCTATGTTCTACAGGAGAAAATTTAAAGGAAAATTCGCCTCCGCCTTCGTCCTTGCCTTCTACAAGTTTCGCGTATGAAATTAATAGTATTGCTGAGAACAATGGACCAGTGAAAACATTGTTGCCAGCACCAAAAAGGCTAATCATCAAAATGCTCCCAATTTAGTTAATAATGCCTATAATTGTCAATTTTCGGTTACCTACCATGTTAATTACAACAAAGAATATTTTTTTAACAGTTTTCTATAGCTCTATGTAGTTACTACCTTTTTCTAAATAATTAGTTACTTTTAAATATATAATAGTTTGTTTTTTATGATTTAATAAAAACTATTAAATGATTACGAATTATGTAGTTATTTCCGCACGTCTGTAGACTAATGTACCTAACACTTGCGGAAATTGTTTTTCCGCACCCGACTCGTAAGGAAAAATTCACTCGCATTTGTTAGGTAAATAGCAATTTCATAATCCCTGTGACGTTAATGACAATTATTATAACCTCACACTATTGCTTTTGCCTACTTGTCAGCTAAAACAGCAAACGGAATACGTGTATTTAAATGAAAAAATGTAATTTTCTTTCTTTTCCCTCTTAAATCCATATTATCCGATATTGGAAACATAAGTAATGTGCTATTAAGAATTTATCTTAATTTTATGCTAATTATTATGTCTTTTTATACTGCTAATAAAATAAATTGAATGTTACAAAAGATGAAAATAACGGTTGGATGTAAAAATTTGCCCTTTTTGTTACTAATTTTGTGGTGCAGGTGCAAAGAAACCATAAAGTATATATTTTTCTGAAAATCGATATAAAAAAAGAAAATGTCAAGTTTCACGCAGGTGCTATAGTTTTTTTTAATCGAACATATATTGTTTTTATCCGGAAACGTATTTAATAGATATTTAAGTTTAGAGTAAGAGGATTATTGTAATGGTATTGTATTGTAAAAATCCCCCCCCGTTTTTTTTCAGATTCTTTCGTTTTTGGATCCCTGGACACCGAAAAAACATGTTTTCATATTTCCGTCGGTCTGTCTATATGTGCCATAATTCAAAAACTACTTATCCTATCGACTTTTTTTTAATTTTGGTCAAAAATAAATTGTCATATGTGGATGGTATGGAAATATTTTGGTAAAAATTCAACACAGCGGAACAAAAGAGCGGCATCACAAAATGTAAAAAAAAATCATTATTAAAACACTCCTTATCGGATGAACTTCAAAATATGCACAAAAATAATGTTTGATATAGGGATAAACTGGTAAAATTTTTCTATAAAGTCATTATGGCGGAACAAAATGGCGACCTAATGAAATATTTAAAAATTCAGAACCAATAACTACTTATTCAATTAACTTGCTATTTTGCACAAAAATCAAGTGACAAACAGGGTTAGACTATAAAATTTTGTTGTTAATCCTATGTGGCAAAAAAAATGGCAGCCTAGTAAAATGTTTTCCTTTCCTAGAATCAAACCTTTTTTGAAATTGAAATAAATTACAGTTTATAGTATTTGCATAAGGTTGCTACTAAATAATTATATGCATATAAAGCCTCTTTTATACGTACGTAGTGACATTCTGCACGAGGGAGATAAAGGCGAATTTACCGATTTTGTTTATAGTATACAGGATAGCACTAGTGATAAGAAGCAGCCCACAAAAACCAAAAATCTATATATTCAAAACACTAAGACAGTTTTTTCAGCAAGTTCGTACTGCTCTAATATGCATATATTTTTTTTGAAATGATCAGCTGATTACCGAGACCTTTCAACACTATTTTTTGTATTGTTGTATTGCGTATTTTTTCAATAAACTCAATGTGTTTTCCTTCAGTAACATTTTTGGACTATGTGGTGAATGCGCCCCGTATTCATATAATTACACTGGAAACGCATCGCGGCACCTAACGGAAAAGGCAGAACAAGGTCTGCCAGGCCAGCTAGTATTTTTTTTAATCGACTAGTTTTAAAAAAACTATGAAGCTATTCAAATTTATATTATCGCTTGTTATATAAATTTTTTTTTGACTATACAGGATAGCCCTAGCGAATAAAAGAGTGACCGTAGTTTTCTAGAATGAGCGAATTTATTTTCTTTTTAACTCTTTATATAAGCTTATATTAATTGGGACAAAAGAGTTGCTCAAAAACAAAAATAAACTTTAAGTTTCTTTTTAAACGGGATTCAAGGAACGTAAAACCAGTTTTATTTAAACATACCTTGTCCAAACACAACATAATTGTGAACCACAAGCCACAACATATTTTAACTTCCTTATACAATTCACTACAAAGATCCCTTGAAAACAAAATGATTATAAGTTTATCGGTATAAAAAGAACGACAAAATGACAGTTTCACGTCCAATATTTTATAGTAACTAATACTGCTTTTACTTTTCTTTTTAGTTAAATATAAAAGAACATAAATGCTCTTGAAAAAGCTTTATATCAAAAGCGAAACGTCGAGCGAAATGTAACCCTTGCTGTTTTCATTACATAAACCTAAACCTAAAGGAAAAAAAATATATATCCTTTAAAAATTACTCTAAAGAGTATTTAAAATACATGTAAAATGTTACTTCTAATTAATATTGAAGAGTATTTAATTTATAGTTTGTTAATGCCTTAATATCGGTGGTTCAGGCTCCTTATCATAGATAATTTAATAATATTGACTTTAATTCGTGTTTTGTTTTCTATTGCGAGGTGATATAATAAAACAAAGTTTTTCGTGAATGTGTCATGTTCTTCATAAAAAATAGTGTGAAAAACTCTAAATTTAATAATTTACAGGGAAAAATAGCAAAGATGCCAAACTTAATAAACCATAAGGAGCTACTCTGCGAGCTATTACGTATTATGTCTATTATAATCAAAGCAGAGCTGTTAAAATTGTGCAACACAAAAAATACTGGGTAAAAACGTTAAACTTCAAATTTGAGAATTAGCTTTAAAAAAATTAAAAAGTTGACAACGCTCGTACTTTATTTTATATTCTCGCTGCAAGCGCTGTCTTTGTATCTAATAGAACACTTAAAAATTGAAATTTTATTCGTGAATTGAATTATATCTAGTTTTCGTACAAACCGGTCAAATTAAATGTTTCGTTTTTTAAACGTAGGTTTTTATTGTCATCAAAATGGAACAATTTTACTTCTAAAATGACAGAGAAATCCGAGAAATACCTGAAATTAAAAAGAGAGGATGGATAAAAGAAGAGAGCCAAAAATGCTGGTAGTACAGCCTGATACCACAGTAGCCATTTATCATACCGCCAGTTATTATAAAAAGCCTGCATAATTGAAGGTTGCTGGTCCACAATATCTCCATATCTACTGAATTACGCAGTGGTAATCATCGATGTAATATTTTATCCACACAAAATGTGGTGGTGTTAAACAGATAACTACACTGCTTCTACCAAAGGATCAACAAATGCACAGATCCTACGAAGTATCGACCAATCACCAACCTGCCAATGCAAAAATTTCACTGCGTCTGTATGACAAGACCCTACTTTAGAGTGCGGGCATGTTTCAAATCTGATATTCGATGATTTGAGGTGTGATTTTATGGCTTTAATGATGATTTATAGCTTTAATGATGGTTTTATCGACGAACCTGGGCTAAGCTAACCCTAAGGGGCCAGACTTGTTGGCGCGCGGCATTCTTTACAACAAACCTAACCAATCCTAATATATCCTAATCCACATTTTTATTAATTATAAGTTTTATTAAAAGAAACTAAAAAAAAGTCATCTGTCTGAACGTACATTCTAACACAAATGCACAAATTCTAACAGCCAACAATTGTTAGAATTAAGAGCAGGGTAACTGTCTCAATAGGCTTTCTTGTATAGGGTGAGGCATAACGTTTAAGTACATGTAAATTTCGAAAGGTTTAAATTGTTTACGTAGGAAATGTCAGTTGAAATAAACTTTATCTTTAATTATCCTAGTTAGGGGCTTATCTTATTTATACCTAATAATTATATGGCATAGGTACTTCATCATGCCGTTTCAGGTACATACGAAATTATGCAAGTGAAGGTATTGCCAATTTTTTCCAAAACGGCTTAAACTATTGTAACAAAATTTGATGCGTAAGAATGATTTCAAGTTCAAAAAATGTATATAGTCACATTTTTAATTTTTTTCTTTATTATTTAAAATAAGACATACCTTTTGTTGCAATTGATTCCTCGTATCTGTTTGGAATTTGGTACTTAGGATATTTTTTTGATTTGTCAGATCTTATATAAAAAAAACAATATTCCTTAAAACAAAGGAACAGGACGCACTGTCGATTTTTTTTTTAATCCTCTAAAGTTATAACATATTCTCTATATATCGGTAATTGGTCCACAAGATTCATAAAATGGTCAGCTACGTTACCGTTGACCATTTTTATAATTTTTCCTGGTGAGCTACTAAACTTTATTTAAGTTTGGAGACTTATTTTGAGTAGTCATTGGTACAGTACTTCTAAACGAAGTTCTGAATAAATCTTAGAAATCGGCGGATTTTTTAAATTTATTTTTCGTAGAGGGCCGTTAAAAGTTAAAACATTTGTATTTATAATGTTTCTGTTTCTTTTTATTTTCACCAGGAGGAAAGATATTCTGCCTTATTTATTAACAATGCTGATGGAATTCATAGCAGATAACTTATTACTGAAATAAGGTTTTAACAATCTGTCATTAGAATTTTTCTTGATTTATCCTTTTAAAATCCAATATATCTATTGGATATTTTAATTTTTTAGTATGTTCAGTTAACTTTAACATTTAAACAATAATAAGTTCTTTGAATTTTGTACTTTTTCCTTACACGCAGACGATTTAAAAATTTACTAATTAATTAAACATACAAAATATTAGTGTTATTGCAAGAAGATCTAAATCGCCTCTATGAATATTGCCAAACAAACAGACTGCTTTTAAGCGTTGAAAAATCCTGTTTTATCTCATTTATTAGAAATGTCCAACTCTTTAAATTTGATTATAGGATGAATATTGACTGCTTCTGACAAGTGAACTCAATTAAGGATCTGGGTGTTGTGCTGGATAAAAAGATGACTTTTTCACTTCATATAGACTATAATGTATCTAGCTAATAAAATACTAGGCTATATACTGAGGCAATGTAGACAGATTCAATCTATAAAAGCAATGAAAGGTTTATACTTCTCATATGTTTGCAGTAAATTAAATTATACAAGCGTTGTAGGGAATCCACAATACCAACGTTTATAAAAACAGATTTGAAACTGTGCAAAATATTTTTTTTTAATTTTATTGAAACGTGAGCATGTTCAACAATATTGTTAGCACGAAGTTTTTCGAAAAAAATTTAATTGTTACTCTCCCGAACCTCGCTGTGAACAACAATATGAAAATCTGGCCGACTCACCGTTCTTTAAATTAATACGGTTCTCAGAATTTGAAGCTATAAAGATAAAATTAAATAAATAGTATGGTAAAAAATCAACTTAATAGTAAAATATGAACACATATTCAGAACGTCTATAAAGTGACACAAATCGATTAAAATTTTGGTAATTATTTTTCACAGAATAATAAAACATATAGTCGTTAATTTTTATTTTTAAATTTATATTTACATTGCTTTCGAGAAGAATCTAATATTTGTCGGTTTTTGAGCACATAATCATAAAAGGTTTTACATGAAAAATCAAAATCTTGAAGTATTTGTAACTCTCCTTTAACAACTACAACTATATTATTTACTTCTTCAAACATAGACAGTTATAAAAAATACCCAAGGTAATCTTAATTTAATTACTATTTGGTATCAGTTTTTTAACTAACGTGCTCTGTCGACTTCTAGAAATCGAATGGCATTCTGAAAGACTTGTATATTAAGCATTATATTTTGCATAGAATAAAGAACTCACAGGACTACACTTGTTTCTTTTCACTGGTACAAAACTGTTGCTATATAAATGCAGAACAATTATCTTCAACCAATTAGCCTGTTAAAGCTGGCCACAACGATAGAATTGCCTATGGCAAGAATTAAGGATAACCAACTAGTTGGCATATGTCTTAAAATTTCTCTAAATTCAATATCAGAAAACTTGATCAACAATGAACACATTTTTAAATTTCCTCTATTTGATGAATTACTCACTACTGAAAAATATTGACTTGTTTTTAGCTTAATAAGTAAGTTTCTGACTTGCCGACCCTAAAACATTTTCAGCAATACTGCTCGCTTTTGTTTTGCCGCGTGATATTTTTTTCGCAATCGACGAACCAGAAAGCATAGCAGGCTTTTTGTGTTCACAATCCTGGCTATTTAACTATGACAATGTTTGATTCATGAAACGTTGAAGTAACTTCAACAGCAGTAATTAAGTGCTCTTCTTTACTTTTAGATGAAAAAATATATACCGATACCTCGACTTCCTTGGGCATTCTTAATTAATATTTGTGTCTTAGAAAATGTTGCATGATGTTTCACTGCTCCAAAACCAGCAAACTTGACCAAATATAAATGGTGACATATTTTACACCTTGCTGTAAGCTCGTATTATTTCGATAACATCGTATCTTGATCCTTCAATATCCACTGGTTATTGAAAGAACAATAGTATGTTTTTTACTACTACTTTTACCTCCCAAGATATCATAAGACATTTTACGAAGTTAAGTATTTAATTATTGCCATTTCACGTAGTAAAATCTGTAAGCCCATTAAGCACATTAATGTATCATTATCCCACCCGGCCGAAACCAGACACTGACTGAGCAAGACAAGGGAACGACGGCATTTATTTTAGAAAATACGGAAAAATTATTGTATCTCGGGAGATCGGGAGATTGAAAATTATTCCCGAAGTCTCTCGGGCATTCCAGGAGGGTTGGAAACCCTAGTTTTCAATTAAAATGTAAACAGATCACCTTCTGTATATTTGGAACTATTGTTAAAAGAACCCCAATTTAATATTTCGCTTTGCGCACTGTATCAATGTATAACAATATATTTTGGGCCACAGATATTGAAAATACAGAAATTTATTACAGGAAAATCCACGGAGCGCCGGGCAATGCTGGTCACAAATACTTATAAACTATGATTAAATAACGTAAACGTTATTTAATCATAGTATATTACTTATTTCATACTCTTTCTTTCTGGAATTACTAATAGTTCATAATTTACGCTCCTAAATATCCCCAGTAGCATCTGCACAAACTTCAAAATGTATACACAATGTTGGCGCCCACATTTTGAATGTTTAAAGGTTGACTAAAGAATAATAGCTTGCATTCTAAAATACTACCCAATGCCGTTTTTTTTATCGAATCTGCACAAATGAGAAAATGAGTTGGTCAGATTGGCGCTGCTATTTTGATTTTTTAAGTGTAGGTAAAAATTCAAATTATGAATTTCTCTGTATAGCCCCAGATGCCGATTTGAAGTCGAATCTCAGCTCACACATAACAGTATTTGTCCGTCATATTGGAGCCGACATCTTTTTTTTATATACGAAAGTGTCAAACGGTATTGTCACCGGAACTGTATATGCACGCCAAATTTGAAGTTTTTCGATGGAGCAGAAGTGGATGAAAATCCAATTCAAGATCTGAACCAGATAAATATACATACAAATAAACAAAGGATTGAAGCAGATAATTAGTGCGTCACCATTTTAATGTCAGACAGTCAGTGGAATATATATATATATATATATATATATATATATATATATATATATATATATATATATATATATATATATATATATATATATATATATATATATATATATATATATATATATATATATATATATATATATATATATATATATATATATATATATATATATATATATATATATGTATATATGCAACAACCAGAAGGGTTTGAGGATAATTCAGGTCGGGTGTGTAAAGTTGTGAAGAGTTTGTACGGACTAAAACAGGCCCCTAGATGTTGGAATCAATGTTTTGCAGACTTCCTTTTATCTTTCCGGCTAGTTGAGAGCAAAATGGATCCATGCTTATTTCAGTGCGTGAAAGGGCAATGCAGGTTATTTGCGGTCATTTATGTGGATGATGGTTTAGTTCTAGCAACAAATGAAATTGATGCCAATGTTTTCTTGAAACAATTGACCCAAGAATTCAAAGCTATTACAACGAAGTCGGTTAAATCATTTTTAGGCATTGAACTGTCATTTAAAAGAGATGGGTCAATTTTCTTGAATCAAAGTGTTTACATTGAAAAGATATTGGAGAGGTTTAACATGCAAGATAGTAATCCTGTATCAACCCCAATAGATGTTGGATGGAATAAAAGCGAAAATTCAAGCAAATGTGTAGAAAATGTGCCATATAGGGAAGTTGTGGGAAATTTGATGTATCTCCAAATGATTACCCGTCCAAATATCCCATTTGCTGTTAACATGCTGTCATGAAATTTGGATACACCTACTCAGGTACATTGGATCTTGGCAAAACGAATTTTACGCTATTTAAATGGCACGAAAACATTTGGCTTGTATCAAACTAACATGGTTTTTGTTTATTATTTTATGCAGAAAGCCAAACTCTTTCTTATAGGTATACTAGTTGATTATATATCTTTATGCCTTGTTGTTGAAACCAGATATCTGAGAAATGTGTTGATCCGTTAGTTTATTTTTAGTTTACGCTGGATACTCTGGTTTGCTATTTTTCCATTTATTAAGATCTAAGTAAGTTAGTTGAGTTTGAATAAAGCTTGTATACGGAGCGGCATCATTTATTTTTACGAATAGAATCGAACAATATATATATATATATATATATATATATATATATATATATATATATATATATATATATATATATATATATATATATATATATATATATATATATATATATATATTTCATGTTCGAACTTTAGTTTTTAATTAATAATATTATATACATAATTTTAAAATCAATGTTTTCCCCTTTTTTGCCGAAGTACAAAAAAACAAAGTTAAATACAAAATTGTATTAATTTCTTGTTTTTTAACATGGCAAGCTTTCGAAATAATTTTCCTTCGCTTGTCCTTGATATAATTACTATGTAGTTTCTGAATAAACTTACTCATCAGCATGAACTGTTTACGTTTAAAATTCATGACTCACAATTTTTTTTCTTTCAGACCTGAGGCTCGGGTCGTCTGCTGCCTGTGTAATTATTCCGTTTTCGTGCTCGTCAGCGTCGATTGTAAACAAAGTGCCGCGTGTGTGAAAAGTTTAAAAATGCCAAAAAGACCAGCTAAGGCGAACAAGCATCGTGAAATAAAAAATCCATTCAGGAATTGATAAAAATAGGTGCTATTGAAAAGTGTCATTCTTCCATAGGACAATTTATATCATCTTACTTCCCAGGAAGAAAATAAAGGGGAAAAGGAGGAAGGAAGAAAGAAAACCATCAGTACGTCCGAAGTATTACCAGAAAGACAGCAGGAAATATCACCGCCAGGAATAAACAGGGAGGAACATGTGAGTAACCACGCTGGTAGGCTATCGAGATTTTTACAGGGTTGGAAATATACCACGAAAGACTGGGTGGTCTTAGAATGGGTCACAGGATTTAAAATAACTTTTATTAAAAAGCCTGTGCAGCATTTTGAACCCTCTGTACAAACCTCGGGTAAACTTTTATCTGAATATGAGCTAAATGACAGTGTATATAATCAGATTATAAAAAGGTTTGGTTCTCCTGAAATTGATTTATTTGCAACTAGAATAAACAAAAATTGCAATAAATTTGTTTCATGGTTTCGAGACTCTGCGTCATGGGCGGTTGATGAGTTTACGTTAAGGTGGCCAGAATTTTTCTTTTACGCGTTCCACTTTTTTTCAATAATTACAAAAGTCTTCAAAATTGTTCAGGAAAATGGCTTAGGAATTGTGATAGTACCCTATTAGCCTACACAGGCCTGGTATTCCCTATTTAATAAGCTATTATTAGAAAAACCTATTTATTTTAGATCAGACAAGTTTTTGCTTATCTCTCCCTTTAGAAAAGACTTGTAGCGTCTTGCCCTTCAACAAAATATGGATTTGTTCATATTAAACCGTTTGAAAAAATTAAACATTTCTTGTTGCGGGGAGACTATTGCAATTATAATAAAAAAAATGTATATTCCAAACTCCTTAAATAACGAATTAGAGTG
Source organism: Kuschelorhynchus macadamiae (assembly GCA_030620095.1). Taxonomy (NCBI): domain Eukaryota; kingdom Metazoa; phylum Arthropoda; class Insecta; order Coleoptera; family Curculionidae; genus Kuschelorhynchus; species Kuschelorhynchus macadamiae. Next base: position 607,585 of record JAUTXW010001878.1, read on the forward strand.
GTGGCACTATAATATAGGAACAGGTCAGGACATAAAATCTGAAAATTTCTTCCTGGAAATTTTCTCGGACGCATCCAAGACTGGTTGGGGGGCGTTTTGTAACGGTTATAGATGGCACGGTTTCTAGAATCATAACGAACAACAAAAACATATCAATTTTTTAGAGATCAAAGCCGCCTATTTTGCTTTAAGATCACTTGCTAAAGACAAAGAAAACATCTCGATTTTATTAAGAATTGACAACCAGAGGCCATGTCTTGTATTAATCGAGGTAGGAGCGTCAAGTACTCATATTTAGATAATATTACAAAGGCTCTTTGGCAGTGGTGTGAAAAAAAGGGTATTATAGTATTCCCTAGCTATGTTACTTGATCTGCTAATTTTGAGGCGAACAGAGAATCTAGATCTCTCACGAATAATACAGATTTATTTTAGATTTAAAAACTCTTAACAAAGCTCTAATTGCTCCTCGCTTTAAATTGGAGGACAACAAAACCGTTATAAAACTTTTAAATAAAAATTGCTACCTTTCAAATATTGATCTAAGAGACGCATACTTCTAATTCCTGTAAATAAAAAGTGCAGGAAATATGTTCGATTTCGCTTCGAAAATTGTCTATATCAGTTTAGTTGTTTACCGTATGGCCTTAATATTTCACCGTATATTTTCACTAAACTTATGAAACCACTAATATCTGATATGATGATATCCTCACTCTAGGTAATAATAAAAGTGAACGTAAAAAATACACTGAAATAGTACTTTCAGAGTTAACCAGATTAGGATTTATAATAAATGAGAAAAAAGTACGCTAATTCCCCAGCAAAATATTAGATTCTTGGGGTTTAGATTTAATACTAATAAATTGACCACCTCACTTCCTAGTGAGAAATGCAAAGTCATTCAGAATTTGATTTTAAATTTACGAAAGAAAAAGAAACGCACAATTAGAGAATTGAATTAATAGCTAGAAAACCTAAACAAGCTAGTCTAGTGATTCATCCTCTGAGGATTATTCGACTTCAGGTAAGTTTTTCTTTTTTAGCTTAATCAGGGATTGTCAGAAAATTAGGCGAAAATTGTAGATTGGGATATCGTGCGATAATCCCTAAAAGACAGAAAAAGCGTGCGTTTTTTCATGTCATTCCTACAAAATAGAAAGAAAAGGTTTTAGGGTAACGTGCGTTGCTCCTAAAGCTAAAATCGAGCGTTTTTTTTATCTAAATATGAACAATTATAAAATATGAGATCGGACGATTTCATTTGAGTAAAATCTTAATCAGCTGACTTTAAGTAACTATATTTACGAGTATATATAGTACGAGGAAACTTCTGACAATCCAGACATTTCAGAGGTCACAGTACGTGATCCAGAGGTCACAGTACGTGATACAGAAATACCAGCAAACAATAAACAATCTACACAAGACTTTAACGCTTTAAGCTTAAGACCAGACTCGGGGACAATAAAGGAAAAGACTTGCATGAGGAAGTCGTTGTTCGTTGGAACAGCTTCTTAAAAAAAAGATTTAACTAAAGAACACCGAGAAGAATTAATGTCAAAGTATAAGATACCTGCAAATTGTGGGGCTCTACATCCTTCCCAGAGAAACAATGAAGTACAACCATGCCTTGTAAAGTCGGTTCTTGAACATGATCGTTTTATAAGAGCGTTACAACAACAATTAGCTCACGGTCTATCAGCAGTACGGACAGTTATCGAGGCTATGATGCCTAACAAAGAGCAAGCCGATAGCATGAGATCATTGGCAGAAGCCTGCGAATTATTTACTAACGTCCATCGAGGACTTTTAGTTCACCGTAGATTAAAAATAATACCACATTTAAATCCGGAATGCAAGAAAGTTGTAGACAACTTGGAAATTGATGACTTGTTATTTAATACAAAATTTGCTGAAACAATGAAAAACGAACAACCTATTAAAAAGACCAGTGCTGACTTTAAGAAAAAGACTTGGCAACCCAGTTTTTCAAGACCATCAGGTTCTGGAACAGCAAGTACTTAACATTTAAACTACCACCCATTACACAAGAAGATTTCCCTGATAGCAGGGAAATTATCCAGCAGGCTTACATATTCTATAACAAAAGAAACGCTTAAACAGTACACAGCTTGTTACAAAAGATTTTGGCAATTTTGTACTGACAATAACAGGGATCCCTGTGTTTATAGTCTAGAAACGTATCTGACTTTTTTATCCGATACTTTAAATAAAGGATTTTCGTTTTCTGTTATAAATTCCTATAGGTCAGCTCTTAACTTAATATTTAGCCCTATAAGCAATAATGATTTAAAAGTAATTAATTGTTTTGTGAAGGGAGAGTCTAATATTCGACCGCCAGAGCCTAAATATAAATTTACTTGGAATCCGGACCCCCTTTTAAAATACTTAGGTACACTATATCCTCTTGAAGCGTTAGATTTAGAATACGCTATTTATAGACTAGTCACTGTTATGGCACTGACATCAACCAGCAGAGCTCAGACTCTTTCTCCAATTAAAGTCTCAAACATATATATATATCTGCTCCAGGCAGGGTCCAACCACTACTTATTTTTCCATTTTTTAAGGCTATACAAGAACTTTGCGTGGCGTCCACTATCGAGGACTACATTAAAAGAACGAAATCATTTCGCAATAGTGAAGAAAAGTTAATTCTTACCCACAAAAAACCTTATCGTCCAGCATCATCACAGACAATAAGCAGATTGATTAAAAAGACGTTATACTTAGGTGGTGTAGACACGTCCATTTTTTCAGTCCATAGTGTACGCCACGCTGCAACCTCGGCTGCATTTGAAGCCGGTGTAAACATAAGAGTGATTAAAAATACAGCAGGTTGGAGTTCTACCTCGAATAATTTCTTTAGTAGAGACCGGTAGAAGAGCCTCAGGATAAATTTGCTAGTGCAATTATTGAATTAGGATCTAATAAATCTTAGTATTCTACTATTAATATCGGTACTTCGTTATTTTGGATTTATCTATGGATCATATTAATTCTGTTAAGGGAGAACTGCACGCAAAAAGTGAAAAACCAGCGACAAGGTCTAGTCAAGTTCAAAGTAAGATGAAAAGGTACCTACGTATTAGAGAAAACCTCTTGCACGTCCGACCTCAAAAAAATGTGTTATGTATAGGCAGTTTAAATTACATTTCGTTTAAAAATGGGTTTAAAAGGGTTCATGCGCTGCAGAAATACAAAGACATGAGTACGATTTACCATTTCAAATTTTGCAGTTACGTAGACAAAGGATCAATGCAAGGCGGTAAAGAGCCATTTTGTGGAAGAAAAATTATATGCGACGGCATATGCGTCAAAAAGTGGTCGACAAATGGTCGAAAATGGACAAATCTATTTTTATTTTATAATTCTAGATTTGATTTTTTCATAAAAATTCGCCTTTAGCGCCCAACTATATATATTTCCCTATTAAAATCACATTGAAGCTAATACATATCTCTTATAGTTTTAACATAATATTGCAGCGGCGGAAGGCTTGCAAATGATCCATAATACTGCGTGCAGTTCCCCCTTAATCAGGACCTATCATGTACAGGGTGTCCCATTTTCGTAGGTTTTACGGGGTTTCCAGCTTATGAGTAGAGATAGAGAGATGCGGTTTTCGCGACACCGTGCTACTTTTCGATGAAACTAAAGAGGCCGCAAACAGATTTGCCCTAACCATTTTAGTTTCCGTGCTACAGGGTGATTTTGAAAATTTGTCATTTTCGGACACCCCCTGTAACTCAGCTATCGTAAAATATATTTAAAATGTTTCAACTGGTATTTATAGATTTTTTCTCGTAGAATTCAGTGGCGTACTCAGATTTTTGCTGAGAGTCATAGTTTTTGACATATTGGCATAACCTACTATTTTTTAAATGGGACACCCTATATATTATTTTTTCATCTTATTCTTCGTGTCGAGAGCTTTTCAAAAACATACCATAAGTCATATTTATTTTCATAAATAACATGAAAAAATGCATTTTTCTTTAAACGGATTTTTGGCATAGCAGATCAATCGAAATAAGAGAAGGTGGCTGTGGAGCCATAGAAAAAGTTAACAAATATTTATTAACGAAATAACAAAGTAACAGCATCAGAAAAAATTAGGAAGTAGGTAAAAGGTAATAATTATAATTTCATTAAAACTACAAATATTGTTCAAATTGTAGACCATTATGTGTCCTACAAGTGTGACAAACTTTAAAAATTCTTTTTAATGCATTTTCTATTGTAAATGACTGTCTTTGTAACTCTGCAAAAGCGTTTTCGGTGGCCATTCTTAGTTGTTCTAAGTTTTCGTATCGCCTTACATAAACCTTGTTTTCTAAATAACCCCACAAAAAAAAATCTAAAACTGAGAGGTCAGGGGATCGTGGTGGCCATCGAACAGGTCCGTGTGTTCCTATCCATCTTCCAGGAAAATGGTCGTTAAGCCAGTTTTGACTTATTCTGGCATTGTGGGCTGGAGCTCCGTCTTGCTGGAAATAAATCCTATTTAGTTGAGCCAAGGGAACATCATCCAAAATTCCTAATGCGTCTTCTAGGATTCGCACGTAACCAATCGAATTCAGATTTCCTTCATATATTTGGTAAACTATTTTTCGGTTGAAAATAAAACAGGAGACATTGAATCCAAATCTGCCCTGACGCTCCCTAGGAAAAATAACATGGCTGTTTTCTTGACTCCAAAATCGCGTGTTGTGTCTATTTAAAATCCCTGAACTAGTAAAATATGCCTCGTCTGACCAAATAATCTTTTTTTCAAAATCGATATCTTCTGCCTTCATATTTATAAACCAATTGCAGAACTCCAATCTGCGCTCTGCATCACCAGGATGCAGATGATGCACAAGTTTGTATTTATAGGGTTTGAATTTGTGCTTTTTCAAAATTTTCTGCACTTTGGTTTTCGGTACACCCGCCTCTTCGTCTATTTTCCTGCAAGATGTTTCAGGAGCTGTCTGAACGAGGGCTAAAACGTTGACCTCAGATTCTTCGTTGTCTTTATTGTAAGTTCGCGATCGAGGCTTGTTAAAAGTTCCATATTGGCAAAGATTATTTTTAATTTTTTGAAAAATTCTTTTTTCTGGTTGTCTTCTCTCGGGATATCTAAGATAAAATAAAGCGAACCAATAAAGTCAAAATGCAGGAAGATAAAAAAGAACTAACCTGTTCAGATAAAGCTCTGCCGCCTGATCTGCATCTTCATTAGACAATATAAAACACGCGTTCATATCATATTTCTCAAAATATTCAAATTTTTGATTCTGAGCCATATTAAAAACAATAATTATAATAGACGTCAAGAAAAATTTAAACGCAATAATGCCAAAAATGACAGCAGTAATGGCTGCCTGATCATATTTTTGTTGGCGTTGCCATGGCTACCACAGCCACCTTCTCTTATTTCGATTGATCTGCTATGCCATAAATCCGTTTAAAGAAAAATGCATTTTTTCATGTTATTTATGAAAATAAATATGACTTATGGTATGTTTTTGAAAAGTTCTCGACACGAAGAATAAGATGAAAAAATAATATATAGGGTCTCCCATTTAAAAAATAGTAGGTTATGCCAATATGTCAAAAACTATGACTCTCAGCAAAAATCTGAGTATGCCACTGAATTCTACGTGAAAAAATCTATAAATACCAGTTGAAACATTTTAAATATATTTTACGATAGCTGAGTTACAGGGGGTGTCCGAAAATGACAAATTTTCAAAATCACCCTGTAGCACGGAAACTAAAATGGTTAGGGTAAATCTGTTTGCGGCCTCTTTAGTTTCATCGAAAAGTAGCACGGTGTCGCGAAAACCGCATCTCTCTATCTCTACTCATAAGCTGGAAACCCCGTAAAACCTACGAAAATGGGACACCCTGTACATAGCCAGTAGATAAAAAAAAAAGGCTGTTGATGATGATGATTATAATTACATTACTTACCAAAGAAACCAGCATCAAACTGATCAATATCTGGAACCTTTCCAGTTCGCTGAGGAATTTCTGGGTGCCCAGGTTTCCATCTTCGATTGTCACCAGAGACCATGTCGATCTTGTTGAACAAATTGTCACGAAATTCATGAACATTTTTAGATTCTGGATATTGCCCCGACAAACCTGTGTAAAGGATAATTTATTTTAACTAATGTCTAAAAATATTTTATTGTGTTTTTTTAGTTTGCAACAAATTAATAAAATTATTTTTAAAATAACACCTTTTTTATACAAACTTTTCAGACATATTAGAACATACTTCTAAAATACAAAAATATCAGAGTACATTTTATTAACTACTTTGTTCGCATTTCTTACAAATATCGGAACTAAAATATTTTTTTAGCTGTAAAAATACTGCGAAGTAGAATGCAACAACTCCAATATGGTTAAATTACAAAAAAATTTAGTAATTTATTGTGGCAGTTTTTCTTTTATGCGTGCGTTCCTTGTCTGAAGTCAAATTACAGGGTGATGTGTGTTTTCATATTTATTAAATCTCTTTAGAATAGAAAATTAAAAAGCACTTACACATGGAGCCTTTTCCCAAGAAATTTCTGCATCTCTGTAAGAAATGCACAGTAGTAATAGAGAGTGTGAAACATATATATATATATATATATATATATATATATATATATATATATATATATATATATATATATATATATATATATATATATATATATATATATATATATATATATATATATATATATATTATATATATATATATATATATATATATATATATATATATATATATATATATATATATATATATATATATATATATATATATATATGTATGTATACAGCAGATATGTTATAAAAAGCCTTAAAACGAAATTTTAGTGTTTTTTTTATTCTCAAATAGTTTCAACTATACAAACTCTTTATTCCATTAGTACCATGATGTCGATATATATCTTGCAAATTGCGGCTTTGCTCTTGAAAGGGTTCATTTTTAACCGGCTTCAAAAAAGGAGGAGGTATTATAGAAGTATCTATTAACATTAAAATTTCTCCATTTCAGGCTTCATTTTCTACCAAAGAGGCAGACAGAGATTTATCTCTTTACGAGGAACAGGACACAGAGGTACCTATTTTAAATATTGAGCAAAATAGCCATTTATTTTAAATAAAATCTATCCTGATTTGTCAAAAATGGCTGCCAGAGCAAAAATGACTGTAAAAATTGACAAAGTTTCATATATATATTGGAGTAAAACGTCTTTTGAATAAAAGGGAAGTGAAAACAGATAATAAAAAAATGCTTAGTATCCAAAACGATTTTTAAATAAATAATTTAAATATTATTATAATTTAAATTTATAAATAATTTTCCACCTATCTTTTGGTAATGGGATATAGGACGAATCTCCTAGGAGCTTATATTGAGTAATGTTCACTTCTAAGGATTTTAGAGACTGAAGCGCCCACCTATCTTTTTTAAAATTCGCATTTCTTTCCTGTTAGCATGTCCAAAAAAGAGTCATATAAAACATCTGGACCTGTGAACCTGAAAACTCTTAGTGTTGAATGACTTGGCTTTTTCATTTTCTTGTCACGGTTAACTTTAATTACCGAACAACATATGTATAGATTGTTTCTTAAAAATATTAATCACTTTTTCTATTAAAATCTTAAGGAACTCCTTAATGTAAGTATTGCAATCCGCCAAATAACTCGGAATGTTTCCAGGCGGCATTTAAACGCCGAGTTTACGACCATAACTCTGTTTACATACCTAGCTATACAGTTGTTTTTGTGCTCTTTATATCATAAATTAGATATATAAAAGGTATCTGGAATATCAACACAATATTCTTGACAACAGGTGTGGACAGTGACTGCTGACTTCAATTTATCTCTTTTTACTTGATGAATTGCTTTTGCATTTTCCTTTTTGACCAACGCAATCATCATTTTAATCATTGATGCTAGGGAGCCCGGCGATAATGCGTAATGAAGTCCAAGGAAAACTATAGATGACGACCATTTTTTAGTCTTCATCAGTAATTTTCTGTCAGTAAAGAGATATATAGGGGTCCTTCGTTGGAAACTGCGGGCAGACCCAAAATTTATAGTTACGCCACTATATGGAGCTGAACTTTAAAGTAGAGGTAAATACCTAGGTGAATTCCTCGCCTGGAAATTAATTTGAGAATATATATATATATATATATATATATATATATATATATATATATATATATATATATAATAACAATTTACTTTTTCCAGCAAAGGTCTACATCTGGCATTAAATTCGAGACCTTTCTCAAAATTCAGCTCACTGGCGGCTTTTGAAGTCTTAAGATTCTAAACTACCACACATTAAGTTTTTTAATTAATTTAAACCACAAAATCAACAAACAAGTCTTAAAAATAAATAAAATTTTATAAAAATTCGCAATCGTAACCACAACTTATCACACGGTTCACATTAAACGCATCCACCAGCCGTATATTACCTATGCGCCACTATACGAATTCAATCGGGAACTCGCCTCGTGGTTTAACGAAACGAAACCTTCGGAGATCGCTGTGCGAGGCATCGATAGTGCGTCGGCCGCGGAATAAACATGAACATTTAACGAGTTTACACACTTAGAATAATAGAATGAATTTCCAAATTTAAAAGAAATTAAAAAAATATAAATTATTTATTATTTTGTTTGGAAATATTTATTGGGGGGTCATTGACCATATAACCTAATGGAGGAGCCGCCACTGGCAGTACCACAGGACTATAGGAAAGGCATGATGAATAACATCTAAATTAGTCACATGAATGTACCTATCAGTGAAATATATATTACGTAATTGGAACCGATTCGTCTAGTAGGTTCACATTAAACGCATCCACCAGCCGTATATTACCTATGCGCCACTATACGAATTCAATCGGGAACTCGCCTCGTGGTTTAACGAAACGAAACCTTGGGAGATCGCTGTGCGAGGCATCGATAGTGCGTCGGCCGCGGAATAAACATGAACATTCAACGAGTTTACACGCTTAGAATAATAGAATGAATTTCCAAATTTAAAAGAAATTAAAATAATATAAATTATTTATTATTTTGTTTGGAACTATTTATTGGGGGGTCATTAACCATATAACCTAATGGAGGAGCCGCCACTGGCAGTACCACAGGACTATAGGAAAGGCATGATGAATAACATCTAAGTTAGTCACATGAATGTACCTATCAGTGAAATATATATTACGTAATTGGAACCGATTCGTCTAGTAGGATTCCTTGCTTGGTTTTATATATTGTGTTAAATGGTGACTTTCGTGATTCTTTGAAAATGTATGTTTTTTTTTCAAACTATTTTAGTTCTAAAAGAAATTTTACATCGTTTCGTGGGCTCAAATATTATCTGCCTTTGTGCTGTATGAAGATATTTTGTGTGGACTCCCTTTTATGTAATTTATGCAGTATTTAAAGAAGCTAACCTAAACAGCTCTTTTGTATTTATAAAGACACGTATTGAGTTGGTGTTTCTCATTCTGCATACGGTTGCCGTATTGTGTCATAGTGTTTTTAAACAGAAAGAAAATTAGATAAATAGTAAGTGTTGGTTTATTTTGTATAATAATTATGTTGTATTATTGTTACGAGTAATATTTTTGCTTAATATAGAACCGGTGCATTTATACAAGTACACGTACCTAGGTGGTAGTTTGTATCCATAGTGTTCAATATTTGCATTAAAAACTAAATTTTCTGTGAACAACTTCACGTGATTTTTTTTTTCGAAATATATGTAAATTCCTGGTTGTAATAATGAACCAAATTTTAGGCAATCCTACATATTTTTCTGTCTAGTCATTAAATAATTCAAATTTTCGAAATTATTAGATAAGTATATGAATAATGAATATTAGAATTTTAAATAAATTTTTGGAAGTTCTACAATAGGTAAAGCATCTATTAGGTAATCCAATGTATTTTTGTGCCCAGAATAATTATGACAAACCCATAATCATTTCTGAATTTTAAACTTAATAGTTCGGGCGTTAAGTTTTGTGATATTTAAATCCATAGCAATTATTTTCCAACTAGTTCATTAGAAATTAAGCTAGTAAAAAATATAAAATTGATTGTTTATAACGGTTCGCCTCGCTTTGTTTCTATTAAAGAGTCCGTTCCAGTTAAATAGTATATATTTCATTGGTACCTACACCGCTCTTCTGAATACCATTGTTGCTAGAGAAAGAACTATCTAGTGGAGCTACAGCAAAGCTTAAGCCTAGTCGATTACGATTGGTTTCGAACTTTACCAAGGAATTACGGAGTATAGTTTAAACCAAATATCTCTAGTTTAGATAAACGAAAATAAATGTCGTTTGTTGCGTTTAATAAGAGACGATATTCGTAATTGTCGCGCACGTTAATATAGTGCAAATTTCGAAATTTTTAACTCGCCTAGGTTTAGGTAATCTATAGATCTCAGAATAATTTAGTCATTTTTTTAGTTATTTTTTCCTGGCTATAGAAGATATGAATTTTTTAATACACTCGATTGAATTTTTTAAAGGAGAATATGCAGTCTTAAATGTTAAAATTGATCAAACGTAAAGATAATAGACAATCATAAAAAAATTCGAAAGTATCCGGAAAGAAACACTCGAAGAATATTAAGGTGGGACCAAGTAGAAAAAAATTAACTTAGGCAAAATGGCGTCATGTTGAATTTTGCACGATATTATATACCACCTTGCATAATGAACTAAAACAGTTTTTATATCAAGCCTTTCAGGTTCTGGATTATGTAATACAAAAACCTTTTCAGCGCCAAATTCCGCATTCGATGTTCTTGATCTAAAACAGAGATATTTAGTTTTAAACATTGTAGCAAAAGTTTAATTAATCTTATTTGATCAATAATTTATTTACGTTCTAGGTAATCATGAGGTTCATGATCGGATTCTGGCTCGAGCAGGTCTTCTGAGGACCGGCTGGGTTAATAATTCTTTAAACTACTCTTCCTAACGTTTAAGTTGTACTCCATCGGTTGTCAAAAATAGACTGATTGCAGATAACATGTTTGTTAGCAAGTTGCTGTGTTATTTAATACAGACTTTTAGAGTCTTTGAGCTTTGCTGCGTTTTCACCCTCTCGTGGCAACCTTGACGTTCGGCTCCTCTTGTCTCTGCTTGAGCTTTTCTTTACGATTCTATTTTAATTTCTGTACTCGTGTCTTAGCCTCGCTCTGTTGTCTTGGTTATTATCGTAGTTCATTCGATCTTTCAGCAATTTCCTTCTGTTAATATAGTTCCACGTCTCCTGAGATGTCCAGTCATATCTAGTCTTATTTTATGCCTAGTGTTTCTTGATATGCTCTAGTGAGTGCCTGTATATCTGTGTTCCATTTTTCAGTTGACATGGCATTTGGTGCTTCGTCCATATTTACTGCCTCAGTGACCTTCTGTTCGAGTTTGGTTTGGTTAGTTTGGCTTTACAGTCATTAGAGATGTTAATTTTTTTCCTTTGCAGAGTATTTTTGTGGCGTTTTGTGACAGTTTTTATTTTAATTTCACTAACTACCAGATGGTGGTCCGAGGTAATATCGACTTCTCGGTAGGATCTTGTATCTAAAAGTGAGCCTCGCCATTTTGACTTAACGCTATATGGTCAATCTGGTTTTGAGTTCTCTCATCAGATGAGATCCATGTCACTGTATGATTTTTTGGGGAAAGATACGTCCATCTATAATGGTTGCGGCAAAGATGTTCATTGTGCCAGTTTCCTACTTACCAATGACTGATTCAAGATTAAAATTGTTATTACTAACCTTCGCATTGAAATCGTTCATCAAGATTACAATGTCATATTTCCTTATTTCATTTAGAGTAGCATTGAATGCTTCATAAAAATATTCTTTTTCTTCCATAATTCGAGCTAAAATAATTCAGATCAGATAAAGGTTTCCCTGACAAAAGAATCTTTTTACAGCTTTACTAAGCAGGATCACAACACCCCTTGCATGATTATCCCTTACCTATTTTCCGGAATATATTCAGAGTTCTCCATCTATTGTGGTGTGTTCTCCAGAGCAATTGCATCTCACTTCACTCAACCTCAAGAAGGCGAGTTTGTAGTTTCTCATTCCTCGTCGAGGCTTCATCAACATTCCAAGATCCAAATCGTATTACTTGCCAGTGGTCGTCAGCGAAGGATATATGCGGTTTCCTCTCGTAGAATTTTCAGAAATCGGAAAAATTTAAGATGGGCGGGTGACTGGTCTACTGCATGCTATTCTAGCGAAGCTGCTATCTATAGCTTCCAGTAAAGCATCCGCTCAAGGAGGCCGGTTAGGGATTGCATTTGTTCCTTCCACATTTTTTGGGTTATACCTCCCATTTTCGGTCGCCGGAACTTCGCCTGCTGCTGCCCCATTAAACCCCTTGATACCATGGTAATTAGATCAAAAAGATTTAAAAGTATACCTTTAAGATGCTAATAGTTCTTTTAGATATAAAACAAAAAGCTTTTGTGTTCGAATGATTTATTTTCAAGTTGAAGGTTGCTAAAGATATGTTTTTTTATATTTTTGTATTTTAGACATAGCCTTTTATGCTAGAGTTTGACCCATAACATTACAATGAAAAAGGCGTCCATTAAAATAGGTTTTTATTTTTTTCTCTAGGACGGCCTGCTGTATAAAAAAAAACAATACAAATATCTCATAAAGTTTTGCTTAAAAATTATTAAAAACGTCGATTCAACATAAAAATCTGAAGCGTTTAAATAGTTTTTTGGAAAAATTTTGTCCCGCTATTACATACGTTTCTGGTGAAAGCAGACAAAAATTTAGCAATAAAAATACTTTTTGCTGTAATGATTATGCGTTTTGAAAAAATTGAAACATCTTTTTAGCAATGAAAACAGAAATAAAGTATTTAATAATGTTTGTTTATATAGCTTTTCGTATTATTTTTTAGATACAATTTGTATTTAAAATATGTATTTTGTTCTCCATTTCGCATAACTTAATCGTATTGCCAGATGAAAACAATTCGTGTTTTTTTGCCGACCACTTACTAATACGAAGTACGGAGCGACACGAACTGTCTTAATTAATAATAAAAATTATTAAACAATAATCTTTAGCAGCCTTTTTGTTAACATTATTGTAATAAGGGTTTGGCTTTAAAGTAAGACAAAATGAGAAGATGCAAAGAGGTCAGTTATAGAACGTATTATGTCATTTAAATTAGGTTAGGTTAAACGAGATTCTAATTAAAATTATATAAAAAACTCAAAATTATAAAAATAGCTGTAGTTTTTATTCATTCGAACATTAAGCAAAATTCTATTATCTTACATTTAAATACGTTTTGAGTAATCTACTGACAAATAATCGATAAAATTAACCTAATTCAGTACAATAAGTCTATTTTTATCAAACTGCAATAAGACTGCACTTTCCGAGACGTAGAATGTACAAAGAGAAGATTTTAAAATGCATTTCGATAAAATTAGGTTTCCTCCTAAATGAGGTTAACTGAATATTTCAAAATCTTCTGAGGGCTGTTAGGAGTGATTGAAGTAGTGCGTGAAACTTTGACCAATAAGCAAAATCCTATTTTCTTACATTTAAACGTGGTTTGACTTTGACCATAAGACACGGCATACAATCTTTAATATTGTATAATTGACAATTAATAAAAAATTAATTGGCATTGAAATTCAGATTGTACAAGAAGATAAACTCTATCGAACATGAGTAGCGAGATGTTAATCGGGCTTCCCTTTGCCCAGAAATAAGGGTTCAAACTAAGGTGGATATTTTATCTGGGCGGATCATTTGTTGAAAACTTTATAATCCGTTCAATGTCTAGTACTTAACTGACAAATTATTTAAATCCTTTAATATATTCTTTAAATGAAAAACATCGGTGTCAAATTAAAGTGACCCCTGAATTATTCCGAAATGTGTATGATCAGTGTTTTTTTAATGTCTATGCCACTGCCACTAGGTTGTTTTCTAAGGCGTACAAGGCTAAATTTACAGCACCGACTTCAAAAAGCACTTTTAATTTTATTAAAAAAAGAAATGGGTAAATTTCCTTTATCCGGAACTTCCCTCGTGATGAATTTTTTTCTTTTATTAGGAATTGGGAAGTGTGACACAATTTAATTCCGCCCAAAATCACTTTGTAACACATAATTTAAAATACATTGAATAAGTAGTTTTTACACGAATTTATTTAAATCCGCCATTTTGTTCCGTCATGTCGAATTCGTAGCAGGGTTTCACATTTAATTTTTCTGCAAAATTTGAAGTCAATGAAATAAAATGTTTTTAAGTTGATATTATTTTTTCATTTTATTTGGCCGCCTTTTTGTTCCGCCCTCACCACAATTTTACGAGTTTATCTCCATATCAAACTTAAAGTTTGCAACAAATTTGAAATTAATCTAGCCGCCATTTTGTTCCGCCATATTAGATTTTTACGAAAATATTACCAGGTCTACCCCATTTGACCCTTAATTTTTGACCAAAATTTGAAGTCAATCGGTAAGTAATTTTTTAGCTACGCTGCGAATTAAGGAAACATATATTTAGCACCTAAGGACGCTAAAACGTGGAAATATGTAAAACCTAGGAGGGTAATTTTTTTTGTCAACCATCTTGAATTCGTATCGAAATTTTTACCAGTTCATCTCTATACGTCAGTTAATTCTTGTACAAAATTTGAAATCAATCCATTAAGTAGTTTTTAAGCTGAATTTTTAAATATTTTATTAAGCCGCCACTTTGTTTCGCCATCTTGAATTCGTACCAAAATTTTACTGGTTGATTCCTATATAATTCTTGAAACGTAAAAACCTCAAAAAATATCTGATTTTTTCACGATTACAATACTTCCCTTTTACGAGGGAAGTAATAATATTTTCCTCCATGTTGAAAATTTCACTTTAGGAAATCGCTGGAAAACTAATTTTTAATTACTTAATATCACAAAAAGACAATTACGTATTGAGGATCTTGATATGTAATTCCACAAGTATGTCTATTTACCGTATTTACTAGTTTGAAGTCGACTTTAAAAATTAAAATATTTAAGATTTAAGAGAATAAAATATAACTTTTTATTTTTTAAAGCTTTTTCGAAATCGGTTTAATTTTTTTTATAGTTTACATCAGCTTTTTTAGTTGTATTTATAGGATTTTTGCAAGTCTAAATCTAGGTTAAAATTTTGTTCGCCTATAATAAAATAAACAAGTAGTAAGTTTACAGCATATGAGATTTTGCAGAAATCAAGGTAACTAATATTACATGTATAAAAAGCGTTATCTATTGGTATTTATAGAAAATCATCAATATCCATTGTCAAAAATTAAAAAGAATAGTAATATTGAATTTCGTATCCCGAGAACCATATGAAATATGATATTTTTATAATACACCCTATTTTCTCCTTTATCCCTGTTTCCCGCTAGACACTTAACTTATTTAGCCAAGAAATATTTTGTACCAATAATAAAGATATGTCATATAGTTCAGGTTTATAATAATCGAGATAACTTGACCAAAAATAGGTCCCCCTAGGAGGTATGTAACTTAGTTTGCGCCCAAATTCCTTTATTTACAGTTTATACGCCAAATTTGAAGTCTTTGTATTAACGCATTTCAAATTTATCGCAGAAACTCTCTGTTAGAAAAAAATTCAAAATGACATTATTTCACCATTTTAAATTTTTTTCAATATGCTCGCAATGCAGCCATTCCAGCACTACTCTAAAAGCATTCTGAAAAATTCATCCTAATCGGTCAAACCATTCTGGAGTAATCGGTGTACAAATTGAAAAAAATATTTAGGGTCGAATTGATAACCTCCTCCTTTTGTAACCGACTTTAAAAAAAGAGACAATAAATTTACTTAATAAGAATTTACTTGGGAAATTAGCTTTGGTGATTTATAAAGTTGTTTTTGTAATACTTCTTGAAATATTTTATCTTGGGCTCATTGGTTTAAAAACTTTTAACTTATAAAAATAAAAATCTTAAAAATGTTAGTTTAGAATTTTTTAAAGATAAGGGGCCTTACCAGTAATTACAATTTCTTCTCCTGGTGATGGATTAGCTAAAATTTTTCCCAGTTTAATAGAATTATCACTCTGCACTTCTTCATCAGCACTAATGTCGTTTTGAGGCGCCATGTGGGGTCAACGAGTAGAACTGCTTTAACTTTTATAATATTTTGTATATAACTGTTAATCAAACCTATATATATATATATATATATATATATATATATATATATATATATATATATATATATATATATATATATATATATATATATATATTTATAAGCACCGCAATTTCGAAAAATTACTGTATAAAATAAACTACAAACAAATATTAACAGAAAGAAATGACCAGTGAAGACAGCACTGACAGACTATCAAATCGAGTTAGTATGTTATTTCAATTTATAAAGAAAAATCAAAATAACACATTGTTTCCAAGTAATATAATTTGCAAGTATTTGAATTAACAAACACTTATTATTTATGGGTGAGCCTAAAAAAATATATCGAGCAATATTTTTGTAAGCATTTTACCCACATATTTATCACGTGGCTAAAAACTAAATTTCAACTACCCGGCAATTTTTTCATTGGTACACCGTTTCAATTACTTAGATCAGCCACCGAAATTTTTGTAATTTTGAGCCTGTCTCTATGTAATTTTATCGAAATGTTGCATTACACTAATGTAACTTTGCCTGATTTGCTTTGAAACTGCATCATTATGACAATTTAATAAAAAAATAGCTTTTTGTACAGATTGTGGTTAAATTTCATCCAATACTAGTCAGTGTCGTGCTAGAAGAAAATAAAATTTTGCTTAATAGTTAAAAATTGGCTAAAAATTCTGGCTCAACCTCCCCACGATTTTTTCCGAATAATAAGATTATATATATAAATGCTTTTGGAATGTTGTGTTTTTTTTTATAATTTAAACTAGGACCTAATTTAATCGAAATGATCCATTTACAACTGCGCCTTTATGGCTTCTAACTTTGTCTTATTTTATAGCAACATACTTTACATAAATTTGATATCAAAAAGGCTACTGATAGTACGTTTTCATTAATAATATTTTTATTAATCATGGACATGCTTGATAAAATGAGGTTTTTGTTTCCTAAACTGACCATAATTTCTTAGGTTTTTGTCCTGTAATTATGAAATACTTCGTTAGAGATGAGGCCGTTTAGGATACGCTAAATATCTTTTAAAAGTTGTTGAATTTCTATTTCACCTGTAATAAATATTTTAACCTATTGTGTTTTTTTAATTTTTTTTTCTTCTAGTATGCACAATTGTGTTGAAACTACGGTAATTCGATGATAATAATGTAATAGACCCATAAAATGTTTCTATGCACAGCTCTTAAAACGTAATTATTTTCTAGGATTTTCTTAATTTTTAAATTTATTTAAATATAACTAAACATGAACAGTGAACAGAAATTGAAAATAAAAAGGTCGTTGAACTTATTGAAGATGTTTTAACAGGTTTGAAACGTTTTAATGAGGTTAAACGAAAATTGTAGAAATATATAGTGAGTATCGAAATTCACAACTACAATAAAAAGTACAGGTCCGTATTAAAAAAAATCGGAGATTGCATTATTGTAGAGAATAAAAAGTTGGAATAAGAATGTAAAACTTATATTATTTTTTCAAAGTCACAAAATGATATAAACAAAATTTTAATTTTTCGGATTTTACGATTATCTTTGGAAGTACTCGCAATTTTGAAAATCTCTCGGTGGTATATTAATACGTTCGACAATAGGTTCATACTTAATTGGGCAACTTTACCACCATTTAACCGGCTTTGAAAGTCTTACCGTTTCCTAGATCCAAATGCTCGTACCTCGAATTTGAAACACCCTATATTTCTTCACCTTCTTAGTGATACCTCAACGCTCAAAATAGCAAAGGATTAACGGAAAACAATTCATTCAGTTGATTTCTAACAACATAAA
This sequence comes from Kuschelorhynchus macadamiae, assembly GCA_030620095.1. Classification (NCBI taxonomy): domain Eukaryota; kingdom Metazoa; phylum Arthropoda; class Insecta; order Coleoptera; family Curculionidae; genus Kuschelorhynchus; species Kuschelorhynchus macadamiae. Next base: position 625,646 of record JAUTXW010001878.1, read on the forward strand.
AATAACAAATACTAAAGAACAAACCTCAAGTACGTCCATGACTAATAATGGATAATACTAAAGCACTCTTCTAATCAGTAGCCTTCTTGTCATTAAATTTTCGTAATGATGTAGTAACAAAGTAATACAAGCGAGGTACAAAAGACGCAGGGTTAAAATGCATCATTGCGATGAAATAAGTTTATGGTCTTAAAGAGATAAAAAAAACCATCAATATTTCGAAAACATCTTAGTGGTTCAAAAGGAGGACCAAGAAAAAAAGTCGCCAAGTAGTTGAGCTGTAGTTCTTAACTAAACTTTTATTAGTAATCATCCCATTTTCTTATATTTAAACACCTTAGAACAAATGAGAAAAACTACTAAAAATTAAATCAGCTTTGCCGTTCACTTTGTACAAGAAGAATAAGTCTTTCGAACTCCAGTGATCTTGATCGACATGCCCTTTGCAGAGAAATGCGGTTTCAAACTAAGTCAAATATTTTACTTGGGCAGATCAATTATTGAGTACTTTACGTCTGTTTACTCTGACCTGTTAAGCTCTGCAACAACAGAGGGGATGATAAGCGTGATATATGTATCTCGCAATATCAAGATTACAATACTTTCTTATGTTTGACCATATTGAAATGGAAGCCAGAAGTGGACTGATTGAGCATATTAAGAACCGGTATGTTAAAAACCGTATATCCCTAACATTCGTAATGATTAAGATAAACATAATATGCTTTGCGTAATAAAATTATAAAATCTCTCACGATTTGATGGAGAATCGCAATTGCAATGGATACATAATATTGTAATAGACTCTTAGCGATTAAGCAATCGAGAAATGTACCATAAAGGTCGCTTGAAACTGCATGCCATGCTTTTCTTCAAAGTTGAACTGAATTACGTCTAACAAAAAAAATTGATGAACTTATACTCACCGTATGGAATTATAGGGCTGCTTTAAGAACTATTCAAACCGGCTTAAATATCATTGGCAGTTGAATGTTTAGAAAATGCAAGGCTAAAACTAGTTGAGGAATTATCATAATAAATTACTACTTCCAAAAGAGTTGTAGATAACACGGATTTACAACTTTCTAAAAAATCTAAAAATATTTCCAAATATTTTTTTCTTCTCCAAAAAGCATATAATGGCTTTCTTTAATGTAAACCAACCTTAATAGTGACACATTTAGAATACCCTTTATATGATATTATCTTTGAGCACATACTTATAGCAGATTAATCACATACCAAACATCTACCTCTTAGAAGATATCAGAATCCCTGTGCGAATATGTTATCAATGCATAGCGTGTTTAGGTATTAAAATCAAAAGCCGTCAACCGAAAGATGAAATGGAATAAAAATCTTCGAAACGATTATTGGACCTAAATATTACTATATGTAGGACTTGTGTTACTTTACTTGGCAACTTGTTGGATCTAAAATATATTAAGATATGGGTAAAACAATAGAAGAAAAGGTATTCTCAATTCTTTCGTGTTATAATATAGTGAAATACAGCAACAGAGTTGCAGGATGCCTTAAAGACAAAGTAAATAAATGAGAAACATTATCTATTGCCACGAAAAAATTGAATTATGAATTTGCAAAATATTTTAGGATCTCAAAATCTGCAGTTTCATATAATACTCACATTTTAAGATCATAAATTATTGTCATCTATCAAACTGAAACCGAGAAACCGGGATTATTATAAAAACCGGATAATGGTGACGTCAGCAGGGATTGATATGAATACCGGAGCCGGGAGGCCAGTCACAGAGTTATTTAAAACTTGCAAAAACTTGGTTTAGCAAAGATAAACTAAAATATTTCTTTAATATTGCTGATATTAAAACAAGTCAGTCAATTTTGGAGTTTTAAATATAGGTGATTTTTAGTGTCACTCTATAAGTGATACCAATTAAACTTAAAATATGTAGGTAAAATGAATGTTTGACTCTGCTCGGCGTAGGTCAAACGTGCTTCCCAAATTTTGTATAATTTTCCTTTGATGCCCTGCATATATGGAAATAGCCCTACGACAATAGAATATTTTTTCTCGACGAATTAATTTACCAATTAGCTTTACAGTTTAACCGTCTTAAAAAAACGAAAAGCACACTTACTGTATATTCTAATGATTAGAGATGTAGTATGTATGAAATAAAAACAGAACCCGGCCATCAAACGCGCAATTAATTCTAGGGATTTTGTTTTATGACTGATTGTAATAAAACTATAGAATATTGGAATTTAGCATTTTTAAAGAATAAAACTATTTCAATATCTGAATTGTTAAAAAAAATTAAGTGTGCAAAATAATTTTAAAAGATTATATTATTCCATAAGATAATATAAGCAGCAAAATCAAAATTATTAGTGAACTTTGCTTTTATATTTTTAAAACTAATTCATACGAATCGCAGAGAAATCATTCAAATTATTATAAATAACCATCCAGATCGTAAGATAAATTTAAAGTTTGCTGAAAATGGCCTACAAACGTGCCAATTTCTTATACACTTCGGCTGTTTGATCCTATTTATTATAGAAAAGATTATCTGTCTCAGCGGCGAATTTAGAATTCCTTCCTGGCGGACCAAACATTTGACAAAAAGGTCTTTGCTTTTTGTTAAAAGTACAACACCCATGAAAATCAGTTTTAGTTTGATTATGTTACAAAATGGAAAGATCTATTATCAGATTTTAAAATTTCAAAATGGCGGCATTTTTGTCACATAATTGTAGAATTCATCTGAAAATGTATATAATGAGCTCAATAAAATAAAAAGAAATAAACACAAACCTAAATAATATTTTTGTATTTTACCATGACTCGGTCTACGACGTCGCCGTGGAGATATTCCCCACCTATGTCTGTAATAACATGTATACTGCACTAGTAATGTAATAGTTATTTCTTTACTCCTGTACTACTAAACAATCTTTTACATACAGTTTACTCAATAAGTAATAATTACGCACAATTAATAATATCGCACAGTTGTGCCTTGTAATAACACACAGTTGTGCATTATGATGCATAGTCGGCAATAAAATTACGTATACAAAATCGTTCGATTTTATATACGTATATTAAAATAGGTAAATATAAAAATGCAACTAAGTGGAACTATATAATCAAAACACTTCTATCCTAAATCCTTTAAACCAAATACACACAACTCCTATAGTTGCACAACTCCCTTGGAGCCAGAAATATCCATAGTGTACGGCGAATCATGCCAACACCAGCCGAAACAGGTCTTCAACATCCTAGGTTTAAAACCAGATTCCGACAATAACGAAGACAAACCTCATGATGAGATAGTCATTCGTTGGAATTCATATTTGCTAAAAGGTGTAACGAGGGAGCAACGTGACGAAGTTGTGAAAAAATATAATATTCCAACCAACTGAAAAGCATTAGTTCCCTTAAGGTAAATAGCGAAATCCAACCTTGTCTAAACAAGTCTACGATTAAACATGATAAATTTATGATGGTACTGCAACTAGCTCATGGATTATCGGCATTGGGCACTATCATAGAAAAAATTATTCAAATTTCAGAGCAGTCACAGGATTTGAAAACATTATCAGATGCATGCCAGTTATTTACTAATGTTCATTCTGCTATTTTTCTCCATAGAAAATTCATGCCACAAATACTGGCTGCAAAAAAGTTTCAAAAACACTAGAAATAAATGAATTTCTATTTAGCAAAAAAATTGCAGAAGTAGTAAAGGACGAACAAACAATTAAGAAAACAAGTTCCGACTTCAAAAAGAAAACATGACAACCTTCGTAAAACTTACCAGGATCATCAGGGATACAAGCGAATCGCCATTAAAACTTCTATCGCCCGCAATACAAAGCAAGGATAAAAACAGGCTTGGAAAAATATTACAAAGAACCGAGAAGTTTTAGGATTGGTTAAAGGAATATCAATTCCTTTTTATTAAAATCGCAAACAGTGTTTTGAACCTACTGTAAGAATCTCGGAAAATTTAGTGGAAGGTTACAAAAACTCTTTTAAACATTTGATAGAAATAGGTGCTATCGAGAAATGTAGTCCTATTAAGGAACAATTTATATCGCCGAACTTTCTTGTTAAAAAACAAATGGGACAGATCGCTTCATATTAAAAACACTTAACACATTTATTCAGGCTCATATCATTTCAAATTAGATAATTATAGGACTGTTCTAAAACTTGTTACCAAAATTGATATCTTTCGAATATAGATCTTAAAGATGCATACTTTTAGTAGCGATAAAGAAAAAAAATATCTTAGATTTAAATTCAATGATTGCTTATATCATTAAGTGTTTACCGTTCCGTCTTAACATAGCCCCGTATATATTTAACAAACTTACCAGCAACAAGGAAACTTATGGTTATAATAACTTTTCTTATCTGGACGACATTCTAAAAATAGGCAGAACCAAATCAGAATGCATAATAAAGACCAAAACCACTTTAAAACTGCTCTTATATTAGGGTTTTTATTAACTTAGAAAAAAGAACGTTAGATCCTAAACAAAATATAACATTTTTGGGGTTTACTTATAATACCATAAAGATGCTAATTTTGCTTCCTGTGAAAAAATGTTAGCTATAAAAAAAATTAATCTTTAGTTTTGGAAAGAAAAATAAAAAATATACAGTAAGGGAATTTTCCATGTTAATAGGTAAACTTGTAGCTGCATGTCCGGCTCCAACGTATGGTTTTCTATATATCAAACCCTTTGAAACATATTTCTCTAAAAGATTATTGTCTAGATTATCAAAAAAAATATAGCATTCCTGATTAATTATTGCCGGAACTAGACTGCTGGTACAAACATATTGGATTAGAACAGGATATAAAACCAATCAAATTTTCTTGTGAAATATTCTTTAACAACGGGTTGAAGAACTTTTTGTGGGGAAACAAGGTGCCGTGGTTTTTGGGACACTCGGGAACACAGTTGCATATGAATTATTTAGAGATCAGAGCTGTATAATATTCATTAAAGTCTTTTGCAAACATAACTATAATATTCGCATATTATTGAGAATAGACGATCAAATAGCCATTTCCTGTATAAATGGAGGAGGAAGTGTGAAATATCCACCTCATTCATACTCTACAAGGAGATTTCCCTGGTGGTAGAGAAGTTGTTCGGCGGTCTCTTTTAAGAAAAGGGCTACCAGAAACTGCAAAGAATGTAAATATATATTGCCTTGCAGAAAGAATCCTGAAACAGTACTCTCCTTAAAAATACTGGGACGTATATGTCAGCAAGTAAATCCTTATGAATACAATTTAAAAACATACCTTAATTTTTTAATTGAAATTCTCAGTATTTAAATTCCTACAGATCAGCTTTGAATTTGATATTTACTTCCATAAACCCTAGTGATGTAAAAGCAATAAATAGAATTTTGAAAGGTATTTCCAATATTCGTCTACCAAACCCTAAATATGCATTCACATGGAATCCCGACCTAATTTTAAGACATATAGAAAATGGTATCCCATAGAGACATTAATTTTAGAGAATTTATCAAATAAGCTTGCCACTCTTATGGCGTTAACATCTGCCAATAGACTGCAGATTCTCTCTCATAAAAATAGAAAATATTAAGATATTAGAAGATAAAATTGAAATTAAAGTTCCTAACAGATTCAAACATCTGGATCGAGTAGAATACAACCTATACTCATTTTTTCTTATTTTAAAGTAGGTATGGGCACCGTTGCTTAGCTGAGGGCGTAATTTCGGGACTTAATCAGGTCGCCGGTCCTAGATAAGAAATAAGTAGGTAGTAGTGAATAAAAAAGCGATAAAAATTCACATATATATTTTGTATAATGAAACATAAAAAACAAATTAACAGATAGAAAAATCAAATGAAATTAATTGGGAGACTTGAGTGTGAAGCTGAGAAACAAGATGATCAATATTGGGCTCAATATGACTAATTAACATCTGTAAGCCAATTTTTTTTTAATTCTAATTAATTTTCATCATTCAAAAAATACGTGCTACCGCATGTACAGGGTGAGTCAACGATAGGAAAAAGTAAATTTACGTCGAACAAGTAAAATCTGGAAAGAAACTGTTTATGCTGTGGGATATATATGTAAGTCGTACTCATTTTAAAAATATTTTAAATTATACGGGGCGCCTCAAAAAAATAGGGCAACTAAAAGTTGTATTTTTTTAAATGGGACAACCTATATTTGACTTGATTTTTTGTATAACATGTTATATGGCTAAAATTGATACTTTCTTAAATATTTAGCTTTAAACAAAAAAAAAATTAAATTTGATGAACGTCTATGATTAGCAATATAACGCCTAGTTGTGCCACTAAAAATAAAATATTTTGCTTCTGCACAAAATAAGCATGGAATAAAAGACTGCTTTCGTAATATTGAAGATATCACATACAGGGTGCCCAAATTTAAATGCCAAACTTTAACATTTTTAAACCAATTTATTTCAGTTTTTTTAAATGGAACCCCCTGTATATTTTTATTTAGTCTTGTTAAGAATAAAAAAATCTACAACTTTTATTAAACATATTATATACCTATCTTCAATAGTTTTCGAAATATTTTCAGATTTCCTTTTTTTGCGTAATTTAGAAAATCAACAACTCGATCAATCAAAGCAGCCATGGAAAAAACAGTCTATAGCAACTGGCGACTAAATGCATGAAATGTCAGAAACGTGTTGTTAGTGCATTGTATTTCGTCTTTCGTATTCTCGTCTAATTTAAAATGAATTTTTCACAAAATGAAATGATAGATATGGTCTATATATTGCGTGAAGCTCTAAAAAATTGCCTTCTGTTTATCTAGTCGACTACCTGCTAGTTTAACTGAGACATCACAATGTATAGTAAGCAGGACCACAAGAAGATATACATATCATCCATATCATATGGAATTACACCAAGAGTTGCACGATAAATATTTTGAAAGGCGTGTTAACTTTTGGAACTTAATGATAAGACGAATAGAAGCATGTCCGGACTTTTTAGCGCATATCATGTTTTCCGTTGAAGCTACATTTAGAAGCAATGGAGCTGTAAACAGGCATAATATACATTATTATGCAATAACAAATCCCCACTCAGTACGAGAGGTAAAACATCAAAATCACTGGTCATTAAATGTTTGGTGTGGAATCATTGGAAACCATATTATAGGTCCGTATTTTTTTAATAAACCACTTAATGGACAAAGATATTTAGATTTTTTGAACGTTGAGCTGCCTATTCTTCTCAGACCACTCAGCATAGAAGAAAGAAGAGACATGTGGCTGCAGCAAGACGGTGCACCTGCTCATTACCATCAGGACGTTCGTGAATTTTTGGACGCTAATTTTAATCAAAAATGGATTAGTCGTAGCGGTTTTATCGAATGGCCACCCAGATCTTGCGATATAACTCCATTAGATTTTTTCTTGTGGGGTTATATTAGAGATCGTGTTTACACCCAACCACCTACAGCAAGGGAGAACATGCAGGAACGAATTAGTATCAGGGACGTATGCGCCACTATGTCACCAGACATGCTAATTAAAACTAGGCAAAATATTATTAAAAGGTTCAACATGTGTATTCGTGAAGGCGGATGCTTATTTGAGCATCTTTTAAAATATAACTATGAAAACATTTGATTAACTTTTAAAAGCGATTTTTTTAGTCTGATAAGTGTTTTTTTCTGTATAACTTTAAAAATTAGTACCTATTAATATAAGTTTTCGACTATGTAAATTGAAATGTATTCCTTAATTGAAGTGTATTTACTTACCTGCAAACTAGACGAGTAGACCCCTTTTTCGACACAATTTTTAAATATTTATAATATTATGCTAGTTCACGGATCCTTTGCTTTGAAATATAAGATTCATTCCAAAAACATGATATTGTCTAAAAAGTTCGGAAATGGCCCTACTCGCCTTATCATTGGGTTACAAAACTTAACACGGATTTTAAAATCTTCAGCGTGTAACTCTTGGTTTAATGTAATATAAAATGGATGATATTTATATTTTCTTGTAGTCTTGCTTATTGTAGATTCTGATGTTAAAATCTTAAGGTTATTAGATCATTTTTTTTGTAGCAATTTTATTAACAAATTATTATATTATCTAAATTTTTATTGGATTAATTTTAGATAATAAACTATTGTATTCATATTAAATACTTTAGTTTTACTAACAGCTACTATGGCTACTTTGATCGAGTTGGTAATTTTTTAAATTACGCAAAAAAGGGAATTTTAAAATATTTCGAAAACTATTGAAAATAGATATATAATATATGTAATAAAAGTTGTAGCTTTTTTATGTTTAAAAAGAATAAATAAAAATATACAGGAGGATCCATTTAAAAAAACTGAAATAAATTGGTTTAAATATGTTAAAGTTGGGCATTTAAATTTGGACACCCTGTATGTAATATCTTCAATATTACGAAAGCAGTCCTTTATTCCATGCCTATTTTGTGCAGAAGAAAAATATTTTATTTTTAGTAGAACAACTAGGCGTTATATTGCTAATCATATATGTGCATTAAATTTATATTTTTTTTCGTTTAAAGCCAAATATTTAAGAAACTATCAATTTTAGCCATATAACATGTTATACAAAAAAGTGTAAGAATTTTATGTAGAATTTAAAAATTAAGTCAAATATAAGGTGTTTTTACACTTTAGCAGCACTACTTTTTTGACGCACCCCGTATAATTCAAAATATTTTTAAAATGAGCGCGATTTACATATGTATCTCATAGCATAAACAGTTTGTTTCCAAATTGTACCTGTTCGACGTAAATTTACTTTTTTCAATCGTTGACTCACCCGGTACAAATTATTTTTCGTGCGAAAACTCTCAGCTGTGGATACTTTTCTTCGGAAAGGTGTGTTCTGTAAAATGCGCATAGTTCCACATCATTAAATTTAGACTTTAAATATGAGTCTTTTTGAATATGTGTTTCCCACAAGCGAATTTTGTTTTGAAAAGCTTTAAGATGGCTGTACAGCTGATTTACCAATTGCCCTTGTTTTTAAAGCTTCAAGTTCAGGTCTTTTATATGTCCTGTGATTCTACCAGGAATGCCAAGTCAGTTGTTCTGTAAAATGAGCATACTTCTACATCATCAAATTTAGACTTTAAATATGAGTCGTTTTGAAGCTCCATCAACTCCATTTGTAGGTGAAGCGGAGCATCTTCCATATTACACTTACAAGGATTTGTAAAAATATTGAAAGTGTGAATTGCTCTGACAATAGTTTCAGTTCTTCAGCATAGCGACCGTACCTTTTCAATGTTTTCATGACTGGATCATGTTAAAAAATAAAAACAGTTTTTACTTCTCATATGTGTTTCCCACAAGCGAATTTTGTTTTGAAAAGCTTTAAAATGGCTGTACAGCTGATTTACCAATTGACCTTGTTTTTAAAGCTTCAAGTTCAGGTCTTTTATATGTCCTGTGATTCTACCAGGAATGCCAAGTCAGTTCGTCAATATTTCTAAGATGGAATATGTATCTTCCATCTTAGAAATATTCGACACGACATGGTTATTGAATATACAATAATTAAGTAATAATTAAAAAATATTATCTGCATTTTCCATGGTTGAGACCACTTTGTAACAAAATGATGGTTGTAACTAATGTAGTGATTAAATCTTAAACTGTTACATAGCCTGAAGAAGATGCAATAAAGGCATCGAAACGTTGCTTGATAATAAATAAGATTTAAGCAGAACTACCGTCCGTTATTCCCGAAAAATTTTCAACCTAAAATAAATTATATTTTAAATTTGATATTATCTGATACTCAAATAGATCAATAAAATACGTGTGTAAATTACTGATCACATGCTAAGAATAATTAAAGTTTTGATATTTTTAAAACCGAATATCTCGGTTTCGGATAAAGCAAATCGAATGTGTTTTTTTGCGTAGCGTAGATTATTATATTACTTTAGCTGAGATCCAAAAGGATTTTTCTGTAAATTTACCTCTGTTTGTTATAAAGGGTCCTATATAATTTGTCGTAAAATCAAGCATTTTAATAAATTAATATGATCAAATTAAGATAACAAGGAATACACATATCCTATGATACGTACACAACGCGTTTGTCCTTACGCGGCCTAAGCGGCTTCGTCAAGGCGGATAAGAGCTCCAGGTAAATGCAAACGTAAAACATTCAAGCATGTCTCCTTCGAAAAGGTCTCGTTCTTCTTTTCCTCTAATTATTTCGTCGTAGATAATGCCGGCTGTTCTCTGCTAATCAGGAGTTAATATTATCATTTCTTTTAATCGTGGAAGTGGATTTTGTTTTACCACGTTACTTTCGAAGAGTCCTGGACGTAGGGCACCCTTAATTCTCGCGTAGCCCCTAAATACCACTACGCCCGTTTCTCGATTTTACTGTGTAAAAGTATCACTATATTCTGCGTTATAATTTATTAATTCGGGCGCCAGCTGTGCTTCAGCGGTTATAGCCCCGCTTTGCTGTTCTGCTAGCCCGATTTTCATTGTTTCAGGCATATATGCATTCCTGATGATGTATAAGTTTAATTTAAACATCGTCTCTAGTTTCTTCTATAATAATAGGTAGGTATATGAAAAATTATGGTATTAAGTAAATAGAATTTTCTATTAGCGCTCCTATTTAGGCAAGCTGTAAATTTTGGTTTTCCAGGGAGAATCTCTTCCCTGAGGATTTTTTTTACTATTTTTATACTTATATTTGCCTGCGAACCTCGTTTGATATAAAACGGCTATTTGGGTATCTTCAAAACGTATCTCCTGTCCTTCACAATTAATAAAAGATGTCCCTCGGGAATGAGATGTATTCCTATTTCCTTTCCTGAAGGAATTGTCCCTTGCAGCTTTACTTAGCACGCACACTATTAGGAGAGCCGGCAGCCTGGATTTTAGGGCTGCAAACCTCAAACCTGTCTTTCTCGCTGGGATCGAAATACGTGCTCCTGGGGCGGCTACTTAGATTCCTCCTTCTTTTTGACGCACTGAATTAAAATAAAATTTCAATTTTTCCAAAAACATATAAAACGGTATCACACCGACTATAATTTCTTCTGGGAGTTTATGTTCCCTAGTCCCTGACCTGGCGATGTGCATCAGGACACTCTTCGCTTTGGTTCTCTAGTACTTTGAGAACTTCGTTCTGTCTGTTATATATTACCTCACTGGATGGCTAAACACACATAAAACTCTAGGTTCCAACAAATTGATTCTTTTCAACTGAAAGTGGCCTCGATAGTCAACTTTTATATCAAGCTTGCGCCTCGGCTTCCGCTTGATATAAAAGTCATCCTTTAACTACTTCAAACCATTAATCTCCCTTCTACTTAGAGGACTTCGCAAAATTAATTGTAGGAAATGCCACACAGAGATCTTCCAAAAGGTGCCCCCGTACACTTTAAAGTTTTCACCGTGGAATTGCCCGTTTTGATATTCTAACAATATATGTCTTCACTTGGAAGTGAATAGTTGGAACTTCCTAATTTTTTTGAAATTTTGGTTTTTTAGTCAAAGGTGATGCCGTATCAAGCATGTCTCCTTCGGGGATGCACTGACCCTTTTCGGGAAACGGGCCTCACGATTTGAGCGCCATTTCTCCTTCGGGAGCGCTCTGATCAGGGTTGGGCGTCGACGCGTCGACTTTTATTGTCGACCTCGACACGTCGACAATACGTCGACTATGAAGTAAACGTCGACAAACGTCGACAATGTCGACAATGTCACAGACGTGGTTTTGAGGTTAGGTTTGTATTTAGAAGAGAAGTGATTGATTAATGAACGTTACAAGTGGTGGTTATTGTTTCCCTTTATCAGTTAATTGCAGTTCATTAAACTTTAAAAAATGAGTGGCAGAAAGTGTAATAAAAACTTTCAAGAACTAAAGTTTGATCTGGTAAAAGTAAATGGCAAGCACGCCGCAAAATGTAGGCTATGTACAAATATTATAAAAAATACCGGTGCCGGAAGATTGCAAGGCCACAGGTGAGTAAAGTAAAATAGGGAATGAAGTGGCTGTGTACACGTAATATATAATCGAATTTCTTAAGGCTGAAAATGGTTATACATATTATATATGTCATATAAATAACAATAGTGATAGTCAGTCAGTTGGTCGTTAGAACAGGGCTGGTCACTCTGGTCAGTCAGACCCAAAGTATGTAAAAAAATAAATTACCTGCTAAGAATTCGTTAAGCCTTTTTTACAAATTTTAATAAGTTGATCGATAGCTCAGCGGTTAGTATATCGGAGTTAGGTCCCAAAGGTCCCTGGTTCAATCCCGGCACAAGTCAAAATTTTTTTTTATTTTTTTTGCTGACTGACGGGCGTTGTTCCGTGGACGTGAGCAGCGTTGAGAACGAGAACTAAATCTCTCCGATTTGCCTCAAATTTGGAGGGTAGTTGTATTTCGGTCCCCTGATTACGAAAATAATAAAAAAAAAATTGTGGCCCCTAAGGGGCGGCCCCTCGGGGCCGAATTTTTTGAAACGTTGGAGCTATAAAATTTTTGTTATTGTTGTTTAGTTATTTTCACTTTTATATAAAACCCCTTAGCGATTTTTTGTAGGACCCCTAGAAATGCCCCTAGGGGCCAACTTTTTTTTTTCAAAATTGCCGAAAAAAGGCGGAAGGAGTTTGAAATCTCGATATCGGTATGGGGTGGTTCGGCCAACTTTTAAATGCGATGTTTTTACCGTATACGAGGTTGGCCCCTGAGAGGCGCCCCTAGGGGCTGGGATTGTAAAAATTAAGTTAGCGCTCTCATATTCGAGGGTTAGATGGGCGGGGTGGATGCGAAAAAAAAAGTTTTATGACTTTTTTTTTCATGCGCGCGTTTTCGGATTGCGCATGCGTAAACCTTTTTCGCTCTGGAAGGCAGACGCGTGGAGGTTTTTTTTTTAAATTTGTTGTTTTTTGCTGACTGACGGGCGTTGACTGACCGCGGTTTTAAGCTGCTCTCAACTACCCTAATCATCTGTCAAAAAACTGGCCTTAAGAAATTCGTTGCGTTTTTTATGCGCTGGCTCTCCGTAGTCTCCGTCTAATAGGGGTTTATTAGAGCGTCTAGAAATACTATTTTTCCACTCTCGGCTAGGGTTACCAAATTTTTCACGATCTAAAGGAGGACTTCTCTGACAACGTCATCAAAAATTTACCTTTTATACAGGGGGCATACAAAATACAAAAATGTTACTTTGCGCATCTTTGCGTAAAAGTAAAAATATCTCATTTTGCAAGGTACGAAAAAAGGCAGTCTTGTTACAAGTTTTTGCTTGAAGAATGAAGGCTCGCGTTAATAAAAATTTAATTTTTAATACAGGGGGCATAAAAATGGTATTTTGCGTAAGAGTAGGTATGTGTCTCATTTTGCAAGATACGAAAAAAGTCACTCTTGATAAATGTCTTTGCTTGAAAAATTAATGAGGTTCGCGTTATCACAAATTTATTTTTTTATACGGGGGGGCATGAAAAAATTAAAAAATGCTATTTTGCGTAGAGTAAAAATGTCTCATTGTGCAACATGAAAAAAGTCACTCTTGATAAAAGTTTTTGCTTCAAAAATTAATAAGGTTGGCTCCAATTACTGTAAGTAGCAATTTTTTTCAGAAATATTTGTAAGGAAAGTTGTAATAAAAAGGTTAACGCTAATAACCAAACTCAAGAACAAGGTAATATCGGTTTCAAATCAATACCGGATCCGGATGGCAGTGGTGGTACCGGCAGTGGTATAGTAAGTAAATTTAAAAACTTTAAAAATAAGGTTATATTTATATAATATATTTTGTTTTATTAAGGGTAACAAACCAGAAAATACCAGAAACCAGTGTAAGGACAAGGAGTACTTAGTTCTAGAAGATGGCTCTCTTACTCCAGCTGGTGCAATGGTGGATTCTAATCTATTGAATGAAAGCTGCTCTGAAAATCTGTCCGAAAATATTTCAAATAATTTGGAAGATGTAATTGAAATAAGTTCGGGCACGACTCCAAAGTCTCCAAAAAGAAACTTGTTTACGACATTAACGCCTAATAAAAAACCTAAATTAGTCGCTTCTAATATAGAATCAGAATCTTCAGCTACGTCCGAAAATTATGTCAACAATCTAGAGCTTCTAGAAGTTATTGACACTGATAGTACCTCTCCTAACTTTACCCCATCTGGAAAAAATAATAGTCGGTTGCTTAAAAAATCGAAAAAAATTACGGATTACGTTGATATTTTGAAAGAGAAGGAGGAAGAAAAAATAGATCTAGCACTCTCTAAATTTATGTTTGGATGTAACCTACCTTGTTTTCGATAATGCTAGTGCGATGGTTAAAATGGGGTCTCTTTTAAAACATTGCATGTGGCACAGTACATGCAGTAGTCATACAGGTAATCTTTTGGCAAAGGACATCCTAGATAAAGAGTTAGTTGACAACGTTGTTGTTGTACTTAAGGAATTCAAGCAACCTGATTTTGAAAAGATGATTATATCGAAAGGGGGGAGAAGAATTAAACTTCCTGCTGAGACGCGCTGGTGCTCATATCGTGATGCATTCAAGAGTCTCATACAAAACCTATCTTACATGAAACAAATTTCAGCAGCTACAAGGAAAAAGATTAAGCCTAAAGTTACCGAATTAATCTTCAATGACGACTTTATTGACGATGTCCAAAAAAATTTAGATATACAGAATCCAATTTGCAACCTTGTCAATACCTGTCAGAATGCTGATACGTCGCTAGCAGATGCTGTAAACCTTTGGTTAAATTTGGAAGTGCCAGAAGTTTTCGCAAACAAACTAAAAAACCGGCAAGGCATGGCGCTAAACGTTTATGCATTAACTGCATATTTTTTTCATCCAACATACGAGAATTCCAAACTAGAGTCTGTACATACTACAAAAATAAATGCATTCCTTTTTAAACATCTCGACAACAAAGGCATAGAAGAATGGGATAAATTCAATACAAGATCAGGTATAGTATTTTTAAAATTATCTGTAGTTCTATTATTGTGAGTTATTAAAATTGTTGAAATGTATATCAGTACTCCTACTTAAACTTTTTCATTTTTTCTTGTGAAAATAACCACTAATATCTTTTTAGGCATATTTGCAACACTTTTTGAAAAAAAGGTTAACAAGCCGTTAGTGTTTTGGAGAATGGCCCAGATGGAGTGCCCAGTCTTAGGGAGCTTGGCTCTTAAGTTACTCAAAATTCCTGCATCTTCTGCGCAACTTGAGCGCTTGTTCTCAAACTGGGGATATATTCACACACCTCTTCGAAATAGACTATCATTCGAACATTCGAAAATGTTGGTCCACTTATATTTTACCCTCCAAAGTGAGAATACTGAAAAGAATGTTGATTACGATATTTCTGATTCTGATTGATTCAGCATTACATTCACTTAGTGACGTAGAAGATTAAGGATTTTTTATCAGATGTTTAGTTGTCTTTAGTAAATGTTTATTCTATGGTCTATGGTTTTGGTTTGGTAGTTTTAATATAACGTTTAACTTTAACTGTAGCTTTAATTTTTGTACCAAATTAATTGTCGACATTGTCGACACTGTCGACGTTGACGACGTCACTTAGTAAGTCGACGTCGACACCATAGTTGACGCGTCAACAATTAAATTGTCGACGTGACATTCTCGACGTCGCCCAACCCTGGCTTTGATATTTTCTCAAGACAGGCCTCTCGAATCGGGCGTTAAATCTTGTTCCGGACTATCGGGGGTCTCGTCTTACATTTGTAAATTATTACTTCCCTCGTAAAAGGGAAGTATGTAATCGTGAAAAAATTACTCTCGGAGATTTTTTCAGATCTTCATGTTTCAGGGTCCCTAGATGACGAATACATGTTTTCTCAATTCCGTCGGTCTGTCTGTCTGTTCGTGGCGTAGCTAAAAAACTGCTTACCCGATTAACTTTATATTTTGGTTAAAATTTAAGGGTCATATGAGGATAACCTGGTAACATTTTGGTAAAAATCCAATATGACGAAACAAAATGGCGACCTAGTGAAATGTTAAAAAATTATTATTAAAAAACTCATCCAATTTATCTCAAATTTTCGAAAAACAAGTTTTATGTTCGAATAAATTGGTAACATTTTGATAGGAATTCTAGATGGCGGAACAAAATTAATAAAATACTTAAAAATTCAGCCTGAAAAACTGCCTAATGGTTTGATTTCAAATTGTGTGCCATAACTAATAGTGGTATAGGGATCAACTAGTAAAATAGTGGTACTAATTCAAGATGGCCGAACAAAATGGCGGCTGAAAAAAAATGTTTATAATCGTGAAAAAATCACCCTCAGGTTTTACAAATTCTTACGGTTTAGCGTCTCTAGATACTAAAAAAACTTTTACCAATTCAATCTGTCTGTCTGTCTGTCTCTATGTCAGTTCGCGGCATAGCTCAACGACTACTTATCCGATTAACTTCAATTTTTATCAAAAATTAAGGGTCATATGGGAATAACCTGGTAATATTTCGGTAAAAATCCAAAATGGCAGCCTAGTAAAATGTTAAAAAAATAATATTAAAAACTACGTATCCAATTTATCTCAAATTAATTATGCACAAACATCAAAGTATTATGTTGGAATAAACTGATAAAATTTTAGTACGGATCTAGGATGTCGAAACAAAATGGCGGCTTAGTAAATTATTTAAAAATTCAGCCTGAAAAAACTGCTTAAGGAATTGATCATATTATCACGTTTTAGCGTCTTTTCCAAAAAATATGTTTTATCAATTCCGACGGTCCGTCTGTGGGTCTGTCTGCCAGTTCGCGACACAGCTTAAATACTAGTTACCCAATTGACTTCTTTAAATTTTGACCAACAATTAAAGGCCATATGAGGATGACCTGGTAATATTTTGGTTAAAATCCAATATGCCGAAACAAAGTTAAAAAAAATTTAGAGTGGTGTATTATTTAGGGTTAAGATCCAGTTAAAAAACTAGTATTTTTTTAAATTGTCGACGTTGCGCCACTTAATTATTCCATCTTCAGGACATAGATTCTATATCCTACATAAATCCCATATTACCAAATTTTACCTACTCCGTTGGTCCGCATATTTCCCAGATATTAGGTTTCTAAATAGTTTTCGTTAACAGTCCTCTTGTTGTTTTGTTGGAATGGTGTATTATTTGTGGTTAAGATCCAGTAAAAAAATAAAAGTCTATTTCTAAATAGTCGACGTTTCGCAACTTTATTGTTGCATCCTCAGGGCACATATATAGATTCTATATGCTGCATGAAACCAATATTATCAGTCTTTACCTACTTCGTTGGTCCGCAGGTATTTCCCAGGTATTAAGTTTCCAAATAGTTTTCGTTAACGATCCTTTTGTTGCTATATTAGAGTGGTGTATTGTATTGTATTGATTGGGGTTAGAATCCGATAGAAACAAAAGACTTTTTTTTAATTGTCGAAGTTTCGCTACTTTATTGTTGCATGCTCAGGAGACATCTAGATTTTCTACCCTGTATGAAACGCATATTATCAGTCTTTACCTACTACGTTGGTCCACAGATATTTCCTAGATATTAAGTTTCTAAATAGTTTTCGTTGACGATCCTCTTATTTTTATGTTAGAATGGTGTATTATTTGGAGTTAAGATCCAGTAAAAAAAAACAAAAGTATTTTTTTAAATTATTTATATATATATATATATATATATATATATATATATATATATATGTATTATAACCGCATGAATCCCATATTATCAACCTTTACCTACTCTATTGGTTCGCAGATATTTCTCAGATATTAAATTTCTAAATGGTTTTCGTTAACGATCTTCTTGTTGTTATGTTAGAGTGATTTATTATTTGGGGTTAGTAAATATCTGCGGACTAACGGAGTAGGTAAAGACTGATAATATGGGTCTCAATTTAAGATGGCGAAAAAAATGGCTGCCATATAAAATTTTTAAAAAAGCGTATAAAATCTTTAAATTTTGCAGAAAAATTAAATGTGAAAATGGGATAAACTGACATGAATTCAACATGACGTAGCAAAATGGCGGTATGTGCCAATGTTAAAATAAAAAAGATATTCAACATTTTTTTGGTCTTATTAATTATATTAATAGGTTTATTCAAAATTTTGCTTCAAAAACTTGTTTGCTTCGAAATTTAATTAATAAATCGACAGTTTTCAAATGGGATCAAAATTTGGAAATATTTTTCCAAATTTCAAGACTTAAAAAATAAGCTAACAGAAAAACCGGTTTTACAATTTTTTAACGTAAATAAAAAGTGTACGATTTTTGTAAACTCGTCTCAGGAAGGAATTTCAGCAGTGTTATTACAGGGAAATTTACCCTGCGCGTATGTTTCACGTGCTCTAACCCCAACAGAGAAACGTTACGCGCAAATCGAGAAGGAGTTATTGAGCATTGTATTTGGATATGAAAAATGTTTTCAATTTGTTTACGGTCAACCATTTAATGTACAAACAGATCACAAGCCTTTAATCTCGATTTTTGCGAAACCCCTTGTTGATTGTCCCATAAGATTACAATGATTGCTTATAAGATTGCAAAAATGTCAAATAAACATATTTTACACCCCTGGTAAATATTTGTTTCTAGCAGACACACTTTTAAGAGTATTTTTAACAAATGAAGGCTCAGATAATATAAAAGAAATGGATTTGGATTTTGAAGCACAACTGTGATAGCAATTTTGTTCAAAAAATGAAACAGAAACAAAAAATGACGGAATATTGAATAAATTAAAGATATTTATAAACACTGGCTGGCCAAAAAACTACAAACAATTTCCCGAATTTAAATTTTGGTATGAAAATAAAGAACACATTTTTTCAATACAAAGATTTTTTGTATTTTAAAAACCGACTAATTATTCCTAAAAGCTTAGAAAAGTATGCCTTGGAAAAAATTTTATTATAGCCATCAAGGTGTTGAGAAAACTAAACTTATTGCTAATTTGTGTGTTTTTTGGCCACTATTAACACGCAAATTGATAATTTTATAAAGAAATGTCAGGTCTGTTTAAAATAAAGAAACACACAACAAAAAGAAGCACTAATGCCCCATGATGTACCTAATTTACCTTAGCAGAAAGAGGGGTGTGACCTATTTCATTTTAAAAATTGCGAACATTTAATCTTGGTAGATTACTTTTCAAAATATGTTGAAGTAATTTGCTTAAAAAAATAACACCATATCAATATATGTCGTAAATAATTTAAAAGCTATATTTGCAAGACATTGGATACCTAAAACTTTAATCTCGGATAACCATCCTCAGTATACAAGTGACTTATTTAAAGATTTTTCCACAAAATGGAATTTTGAACATATTACGTCATCTCCTAGGTATCCTCAAAGTAATGGAATGGTCGAGAGAACCATGCAGACAATTAAAAAATTAATGAAAAAATCTAAAGATGACAAAAAAAGATTTTCATTTAGCATTACTGCAATACAGAAATACCCCGCTTTCGCCAAATTTGGGAAGTCCTGCTCAACTTCTCATGTCAAGAAGAATGAGATGTACTTGACCTGTATTGGATACTTTATTGGGTCCTTTGGTTCAAAATAATGTTAAGAGCAAACTTATGTTAAAACAATCTAAACAAAAAATGTTTTATGATAAGTCGGCAAAAAATTTACCGGTATTGAATCAAAATCAAAAAGTGATGGTTAAAGTGAATGGTTGCGGTTCTCAGTGGCGTCCAGGACGGAAAAGTAATTTCGAATGATCGAGACAGATCATATAAGGTTAAGCTTAAAAACATTTCAATTTTAGACAGAAATAAAAGATTTTTTTTATTTTTTTTATTACCTGAAAGTAATGTTAATAATTTGGATAATGATCAAAATCAAAATGAGAGGGTTGAACACAGTGATGACGTCATCACAATCGATGATGACGACATATTTAAACCTGATGATTCCATATCCACCTCACGTGATTCTGATATCTTTGTTCCACCACCTCAGACTAGAAAGGGTAGGCCAATCAAGCCTCCTTTACGATATAATCCTTAATTTATTCTTATAATTGTTTATTTCTAAATACATCATATATTTGAATTGTTACTTATTTGGGGCACACTGTGAAGTTGGTAGGTATATCTTGTTTTGTCAATGTCAAGCACACTTTAGTGCATATTATAGATTATTTAGAGTTAGTTTTATTAGTTTTGACAAAAAGGGAGATGTAGTAAATGTTAGTTTCAATTTTAAAACACGTCTTTTTTATCACTGGTAGTTTTGTTAAGCTGTTCGACTCGTAACCTTTATGGTTTCTTGTTATTCAGGAAGGGAATAAAATTCAGTCATTAAAATAGTGCGTTTCATTTACACTTGCTATGAATAAAAAAAACATGTGTTAAAAATTTAAGTTCACTTTACTATTAAACCTGATTCTTAAATAAAGCCCTATTTTTAATTAACCATAATAATAATCATATGAATAGCAGTAATAACAATAATAACTAATTTCGCGAATTTGTATATAATAATGATAACAATACCATACGGAAAAAATTCAGTTATAGAACCTTTTTATAAAATAAAAATCAAAATACAGAATTTTAATGTAAGAGGGAAATATATATTCAAAAATACTTGTCTTAGTACATAATCGTCCCAATTAAGTGTAACAGAACTAGATAATGTTTAGTAACTTTGTAAATATCTGAGTCTAGGCTATTGATGCTCCGTGAATATATATTTTTACAAATTTACAAACATGCTGCCCTAACACTAAGGTCTAAGCCGAAATGCAATGGCAATTATATTTACAGGCACTACATGATCATATTGTCTCTTTTGATAACTTTTTTACAATCCGATTCTTGCTTGTTTATTTAAAATTTATTGGGTTCTGCGCAACTGAAGCCTTACGCAATAATAGGATTGATAAGTAAGCAATAAATTTGGCCAAGGAACTAGCTAAAGAATCTCGTGTTTTGAAAATAAACGAATCTATCCGCCGATGAAACCGAATAGTAAGTATTCATTTCATCAATCATCATCAATTTTCAGTCAGTTTTTCTAAGACTTATATACTATATTATTGATATTTTAACTTTTTTATTTTTCGGTTTTGTACTTTGTACCTATAAAATAAACTTTATATATTTCAAATCCGCAGTATGTTTGAGATTTTTTAAATAGGATAATTTGCTCAGACTTATTTTTTTTAAAGCGTTTCATTCTACCAAAAATCACAAAAGATAAATTTATGTTTTAAAAATAAACAGTAGCGTACTACATATTTACTACGATATACATCGGAATAGATGCTAATGAGCACGTCCGTGGCTCACTCGGTTTTCTTCTAATGGGAAAAAGTTGCTCTTTAAACAAATTTTACACACCAAATTTCAATAAAATCCCTTGAGGAGTTTTGCAAATATAATTAAAAATTCTTATTTTTTGAAAATATTCAATAGGATAACGTGCTCAGATTTTTTTATTTTTCTGGAAAACGGCGTAATATATAAAAAAACACCAAAGACAAGTTTTAAGTATTTTTAGTTGTTAACTGCAAAAAGTTGATCAGTTTCCAAATAGATAGCGGTGTACCATAATTTTATTATAATAAAAATTGGAATGGCTGCTCATGTGCACGCCTATGGCTCAAATGATTTTCTTTCACTTGGAAAACGTAGCATTTTAAACACTTATTTAATATTAAGTTTCAATAAGTTACGTTAAGGGGTTTTCCAACTATTAATAAAAATCCTTATTTTTTAAAAAAGTAGAAGAAAAAAAGAGAACGTAGCTTTTTAGGCCTCATATGTATATGAACATTTTTTCTTAAAATTAGCCCAGCAATCAGCCCTGAAAGTTTGGCTATGTGCGTAATTAACACTCTGTATACACACACCGCAACCATATAGGTAACCTACAGTGCTAGACAGAGCAAACGGACAATTGAATTTTAAGGTAAAATTCAAAGTCGAATATACCGAAAAGAAAAAATAATGAGATGCGGTTTTTAGCCGTCTCCTACAAAACGTATTGCGTAAAAACGGGTCTAAGCGTATAGCTTACCTAATACAGAAAGGTATTTACAGAGGGTGGTAAACAAGACACTTTTTTATGGACCTCGTATATTTCTAGAGATAAATCATTCAAATTTGTTACATTGTATGATATGAGTAATTCTTACGAAATGGCTAAAGTACATTTTATAAAAATGTACAGGGAGTTTTTTCGATGTCACTAACCCCTTTACATCATGAATTTTTTTGCCATTGGCAATTTTTACATTAAATTTAAATTATTTGTTGTGCTCTGTAACTTTTTGGTCTCTTAGACCTCTATACCTTAGACAAATTATTATATTTATTACGCACGCTGTAAAATATATCTGAATAGGACATTTTACATGTTACCTTAAATCCTATCCATCTGTGATGTTTAAATCTTAATATTATCGATACGCAAACAAAAAATATATATTCAATAGATTTTTTTAATAACGTTTTGTAAGAATTTAGTTTACAAAGTGTGTTTTAATTAGAAGCTAAATATGCAGGACGGAATTTTTTGGCCCATTTTAAGGCCAGAAGCTTATATAAATATGTGTCCGCAAAGTTTTCCTTTTTGATATCCAAGGTGTTAAAGTTTTAATTTTTTTGTTTCTTTTATCGAGCTCGTATATTTTATTTGACATTCAAATTTCATCAATTCATGTTCAATTAAAAAACACAGGCACATACTGTCCTTTCAAACATTTTTTTGGGCACCATTTTGTTCCATCATATTGGAATCCACTATTATTTTACCAACTCTACCTATGCCGCACTTGATTTTTGAGCATAATTTAAAATGAATTCAATAAGTAGTTTTTACGTTGACATACATCGCCATTTTGTTCCGTCATGTTGAATTCGTACCAGTTAATCCTATGAGCACATTTAATTTTTCTGCAAAAGTTAAACTAAACTGAATAAGATCTTTTTACGTTGATTTTTTAAAAATTTTATGTAACCGCCATTTTGTTTCACCATCTTAAATTCATACCAGAACTTTAACAATTTATGTCTATATCACACTTAATGCTTGCAAAATTTGAAATTAATTCAAGTAACACTTCATTGGGCCGTAATTTTGTTTTACCACACTGGATTTTTACCAAAATGGAACCAGGTTATCCGCATATGACCTTTAATTTTTGACCAAAATTTGAAGTCAGACTGGTAAGTAGCTCCTTAGTTATGTCGCGAATGGCCAGACCGATAGATAGACCGAAGGAATTGAGAAAACATATTTTTGTGCATCTAGGAACGTAAAGATGTGAAAAAATCCTAGAGGGTGATTTTTCACGTTTACAATACTGCGCTTTTATGAGGAAAGTAATATATTTAATAGGTAGTTTTTACATTGACATACCGCCAGTATATCTGTATATCACACTTAATACTTGAACGAATTATTTTAAAAAAAGTTTTTAAAGTTGATTTTGTAATATATTATTAGGCTGCCGTTTTATTTTGATATCTTGGATTCATACCAAAATGATACCAGTTCATGTATGATGACTTGATCATTGTGCAAAACTTGAGGTAAATTGGATATTTAGATTTTTTAGTAATAATTTTTTTTAACGTTTTACCTCTCGCCATCTTGTTCCAGCATACTGGCCTTTTACCAAAATATTACCAGGTCATCCCCCAGGCGGACTGCCGGAATTGATAAAACATATAACGTAGATATGTAAAACCTGAAAGGGTGATTTTTTCACGATTACAAAAATTTTATTTGGCCGCCATTTTGTTCCGCCATCTGGAATTAGTACCACAATTTTACTAGCTCATCCCTATACCAGAGTTAGTTTTGGCACACAATTTGAAATCAATCTATTAAGTAGTTTTTCAGGATGAATTTTTAAATACTCTCATTTTGTTCCGCAATCTTGGATTCTTACCAAAATTTCATTTTATTTTAACATAATACTTGGATAAGGATAAAATTGGATAAGTAGTTTTTTAATAATAATTTTTTTTAACAATTCACTGGACCACCAATTTGTTTCACCATACTGGATTTTTACCAAAATGTTACCAGGTCATCCCCTACAACCCTTAATTTTTGACCAAAATTTGAAGTAAATCGGGTAAGTTGTTTTTTTAGTTATGTCGCGAACAAACAGACAAACAGACCGAGAGACTGACAGTCAGACAGACAGACTGGCGGAATTGAGAAACGTGTTTTTCAGTATATAGGGACCTTGAAACGTAAAGATCTGAAAAAATCTCAAAGGGTGATTTTTTCACGATTACAGTACTTCCCTTTTATGAGCGTAACAAAAATTAGGTAACTATAGTATATAAATCTGGCCTATCCTTACATAAATACACCCTGTAGGTTAGGTTAGGTAAAAAATAATTTAAAAAAAAAACAAAACGCCAAATTTATGAATATATTTTATGTAATAACAAAGACCGATTGTACTTCGAGTAGACAATCAATCAGATACAAATAACTTAATAACACCAATTGCTCGTGCCAGCATTTAATTAGAACGCACGCAACAATATTTAGCTGCCTCAAGCGTGATTTAGTCCTACCTCTTTAGAAATACAATACAAAAATTATGTTTTATAGAGACAATTAGGATTGCCGGGTAATAGCAACTGTTGGCATTGAGCTATCTCTCGATGGATCCCAAATATACGGAATACAATACAAAGTTGTGCACAACTTTGTAGGATATTTTATTTTACACTGGATGTCTGTCTTTTGGAATAGGTATTATTATTTTTATTTTATTCAAGGAATATATCTTCCTGTGTGTATATATATATATATATATATATATATATATATATATGTTTCCACTTTTATTAAATAGTTAATATTAATCCAATCTAACCGCATTTCGAAGTTAGAAAAAAAGACGGGTAGTATTAGTCTCCTTTTAAAGAATCTTATACTTTGTATATATTTCAAATCAAATTATATTTAATAAAAAAATATTTAAATAAATAAGGGTTGAGGGTTGGTATTGCATAGATATTGATATTGATATTTCTAAAAATTAATTAATAATAAGAAACTTGTATTTCCATATTGAATAAATAAAACTTCGTGAATACATAAATGTATTATGGGCAAATCAGATTTTTAAAAGGCGTGAAATATCATGTAGAACGTTCAGACAAGTAAACTTTGAACTCTCTCCGAACAATAGGAAATAAATGTATGGTTTGCGACTAACTATACAGATTGTTAAGGATAATTGGATATGTATATCATGAAGCATTTTTGATAGTACATTCACCTTTCAGATGGAAAGGTAATTTTAAAATTATGGTCGGTTTAACCTTTATAGGTTAAAAATTAAAGTATAAACACTGTACAGAGTTGTGTTAAAAATAGCGATATTTCTAGATTTTCTTAACGTATTAAAAAATCGCTTAGATTTTGTGATAAAGCACAAGTCACAAATACACAATATATTTTACATCTGAACACTTTTAATTAAATAATTTTTTTAAGCAGAAATTATACGAATTATTATATCAGTTACTTAAAAAGCGGAACATTTATCCTAAGACAAAAGTAACGTTAGTAGATAAAATATCAAAATACAAGAGTTCTAACCACACTACACCACAACTCGTTACGTTCTGTACGCGCGTTTCGCTAACCAAGTTAGCATCATCAGCAGATGATATAAACTAAAATAATTAATTAAAATAACATAAATTAGTAAATAGACATAAACATAAGAAAATGTTAAAAGATGCCACTACTCTTCAAGCACCTGAGGCTCCCAATAAGTTCATAGTAATCCCATATGATCTTAGATATACGAGAGGTCTAGAAAAAGTATTTAAAAACATAGGTTTTAGAGTAGCCTACAAAACGGAGAACAGTTTGAAAAATCTCCTTGGAAATCTTAAAGACAAAGTCGACTTGAAGGAGAGGAGTGGCATCTATGAAATTAGCGTTAATGACTGTGATCTAAAATATGTTGGGCAAACTAAACGCTCCATAAACATTCGTTTTAAAGAACACATGGCACATTTAAGATACGGAAGAACAGGAAAATCAAGCGTTGCCCAACATGCCTTAGAAAACAATCACCAAATAGGAATAAATACTCTTAAGTTGATTAAAAATGTATCTAATAATAGATTATTGGATGCATTTGAGAGTATAGAAATAGTTAAATGTGGTAAGAAAGCACTAAATAAAGACAGAGGGCCTATTCCCTATAGTCCCCTCTATTGTTTACTTGACAACGGTGCAGTCGGGCGCAACCAAGTGTGACCACATTTACCTATAAATAGTCCCGGTTAGGATAAGTTACTCTAGTTTATATCATCCGCTGATGATGCTAACTTGGTTAGCGAAACGCGCGTCCAGAACGTAACAAGTTGTAGTGTAGTGTGATTAGAACTTTTGTATTTTGATCTATCGTCCACCACAGGGTCCAGTGTTAGGACTTAGATAAAATATGTCAGGAAAAAAGAGGCAGCTTGAAAACAATGGCTGCAACTTTTTGAAATAAGTGCAGATAGTGACTTTTTTTAAAACAATATATATATTTTTTTGAAAAATAAAAAAAGCAAGCAAATCCTTCCTTTTTAGGGTTGCCAATCTGAATTACGCTACTCTAGCAATGTTTTTTAGCAGCTGTTGTTTGCTGCGTTAGTCAGCTTGTGTTCTGGTCGAGGTTCTGGTACACTAAAAAATGTAAATATTTCAGTATCTGCGTACTTAAACCTAACGTAATATCAGTTGAGATAAAAATAAAATAAATTATATTTGAACAAAGGTTTTATTATGGGACGTGAAAATTGCCGATTAGACATTTGTAGTACTGAGGGTACATAATTATACTTTAATGGTAAGAAAAAGGACGCAAACGTCCGTAAATACAGTCATTGGGGATCAAAAAAGGGGTTTACCTGGAAAAAAGTCCGGCACTGAAATTCACAAAATGCACAATTCAAGACATGCCGCCGGCGCCGCTATCTTGCCAAGATGGCGCCTAAAAATGTTTCTTTGCCAATATTTCGAAAACTAGGCGTAGGAAAAATATTTAGAAAGCAAAATTAAAGAGGATGAAATTTCCTACAAAAAAGGTTCTAAGGAAATTTTCGCTAAAGTTAACCATTTAGGCACGAGACCTCAATGTATGACAACATATTTCGTTATCTTCTATAAACTACTTTATCTATCTACATAATATGCGTATATATTTGTCTTTTATAATGAAACGGTCTATACAATTAATTTTTCGTAATATTTTGAGCTTATGCTAAACCGGATCGACACACACACATTTCTAACCTGTGCTCCACTGCTAATGCGCCTATCTGGGGGGCCAATGACAACCAGCTCCGAGACCGGTACGCGTCTGGATTCACTGGATTAGTATTCTTCTTTAAAACGCCTATCGAAGCAGATGGTTTGCCATGTCTCTTGCCACTTTGTTACGGCTGTATTGATTTTTGTGCTAGCCGCTATTAAAACGTGCTTTTAACATTTACCGTGTTGCTTGTGTATAGTGCAAGTATAACATTTGGATTGTGCTATTTCTGTGATCATGGCTTCGACTGAAAATTCTTTCGGTAACCGTTCACAAAACGAGCCGTAAGAAGTATGAAAATCAAAAATACTCTGCAAAATATTTTTGTCAGGAGTTTCCACGTGCGGGTCAGAGATTACGATCACCACCAGGTGGGAACACTTTTGACTTTAAGCAGAACTGCTTCTCATGTGCTGAGAGCATCACAGAAGAATTTTTGATAAAGCAAAAAAAACTGAAAGTGGCTCTTCGTAATCCTGTTTATGAGGTTCGGTCCTTAAGTTTGCAAGAAATCGTTTTGAGGCTCGCAGCAGTACGTGATGATGGATGGTGTCGTGATATTGTTGGTCGGCTGAAATCTATTAATGATCTAGTTGCACAAGAAGGTCGATACCATATGTCATGCACGAAGAAACTTTCACAAGCTTCAACTAGGGGTCTTCCATCATATCGCCCAGCGGCTACAAACATAGACGACGCAATAACATATTTATAATTATTTGAAATAAAACATCGACGAATGTCAATTCAACTTACATGACCTTGTAAGCAAAATATAAACAGACTTTCGTCCCAGCTTAAAAACCTTGTAGGCAAGATTACTGGCGAAATACGTCGATGACGTTCTAATTATTCAAACCACAAATAAATCTCCAATTGTTTGCTTTCGCAATACCGGTTATCAAATTTTAACTGAAGCTTGGTATACCAACAAAAAATCAGATGTCAAGGAGGAACGACTGCGAGTTGTTGAAGCAGCTGCATAAATAGTGCTCGAGGACATTCGACATCGGGTATACGATACGACGATATATCCACCTTCCGATCTGTTTCTAGAGAATCTAGATAACCTTATTCCAGAGACAATGGCAGCATTTGTGCAAGGCGTCGTCTTAAAAAAGGAACGTGGATTGTGTTTAGAAAAAACCCAAGTTAAATGCAAGGCGATAGAGCATGCAATTATTTCCGCGACCAGACCACGGTCTTTTCAGTCTCCTTTACAGCTGGGTCTCGCTGCATTTTTGTACAAAAAATATGGATCCAAAAACCTTTTGAACATACTGTCGTCATTAGGGTGTTGTTCTACCTAAACTGAAGGATCGCTGTTGGAAAAGAGCGCTATTATCCATAAAGAAATTGTCATTGCTGCAGAAGCATTCTCGCAATTCATATTTGACAACGCTGACTTCAATACAAATACTCTAGATGGCTTTCTGACTTTCCATGCTATGGGAGTTATCCAATTTGTAACTCCTAGGACAGCCATTGCTCCAGACCAGAGAATTGTACGTGTAACTGCAAATCCAAAGGCAAACGTTATTGGAAAATATGGATCGGTAGCAATACAAACTTTCGAGAAAAGAAAAAAAATCTGGCCTTCAAACGGTGACGATTCAAAATTTAGACGTTATGAATCCGATTTCACAAGTTGTAATACCGACTAGAGCAGATATGCTTTCTCGACATCCCAGATAATCTGCTTACCATTTGTTAATACCACCAATTGACTACGACACCGTTTTCACGGTAATCCGTTCTGCAGTAGATAAATGCAACACATTAAAGCAGCAGACTTGTTTCACAACGTTTGACCAGCCATTATTCCTTAAAGCTCAAGATATATCTGCAGAAAATCAGCATTTGGATGTCAACGTCGTTGTTCGATTGGGAGGCTTCCATTTGCTAATATCTTAACTTGGATCGATCGGGTATATTATGTCAGGAAGCGGTTTGAAGGAGCTTCTCACATTGATTTACGCACCGAATTCCGTAGACAAGATGATGTCAGGTCACGCTTACGCTCAGGCAGTCAGAGGTCACTTTTAGTCCACTAAGCTTTGAGACACATTATTATTCAGACTGTGGATTTTACAGAAGAAGAACGCTTGGCAATGGAAAACGTTCTCTCTAATTTGAACAGATCCACGATCTATTCAACACATTACCAAGACATAATTCAAACCATCATCGGAAAATTTAAAGAGGCACTAACAAAACTAGAAAGTAATGGGCCAACCACGAAACTGTGGGTGCAATATTTTAAAATGGTGACTTTAGTGAAGCAGTTTATAGAAGCAGAAAGAATGGGTAACTGGCAACTCCACCTAGAGACAGCTCAGAAAATGCGAAATCTTGTCATTTATATTTGCAAGACATATTATCCCTACAACAGAAAATGCCAATTTACAAACAGCGGCTTTTGCACAATAAGACGCAGGAGCAAATTCTGGTCAGGTATTTGGACAGACATGACCATTTGCGGATGATGAAATCTACTGGTGGTCTTACACATGGACGAGGGATAACGTATAGCGTTTTAAGAAGGTGGACACTAGGAATGGTGTATCTGCACAACATATGTGATGAAATTGAAAAGTTCTGCGGAGTTTATTTTGTATCTGGAGAACAACACGTGGATATGAGAAGTTCACGCATTATTCGAGACGACAATGATGTGGACAAGATGTTGCCTTGGCTTGTGCAATATCCACCTTTCCCAGACGTAGATGAAATAATGTCCATTTTCTCAGGCGTTATTGGAGATCAAAGAATAAATTGTTTTGATGCAGAGCGAATTGGGAAAGTTGGGAAAAATTTTAGCGATGTTGTTCTGAAACGCAAAGGCAAAGTACTGCCCCTGAGTGCAGTGAACTCGAGCATTCGTATTGATAATAAAGTGGTGCCCATTGACCCTGTACTCATTTTTCAGAGACTTTGAGTTGCAAAACAGAGCGATGAAGAACTTAAACAGCATCTGCAGTATGAGTTAGCTCCGTACCCATTGTCCTTGTTTTCTGAAGCCGGAATGAGAAAAACAGCGAAATTCCGACTGTACAACGCTTTTTTGCCAGTTATATACATTGAATTTGGAACTAACAAAGTGTACATAATTGACGGTGGATACCTGTTGCATCGAGTCGTTTGGAGCCGAAATGAAACATTTGGTTCGATTTGCAACAGTTACGTAAATTATGTACAAAAACACTATCAGTCAAATCCGGTTGTTGTTGTCGATGTCTACCCTACAGACGCTACAAAAAAAAAAGCGCAGAACGACAGCGAAGATCACAAAAAAAATTACAGTACATGTTTTGTTTGATGAGTCCATGACCCCCACAGTGTCACAGACAAATTTTCTATCAAACGATGCAAACAAAGATCGCATTTGAAGAAGCGCACTTCACAGTGATCCAGGCTACAGAAGATGCAGACACTTTAATAATAAATACTGCAATCGAAAAGTCATCTTCATATGAAAACGCAGTTTGTAATCAATTTTCTTCTGGCCTCTGCTCCTTGCACTTTTAAATACACCACATACTGATTTTCAATTCAATCTGAACAAATGACAAAATTCGTCCACTTTCTGGATTTTTAAATGTGGTTTAAAAATTCATAATTTGCAGATATATCGATTCTCACTCTAATCGGTACAAATGACCAAATTCGTCGTTATTTCGAATTCCTTGCTATTTGCATATATAAAAATCAGTTGCAAGGTTTGAATGGAGTTAAGTTAATAATAGCACAGTAAAATACAGATTAATACTGAAGAAAACGTCTAACGTTTTATTCATTTTATCCATATCCAAGGATATGACAAAGTTATTTTTACCTGGAAAATAATATAAAGTTGTAAAACAAAACTCAGTATTGAATCATACACCGGGCGTATGAGTCTGAAGGAGCAAACTCTAATTTTGTAGAGTATCAGTTTGCCACTTTAGCAATAAGCCTTCTGTATTTGATTTAGTTACATTTCTTATTAAGCCATAAAGCCTGTAAAATTGAGTTAATCTTGTTTTTAATTTTACAATATTTTAAAGTTATGTCAAAACTTGAAAATATAGTTTTTTTTTTATTTCAGAATTATATAAAACTGGTCATACAGAAAAGTTGCGCTCACAAAAGTTGAAAGACAGGTTTCTAAGAATGTAAAAAATGTGTTGAAAATTATTTGCCATAAAACCTGTTTGTGTTTCTTTAACGGAAGAAGTGACAAGAGCGCAATTTTGCATCGTTCAGCTACCGTTGTATGACGAAATAGCGAATCGACTGTAATATATTTTAAAAAACAATCGTTGGCTGACAAATATTATATAAACTCCCTTGGATAAGAGGCTGACCAATTCCAAATCTTACGTTTTAAAATAATTTGTCAGAAGTGGTACATCACAAAAAATAAGTGTATACGCACTAGTCCCATACCACAGACACAATACTTTGCTTTTTCTGCCTATTGTTTTATATAGAGGTGGTTGATAAGGTTTTAACAGTCTGCAGCAATTACATAGGAAAATGATAAAGCTGCATTTTTTAGCAAAAATTGTTTAAGGGAACTTGAATGCTACATACAAGTGAAATTGGTATATTTCAAAGGGAAAATAGAAGTCTTGAATTTTTTGAGTTGCCACTCTTTAACACAGTTAAAACTTTATTCTCTTTCACCCACTTTCCAAGACCTATCGAGCTATTTCTTTTGCTTAATTCCACGAATATTTAGTAGGTATACCGCAATTATTTTATTGTTAAATTTATTGAAATTGTTGCTATACTTCTGAAACTTCAGTCGTTTGTGATGTGAGAGTTTAACCGTTGCTTGAGATAATTTTCTCAAACAACAGCTTTACATGGAGTTATCTTATGAATTTTTAGAAACTAAAATCCATCGGTAATTTTCCATTGAATGAAATCAGTATTTTCTGGTACTTTTGTGACATAATACACTCACCCCATTTTTTTCCACTGTTCTTTTAAGGCAAAAAAATATCCATTCAAGTGTTTTTATTTATTTAAAACAAGTACTACTTCAAAATCTTGATAAAAAATTATTAATTAATTAAAGTTGCGGAAGCTGAATGCGGGTATAAGGTAGGATTGCCTCTTCTTATAAATTTTTCTGATTTAAATGTTGATTTATGTTCTTGTGAGATTCTCTTGACTTTACCAGACAACTAGACTTAATCAAATACAATCGACATATAACGAGGTTTTCAGGATTTAAAAATCTCCCAAGAATTTTAAACATTTTATATTTTATATCCGTACCAAATATTGTTTGAGATATTTTCAGTTAAACTAAACGATTGCATTTTTACTTCCCTCGTATTATTATGATCTGGATGGATAATCGATAAATATTACATTTCTGATTTAAGGTGGCTGTGATACAAAGAAACATCACCACAGCCATATTTACCTTGTAATTTCAAAGATACTTAGGTAGAGAATTATTATTTTTTAAATTTTATTTTTATTATGTTTCGTTCAAAATTGATTTCGGAATAAACGACCGTTGAACTGTAAAACATAAAAAAAATATTTATTATCAATGAAACGAAAAAGCTCTAGCTAGGTATAATTAATAAAAGACAAAAAAAAGGTCATAGATAAGATTTTCAAAACGTTGTCCATTAAATTCATCCTTATCATATCAATTTGTTTCTCACAATAAAAAAAATACTTTTTGTCATTTTCGATACAATTTTGTTATCAAAAAAGATAAAAACAAAAAACTACAACATAGGTATAATAACTACTGTCCAACGATCATAGTGAACAATCTGCATATTATAAGAACGATGATCGTGTCTTTTGCTTTGTTTCAAAGCTTCCTCTCTTATTAGGTCGCCCTAATAAAACGAGAAAATGTCGTTTGAAAGCGATTTTTCTGTACGTTTCCGGGCAATCCAAAAGTATCGTAACTGGCACGTTGAATACAATTAAATATATAACAAACGACATTTACAGTATTTAATTGCATTTATCTTCAACTGTCGTTTTAGAAAACGGAATATTCATATTTGCAGTTTCATTCGCCATTTTCTAGAAAACTGTTAATAATTGACATAGGATATAATGCATGTTTTATAGTTAGAATTTTGTATAGAATTAAAAAATAAAAAATATATATGGTATTCCATTAAAAATATTAGAGTTGATAGCATTTCTGGCTATACTAGAAACGATATTCTATTGTTCCTTTAGTAAAAATTTTCTTTATAACTAATTATATATCACTGTAAAATTTCAAATTAGTAGCGATTGCCATAAAAAATGTACAGCTCTGTTAGTAATTTCGTAGTCACCCGGTATAGTAATGAAGTACACAGCTTCGGTTTATGTTTTGAAAAGAGTCTACATACTTCACTACTTGGAAAAAAAAATAAAAATCTAGGTTTTAGAATTTTATTTGAGACGCCGGGATTCACTAAGAAAATAAACAAATGACTATCGCAAAGTCAAATGATCTTCGAATCTATTACTATAAATAAAGTGGATATTGCCAGAGGGTGGACAGAGCCCCTGAAAATCCATTATTTCTCCCAATAATTATCTCATCTAGATGATATTCAGTATACGTATGTATTTTAAATGACCGAATTAGAGGTCATTTTAAAAATAGGTAATAGTAAAATAAAAACAGAATGACGGCTGAGTAAAATGAAACATAATGTATAAAAGAGGATACATAAAAAA
The DNA here is from genome assembly GCA_030620095.1 of Kuschelorhynchus macadamiae. Taxonomy (NCBI): domain Eukaryota; kingdom Metazoa; phylum Arthropoda; class Insecta; order Coleoptera; family Curculionidae; genus Kuschelorhynchus; species Kuschelorhynchus macadamiae. The sequence goes on from JAUTXW010001878.1 coordinate 659,726, forward strand.
AAATTGCGTGTAGTCTGAAATTTTTATATGTTGTAATAATAGGAAATATAGAGTCTCAAGTCGTCACCTGTCTAGGAATCATCAAGACTCGAAATTTCCAATATTTCTTACTATAGGCCTGAGTTTTTGTGGCTGGTTCACTAAAAATTACAAGGTAGCCAAGTTTTAAAGGATCTTTTTTTTTTTACTTTGAGTTGATTTAAACTTAATTTGTTTTCATAAAATTTGTAGACTCGAAAAAAGCTAATAAAAACATATATATTGTATATAAGTCTTATCAACAACAGGTTCTAACTTACTGCAACTATTGTCATTTTTGTCTTTACACTTTTTTCTTCCCGTGAACAGAAAACGAGGAAAATCAGACCAGATTTTTTTTCAAGGTTGCGACTATTTTGAGTCATGTGTGGATACGTCAATTTAGGATTTTACCTTTTCGACCACTAGAAGCAACATATTAAAACCGCAATTTATTCGATCTTGAATGACTGTAAGTAAGAAACTCTCTACAAGAAAAGCAAATGTTCAAAATATTCCTCTCTATATGTCTAGCTCTTATAAAGCAAATAAAAAGGGCAGCATATCAGGGAAGTCATATGTGGCGTCAATCACTCATTGTCGATTCTGAGCGACTTTCTCCAGTTAAGGACGGAACAAAGCGGCTGATGGAACATATGATCCGCATTGGCCTGATATGCCAGATGCGCTGTCAACATGAATCGAATTAATTTCGTGCAACTATGAGGGACGAACGTGCAAAAGTAAAAAATCTAATCTTCTGTGCACTGCACTGTATGGGTGTGAGAATGATTGCAAAAAAATATGTATTTAATATTTTTAAGTCTAGTCGTTCATGTAATCGTTTGTGTTCTAGTTTTAAGTTCTAAATATTTTAGAAATTGACAAGCAAATTTACGAATGAATAGTAATATATATACATATATGTATACAGGGTGGCCCAACGAAAAGGTCCCACCCTTATTTATGACTTTCCTGGTATATTTTGGGAAAAACGCTTGGACACGTCAATTTTGATTTTTAGGGGGACGTCTTTTCATGTATGATTGTATAATACAGGGTGTTCCAAAAATAAGATATCGCATTACACTTGACATTTTTAAATGGAAACCCCCAATTTTTTTTCTATTTTTGGATTCTCCAGGAAGTTTTTAGTAACTTTTGTATAATAGAGTTTATACCTATCTTCAACCATTTTGAAGTTATTTGAATAATTGAATAATATCAAGTATTGATAAATTAAATTCAAGAAAGGGTCAAAATAACGAAACTTTATTATCAAAACGGAAGCATTGCAAGAGCTACTGCCCGGTTGTTTAATACGTTACATTCAGTCAAAAATATTAACCATAAGTATGTGGCTAAATTAATAAGAAAATTTGAAGCAACTAGATCTGTATCTAATATTCGCCGGAATCAGGAACACTAAACCATTTACAGTTTTACATTCACATTAAAATTTAAACAAAAATTAGTTACTTAGCTACAATGTGTCAAAAAGTCAATGTGGTAATAAATGTTGAAAGTGGTGTCCGTTTACCTCCATGCAATAATAAATATTTTGCTCAAATCTATTCCTAACATTTTCACACATTTCTGGAGTTATTTGTCTGCATTCCGCCGTGATCCGCTCCCGAAGATCTTGGATGGAGTCTGGCTTCGTACTAAAAACCTTACTTTTTATATGTCCCCAAAGAAAGTAATCTAAAGGACTCAAGTCCGGAGACCTTGGTGGCCACTCAATGGGGCCGCGCCGTCCGATCCACTGATTTGGGAAATGGGTGTCCAAAAACTGTCGTACTGGAGCTACATAGTGCGGTGGTGCACCATCTTGTTGGAAATGAAGAAAATTTTCATTATAATTAACCTCATTTTCTATTATTTCGGTTATTCGTGGCTCTATTGTATTTTCCAACATGTCCAAGTACAACTCCCCCGTCAAGTTTCCAGGAATAAAGAAAGGTCCTACAATATGATTTCCGAAAATGCCGGCCCAGACATTAATTTTTTGTGGGTATTGCGAATGTACCTCTCGAAACAAATGTGGATTCGAGTCGCTCCAATATCGACAATTATGTCTATTTACAGCACCATGTAAATAGAAGGTACATTCATCCGAAAAACAAATGTTAAATAACAAATTTGGGTTATTGTTCAAACGTTGTGTCATTAATTCGCAAAACTCCAACCTTCTATCATAATCGTCTTCATTAAGCTCATGGACAAGTTTAGTTTTGTACGGGTGAAATTTATAGGATTTCAAAATTCTTTGCACTGTTGAGCGTGTAAATCCTGAAGAAGTAGCCAGACCACGAGTACTTTGGGTGTTGTCAAGAGCCACGTGTCCCAAAACTGCTATTTCTCTGGCTTCATTTCTACTTGGACGATTTTCCTGATTCCGGCGAATATTAGATACAGATCCAGTTGCTTCAAATTTTCTTATTAATTTAGCCACATACTTATGGTTAATATTTTTGTCTGGATGTAACGCATTAAACAACCGGGCGGTAGCTCTTGCAATGCTTCCGTTTTGATAATACAGTTTCGTTATTTCGACCCTTTCTTGAATTGAATAAATCATTGCAAAATATTATAATAGAACTAGGCAACTTAACGATTTCAAATCAAAGATAAAGTTGTTCTATGATTTACGATGACATTGACGGATGCTAAATTTCTTGCTGGTATCGGTGATTATTATTTTTTTCCGTATTATCAGTACTAAATTAAATGAGGCGAATTTTATAAAAAAAATTAAAAAAACTTCAAAATGGTTGAAGATAGGTATAAACTCTATTATACAAAAGTTACTAAAAACTTCCTGGAGAATCCAAAAATAGAAAAAAAATTGGGGGTTTCCATTTAAAAATGTCAAGTGTAATGCGATATCTTATTTTTGGAACACCCTGTATTATACAATCATACATGAAAAGACGTCCCCCTAAAAATCAAAATTGACGTGTCCAAGCGTTTTTCCCAAAATATACCAGGAAAGTCATAAATAAGGGTGGGACCTTTTCGTTGGGCCACCCTGTATATATATATATATATATATATATATATATATATATATATATATATATATATATATATTAAAGTTTCATATTCAAAAAATTATGCCATAGCCAGTAGTTCTGTGACTATCTGCTTAAAACTCCGTGTCTTGTTTAATTTTAGTTTTTAAGATCTTTTGTACATTGTCACACAGGAAATGATAAATAGATAAATAAAATAAATATTTAGTAGTAAATTATAGGCAGTAGTAATTTTAATGAAGTCCACTCAGACCTCCATTTTCTGAACAATATTATTTTTTTGAAATTCTTAAAATTGTGCGTACTATAGAGTACTTTTAAAAAGAGAGAGAGAGACTTTTAAAAAGTGTTGACAATAAAATGTATACTTCAAACCAATAAAATGTCCTCGGGGAGCCGTCCTTCGACCAGTACTACTATACAAACAATAATCTTTTTTAGCTTTTTCGCAACTTTTTCGCTAACTACCCTACAATTTTTTTTTTCAGATTTTCTAAAATTATGGGTACTGTCTAGTTCATAGTTTTAACAAGTTATTAGGCAACCGGCCGTCATCCAGAATACCTTTTATTGGCCTTTTTGTATGAACATTATAGAGTGAAATTTTCAAAAAATTATAATTTTTGTAGCAGTACTGGCTAAATGGCGGCTACTCGACTTGTTTACATTGAAGGGAGCATTTTATTGTCTCCGTTACTACCTAAAAGTATGAGCTAGTTAGTATGAAAAGTATACGAAAATTAAAAAAAAATTATAGAAATACTGGTCGAAGGTTGACTGTCCGAGTAAATATTATTGACATAAAGGATTAGTACACCCTAAAGTATGAACTAAATAGTACGCCCAGTTGTTGGAAGTTTCAAAAACTTTATTTTTCAGAGCATTACTGGTCAAAAGATGGCTGTAGGAGTAAATTTTACTGACGTAAAGGATGTCTTTTATTGTCCCTAATACTCCCTATAAGTATAAACTAGATACTAAGCAGTCCTTTTATAATATTACCAGTTCAAAGGACGGCTATTCAAGTAGATATTATTAGCTTAAGGGATCCCTTTTATTGTCTTTTATATTCCAAAAAAGTATCAACTGGATAAAAATTGTTTTTATGAAAATATGAACTAAATAAAATGCACAGTTTTCAAAAATTAAAAAAAGACGTTATTTTTATAGTATTACTGATCGAAGGATAGCTGTCCGAGTAGATTATATTGGCACAAAGGATGCCTTTGTTTGTCATTAATACTCTCTAAGAGTATAAGCTAAAGAGTTTGCACCTTTTCGTAAATTTAAAAAAAAAAATAATTTCGAAACACGTTTTATTGGATTAAAATATGCCTTCTAGTGCCCTTAACACTGGCTAAAAGTGACAAATAGCTAGTTTCTATCGTTTTTGAAAACATATATATTTTTATATTCCAATCGACGGACAGTAATCCGAGACTATTTGATTTGCCAAAACCAAAGTTTAAACCTAAATGATATTGTTTATCCCAGAAAATATAACTAAAGGCTTTAGAAAGTTAATTGAATGAAACAATTATTCTCATCGGCTTAACGACGTTGTAGAAGGATCCACCGTCTGTGCGAGCGAATCTTTTCGGGTTTCTGTGAATGTCTGTTCCCAAGTGTGCAGATTTGAGTTTCCACAAGAGAGTAAACCGAGTTTTCAATATTACTTGCTTAAAAATATTACATAGTGATTATGATCAATATATTTATCTTCATTCTAATTTAATAGAATATAAGAATTTTCAAAAGTTGCTATAATTATTAAATATTTTACTAAGTAAACAATCTTGAAAAGAAGCGGACTGTATTGTTACAAAAATAATCTATTTCTTGAAGTCCTCTGCATTGCTTTTCTACTTATCAAGACTTGAGAACTGAATTCACCCTTAAAACGGCTCCCTTATTGCTCTTAATGTGTTGCTCGGAATAGTATCTTCCAGAAATTTTCATAAAAAAAATAATGTTATTAATGTCAAAATAACAAATGCGTTTTTCTATTTCTATATTTGACAGTTTCCTGCCGTTTAAGGACATAATTATCACATTGGTGCATTGCTTATATCGCAAATCATTTTAGCCAATTCATTTAAAATATTAATTAATGACATAAAAAACCAAATTGACATAGTTCTCGTAAACACTGCAGTAGATGAAAAATTTTTTTTAAAAAAAGTTTTAATTATAGAGAGTGCGACAAATAAAATGATACATATCATTATCTACTTTGTAATGAAACCCTGTTGCCACAAATAAGTGCACATTTTTTATAAAAGAATGGCGGCTGAGAAAGTTATTAAAAATCCAGTTTAAGGAATCGATAAATTTTCTTTACTCGGAACATCCCTTTTTAGGAATATTTTTGTAGACAGAAAGACTGAAAGGTAAAAAATAATATTTTATTTATTCCTTAAATATAGACATTTTGAAGTCAACGCCCAAAGCAGCCTCAGCCAACCATTACAAAATATAGTTGATGTATTTTATACTATTTTACACAATTTGGATGCCTTGCAACTGTTGGCTAGCTTAGTGCGTGAAGATTTTATTGACGAGCGTGTTATAGAAGATACACCTAGGTAAACTAAATGTAAACTATAAAACAACTCCAAACCCAGCAGCGACGATATTTACTCGGTAGTTCGACTTCAAAATAGTGACGTGACCCTCAACGAATACCATATTAAAATCTGTATTAGGTTAGTAAGTTTAAGGTTTCTAGTGAGTATAGGTAATACATTATGTATATTTTTTGACATATATTATTACAGACAGTCATTATTTGGACGCCGACTTCAAAATTTCTATATTTGAGGAATAAATAAAATACTATTTTCTACTTTTTACCAATTTTTTTTTGTAGTCGGTTGTATTTATTTTAATATTTTATTTCTCACTTTTTAGTGATTTTTTACAAATTACATTTTTAAGAATATTATAATATGTATGTTTAATTGTATATAACATAATAAAAAAGTGACGAATAGAGAGGTAAACGATACTATTAAAATTGGATTGTATAATAAATAATGAAGAAAAATGAGATCTTGCCTGTAAACTACTTCGTAAATAAAATAATTTAAATAATAATATCAGAGCTGTTTACTTAGTCAATTTTTGCAGTGTCATTTAATATAAATTACTACCACATGTTTCTTTTACCACCACCTCGTGTAGTCGATTAATAACGTTTTATTCATACCGAATGTTCATTTTTCGAAAATATCAAGTAAAATACTATATTTTGAAGTTGCAAAATTTCATGGTAACGCTGTATACATAAAATTGGATAACGGGATAGCAAAAAAGATTGAAAAGGCTATTTAAAAAACTTTAAATTACTTATAAAACTCGGTGCCTTTTTCGCCCTTAAACGTGTGTTTTTTTTTATATTATTATTATTACAAAAAAAAAACCAGTGAACGGATTTCAAATTAAAATATATGGGACCACCAGACTTCTGCAATTTATTAAAAATATAAACTTGTTTTTGTACGCTTTTTCGTTACATTTTATATGCCTAAAACATTCATAAAAAAAAATGCCAACCTCATTAAAGAAAAAATTTAAGAAAAGGTCCGTTTTTAGTGAAACTCTCAATACCAAAATAAACAAATGGAAGATAATATATATATATATATATATATATATATATATATATATATATATATATATATAGAATAAAAAGACATAGTTTTTAGTTTTTTGTTTACCTTTATGCCGATAGTATTTTTATAAAATATACGTTCAGGTTTTCCGTTTGCGATATCCAATGTAAAATTTTCAAAAACTTTCCTTAAATTTGGGGCAAATCTAAAGAAACTCAGTAACTTTTTTTTAAGTTATACAAAGCTATATATTAGTATATATATGAAACATTATACAATATTTATTTTTATCAATTTTTAAGGTTTCGTAAAAAATTCCATATTATTATAATATATACTGCAACTAAGCAAAAATTAAAACTGATACCAAATCTTTAGAAAAATTTTTTATCGTGTCCAACAAATACCCAAAATAATTTCACAAAGAAAAATATAAAAAGATATTTGGACTAAGAAAAATATCAATGTGGTTTTTAAAAAACTCAGTTCTGGGCAATTTCACCACAGTTGTGCATCAGACTATTTATTTCAGATGCCTAAACTATAACCACAAACGTTCTATTTGTGATGGTTTTCTTCATAAAAATATTTTTCTTTTAAATGCGAGACATTTTAAGGTATCTAAATAATAGAATTATATCCCAAACGTCGCTGCAGATAAGCCTAAAATGCGTAAATAAAAAATTTTATGAAAAAAACGCAAAGTTAACTTGCTTTTAGAGGTCTGTTTTAGCAATAAGTACATCATTTAAACGCTCTGAAATAAAATAGCTTTATATATGTTAAGGTAACAATAATTTAGTGCATAGACGATACATTATTCAATGATAACTTTATACAAATCCTATAAACTAGAATTTATTTTAGTTTTTAATTTATTTATTAACATTATTATTAGTATTAATATTACCATTATCGAAATTGACAATCAATTTCTCAACAAATGTTGAGTTCCAAGCTCATCCCGGATGCATGCATGAAAAGGAGTGGGCTGGTTTCTATTAGTTTTATGTGTTATTCTGTAAGGATTTTCTCACTAATGGCAAGTACTGTGCAGGACTACCTTCTGGATATCGATCAAGGTGTTAGTATCCAGTTTTATGATTTTCAGGTTGTGTTCTAGTGTTTTTGGGACTAGTCCTGTTGATGATACGATGATCGATATCACATGAACCTTATTCAGTGGCCACATCTGCTGTATCTCGATGGCCAGCTCGGCATATTTGGCATTTTCCTCTTGATATTTATCTAGCACGCTAGTATTGTTGGGTACAAGGACATCGACCAAATAAGTTGTCTTTGTTTCCTTATTTAACAGTACCACATCAGAGAGGTGCGATTTTGCGCTTATCATTTCGTTAGTTAACGAAAATTTTCTCCATTCGGAGAGCTGTTCGGCATGACAATCGGATTTTCCGATCCCGGCTCGTTAAAAACCAACCTATTACTAAAGCCGCCATTTTCCGAATCTGTCAGTTTTTGAGTTTTTGATAGTATTTAAATTTACTGCCTTGGAGTCTAATTTCGTAAGATAAAAAATAGTTTTGATTACCTGAAAGCTAAGCCATTATGTATTAGCATATACATCATACCGTAAGTAATCAACAGATGCCAAAATATTCAAGAAAATCATGAAAACATAGAACCTCCAAATAGGCAGCGAAAATACGAAACTCGTACAAAAATCCTTCAAATTAAACAAGGTAAGCTAATCTGTTTAAAAAATATTATCTATGTCATATTATTACGAAACCTATTTTAGTTTTTAATGAATCATTATTTTTAATTCAGTGAATTCTTTCCTGATTTGATCATTTTGTTAGAAGTACGGGAAAACATAAAACGCTATCCTCAAAATGTACTTCTTTTGAAGAAATATTTAACAAAGTTGTTAATATTCTGTTTAAATATTAATTAAATTATTTACTATATGGTGCAAAATTCTATAATACGTATTTTATTCTTAAAGGAAAAGGGGACCTATGTTAATATGTATTCTAATCCAGCACCGCGGCTGTTATGCAACCACATAAACATCATACATCTATCCGCCTTTGAAACGGGGCGCGCCTTCCACAGAAAAATAATATAATAATATAGGCGAAATGCGTTCATCGGGAGAACAAAGCAATTTAAACTTAGAGTAAGAATAAAAATCTTACTCTAGGTTGTAAATGCCCGTTGTTACTGGGGAATGGCTCTCCCTATTTGAGGAATACGGCAGTATTTTATTTAATTTTGGTCTCTCGTAACCTAACCTAACTTTTTTAGTTCACAAATACACAGTAAATCACTTGCGGAAACATAACAGTGGTTTCATAATGGTGTATTTAAGTATTGCAAAATTGAACATGAATTCCAGTAACTAGGAACCAATTTATGTATAATGTTTTCTATTGATGGAAAGACTAAAGAAGCAATAAGGGCAGTTGAATTTAGATTATCATAATGATAAGACTGTTGCAGGTAGGCATGAATTTGTATATTTTAGCAAATAGAATGTACTTGCTTAAATTATATTTCATTGTCTATGTCGAGGTCTATGTATAACTTGTGAACAAAAGTATTCCTTAACAGGTATTTTCAAAGAAAATTTATAGCTTAAGCTATTATTTTCTTAGGTATTATATATTTTCACTGTTGAGGGCGAAATGAAATAATCTTTGTTTTTCTTTAAAAGAACTACAGTTGGAATTATATAATGTTATAATTATTAGAGAAGGGAAATAATTAGTTATATTATATCATACAGTATGTGGTGTATGGCACATTTATTGATTATAGCAAAAATTTTACAGCTTTTGCAGAATATGACAATAAAAAGAAGGGAATGATACAAGAAATAATGTCCAGTATTTGATACAGTATTTTCATTTACCTTTCACATACTTAATCAATATAAAGAAGAACAATCACCGAAGCACAATTACAAATTCCTCTATAAGCTGTTTTGTTGATTCAAATTTGAACTCGACCATTTTGATTGTAGAAGATATATACCTGTGTAAGTACTAATTGTGATTATTTTGTTTTTTTTTTATAAAAAACTTACTATAATATTAGACTTAGACAGGTTAAGCTAGTATAATTCATAAGCTTATGTTTAGCAAAGTCTACTGCAAAACATACCTATGAGTTCGTTATTATAACAAATCATCAGTTGAAAGTATCAAAGAGAATTTAACACTTGAAACCTTGTTTGATTTGACTAATGGTTTTTGCACTGATATTCTGTCGGAAAACAGCAGCAAGATAATCCATAGCAACTTAACTGATGAATGCTGCACTTATTTTTTTATTGTCACTCATTAAACTTTGTGCTAGACACCTCGTTATGTTTTTTATGTTTGTCTAATTTCTTACAGTGTGACACAAATTGTTTGAAGTGTGTGTTTTTCCTTGTAGTCTTTTGTTCAAATCTATGAATCGCTTTTGAAGTTTCACGTCACAATAAAAATATTCTATTTAAAAAAATAACTATTATATGACTTAATAAATTCATTATGTTTAGTGGAATTTATTTGTTTATTCTTATGTAAAATTGTACAGGGTGCCTGGTTATATTTTAAACGGTACCCTACAGGCCTTATTCTATGAGTTATCAAAAAACTTTAAATACAAATGTTTTCGAGTTTGAACGGAATCATCATTCTTGCCGATTATAAATATACTAGGTTTAAACTTTATCTCTAAAGACAACAGAGATATTTTAGAAAAACCTTGCCATAAGAAGCAATGTTTAAGAGAGAGATGGAGAAAGCTCCAATATAGTGGAGTCAGTGGGAATACATTGCTTCTTATGATAAGGTTTTTCTTAAATTTCTTGATTATCTTTAGAAATAAAGGTCTTAAACTTAGTCTATTATTAATAATCAGCAAGAAGAGACCATTTGAGGTGTACCTACTATACAGGGTGTGCCTTTTAAAATAACGAAGTCGATGCCCATTTGCTAAATTTCCGATTACCTTTTGTTTGTTTTTCTTGTAAATTACCCAAACCTAAACACTTTTATATTTAAAGTTTTTTGATAACTCATAATAAAGACTGTAGGGTACGTTTAAAATATAACCAGACATCCTGTACATAAAATCTGTATAAAATATAAGATGTGTTAAAAATTAAAAAAAAAACTATATAGGTATACAAAAATGGAACAAAAATGGAACAAAAATGAACCAAACTTAATTTTAGAGAAAAAATTATACATCATATACATTATACCTTATATCACGAAGAAACCTTATTTTTTTGTAAGTTAAGTTTACTGTGTTTACCATTTTTGACCAGAAGAGGTTATTTCAAATCCATATTATGTAATTCTGGGATACCTTGTTAGGTACTGGAAGAGGTTGCTAAAAGTACATTTTGTAAGGATATATTAAATATTTATACAGGATGTCCCAAAAATGTGGTATAAGGTGCAGCTGCTGTTTTTTTATTATGGACTATTTTGTTTTATTAAAGAATAAAACATCTGGTTTATATGTAATTTGGTAAACTGAAGTTTAATACCTTAAAAAAGACCATACATAGAACTAAAAAAGGAATTTGTAATTTGTTTTGTTTAAAATTTTATTTTTTAAACTTCAATTTACTTGAAACATCTGTATGTTGCCTTTTTTAATCATATCAAATAAAGTATAACTGACTAAAGTCTATGAAAATTAAGATTACTCAAAGTGAAAACTGTATTTTGTAACAAGAAACATTTTTTTCTCGATTTTTTCTTCAGAATAACTTTTTTTTTATAAATTCAATTCTGTCTCTATTTTGTAAGATTTGGAAGTGTTCATCGTATCTATTGTTCAGAAAGTCAAGAACTACAACATATATAAAATTTAGGGAATTTCCCTCAAGCTAGTTTTATAAGATTTATGTGTAGTCCTAGTAGCCACCTCGCAATTCACCCATTCTTATAGGCTTTGTTCAGTATAATTAGAATACCACTAGATTGTGACGTATAAATGATGAACTTAAACATGGACATTTTTGGATAATATTCAGGTGTCAACTGTCTAGCAGGCGCGTAACTAAGGGGGGCATGGGGGAGGCGATGTCTTTTTTTTGGATATTGCATGGGTGCCCGCAGAACCATAACTGATGAAAAAAAAAACCAAAAAAGGTCATGCATAGTCCATTTGGTATATAAATGTAATTTATATATGTAATATACAATATTTACATTTTCCAGGGGAGGCATTTTGGTGTTCTATTATTATTATTATTAATAATATGAAGAAAGTTTTTTGGTATTCGGGTATGGATTATCCTGGGTAGAAAAGAAGAATATAATATTTCGTTTTTTAATAGTCATTGTGTGTGTATATAAACATTTTGAAAAAATGACAAGGGCTTAGATAATATTCTGGGTAACAGATTTACATATAGTACTAGGCATTATCGAAAACCACAACTCAATATATAAATTCTGGTTGAAACTTAGTAAACTTGAATTTTGTCCACAAATTTGCATGTATAACTGCGTCTGTCCAGTAGTTTACTATAGGACATCAGTACCTAAAATTAATTAATTAATGTAGGGGTTATGGTTATATTTAATAAAAAAAAAATGGGTGGAGGTACTATACATGCTGTTGGTTAGAAACAAAAGTTTAAAAAGCCATATTTATAGGGATATTCTTCTTATTTTGTTAAGGGGAATATGCTCCTTAAGTATTGCATTTAATGTTTAACAAAAATTGGAAATATACCTATTTTATCAATAACGAAGTTTTTTAATAGCATATTATTTCATTTAAAATATCCTTCTTTTACAGCAGATTTTTCGAAAAGCAATTTTTTTACAATACTTTTTCTTCTTTTTAGGTATTTCAAGTGACAGTGTGAGTCCTTAGAACCCTTCATAAAAGAAAATGGCGTGGACTTACGTATCACCAGAATTCAGCAGCAATGGAAACTAATTTCAGCTTGTAACAACTTGAACAATAAAAAAATGTCCAATTCTAAAATCTTTTTATTTAGTGACAAATATAAAATTGATTTTTACGATAAAATATTGCAACACTTTTAAAAAAAAATTTAAAGAAGTTCCAGTCAATTTCATAATAATCAAAATGGAAAATTATTTCATTTATATCTTAAAGATTTATGACTACACTTAAATCTAGAAAAATAATTATATTTAGGCATTTTATAGATACAGATTTACAGGGATATAGAGAGTTAGAGATTGGTACCATTATGAAATTAGTTACGGGTAGTATTTTATATGAATCTTTAAACATATTTCCAAAAGTTAAGGTTTGAAAGTGGAAATATTTATTTTTCAGTTCTAACTGTTTCTTTTGGTAGTTATATAAACTCTCCAAACGTCAATTTTTAGTTTTTAGACGATAAAATTACTCTGTTAGGTATAGGATCAACTGTGCAGTAATTTTATTATTTTGAATGCAATGAAAACAAATGCACAATAAATTCTTCCCAATCCAATGGTAATTCTCAGTATCTTTGAAATATATAGAGAGTGACAAAATATGTATTTTTATTAAATGAATACCCTGTCTATTTTTTACACCTATGAAAAGCTAAAAAATATCTCCAAAAAACTTCGTGCCAAATTTTCTGATATACCTACCTATGATATTAAAAAAACTAAAATTAATACCTGCCTACAAATGGCCATATTATTTTTGAATATATAAATTTCAGTCGTAACAGTTACAAACAGAGTATTTCTTAAAAGGTCTTCTTGATACAGAGCATTCCATGTAAAAAAGTACACTGTATGTAATACTTTTTAGTACGAAAAATAATAAAAATATTAGAGAGGGATCACTTTAAATGGCAATCAATTTCCCTCGTACAGATTGTCACTACAATTTACTGCATATTCAAATAATTTATTAGGCCGTCATTTAGTTTTGTCATACAAGATTCGGACTAAAATTTTACCAGTCTGTCTCTGTTTCTCACTTGAGTTTTATACAATCTTATTTCATTAGGCCGCCATTTTGTTTCGCCATATTCGATTTTGACCAAAATGTTTCAGTTGTTTCGCTAAATCACGTGATTTAAGGCAGTTTGAAGGCATTTATTTTCAAGCACTAACTTGGTTGGTATTTATAATAGGGCATAAAGGTGTTCAGGATTGGTTGGTATTTATAATAGGGCATAAAGGTGTTCAGGATTGGTTGGTACGTATAATAGGGCATAAAGGTGTTTAGGAGCCCCTATTTATTGACAAGCTTCTGGAGGTAGTCCGTTCTTACTAAGTAAGTGCAGCCAGATGTTATATGCTGTATAGTCTCTGACCTCTCGCTACATTTTCGACACTTATCTGATTCAATGGACCGGTCTATGATGATGAATTTCCTGTAATTTCATGTGTTAATAACTTGGTTCTATATTGCCATCACAGATCCTTGTGTCTCTGGGAATAGTTGTCCATCCTTTAACCACCTGTTGGATGCTTCCTTATCTATGTATGGCTGATTGAAGTCATTGTGATGTGGGCCGTGCAGTGCCATTTGAGCCCTCTGTTCTTGTTTGTCAGGATGATGTTGTCACTTGCGAGATTGAGTGGAGAGTACGAGTTGTCACTTAAGGTCACTATGCGGTGGAAGCTTGATGTTTGTGCTTTGTTGGTGAAGAAATCTCTCAATTTTTGCAGCTGTCGGGAGTGCAAATTGCTCAAGTCAACAAGAAATCTTCCACCTTCTCTTCGAGGTAAGGTCATTCGGAGACTTGATGACCTTGGGTGGTGTGACGTGTACTTGGTCATCATTATTTGTAGGTTTCTCCTTGGTTCATCGCAAGAAATATTTGTCCATTTGGTGGGGCTACATCAGCAGTAATGACTTTGCCTTTTTTGGTGTTTAAGGCTTTACATTTTTCCATTCCCAATTCCATATGGATGTCCTTGGAGAAGGTGTATGTCACCTTAACAAAGCTTTTTTAGTTGGTTATGGTTTCCACCATAGAGCTTAATATCATCCATATACAGAAGGTGGGATATGGTTCGGGAATTGTCTCTATTGGCTTTGATGTTGAAGCCATGTCCTGTATTGTTGAGCAACGTGGATAGGAGGTTCATCGCTAAGCAGAACCAAAGTCGATTTTTACCAAAATGTTTCCATTCCATTGAAAACTTAAATTCAACTGGATAAGTATTTTTTAAGCTATGCTGCGTACAGACAGACTGACAGAAGTGGGAAAACATGGGCCCCAAGCACCCTAAAATGCAAAGTTCTACAAAAATGTCAAAGGGTTAATTTTTCATTTTTTACTCTTGTAAACTGGTCTAAATGAACTTCTTCAATAAGGGCTTGTATTTATTTTAAACTTTATAATTAAATGGTAAAAGTATCAAATTTTATTTGTTTATTTTTCTAATGATTTAATAAATCCTATTAGGCATTTTAATAATTTTAACACAGAATAAGTGTGTAATTTATTTTATTTAGACCATATTACCATTTTAATAAAAATCGTCTTAAACAATACATATTGGTAAGTTATTATAAAAACATATTTTTATTACCAATTCATTAGATAAATATAGAAAACAAATGTATTAGAAATTAAAGTAGGAAGTTTCATTTTGAAAAAATATTTAATTCAGAATAAATATAACAAAATTTTGACTAGGACATCTAAAACTAGTCTACTCTAATAAAGATATTTATGCATTTATCACTACAGTACAGTAATTTGTAGACATTAAAGAACAAAAACTTAAACTCTATCTCAAAATATGGCTTACTAAAGTATTCAACAATTGTCTGTTAAATTTAATAGATTTTAATTTAATGTTAATTCTTTAACAAGGGTTTGCTTAGTGTCCTATTTATTTAAAGAGGTGTTATGTATCTTAAAATAGTTATTTCCTACCTAGAAATACCTGACAGTGCCTTTACGAATATTATATTCTCTAATGTCTCTAAAATATCTGGAAATACCTCCTACAAGCGCAAAAATATTATATTACGCCTTTATAATAAGGTATAATAACATTAAAATCTGTTCTTTCACTGCACTCACATGTAGCGATTAATTAAAGTCAAATTTAGATCTCTTGAAATCATCACTTATTTGTTAACTTCTGTTTTATTAGAATATTAGCAGGTATTAGGTGCAATAATTATTCGTTCACCAATTGATGCCAGCAATGCTGCTGTATATTCCCTTTTAGAAGTATAACAAAGTATTAAGGATCTCCAGGCAGACCTTAGAAGCTTCAGATTTTTAATTCTTCATCACCTTTTAATTATTTCCAAAATAATAAAGTATACTTAATTAAGCCAAACAAACATGTTTTACTCAACGTCAACAAAATAATTTTAAGGTTAACAGTAACTGTAAAATCGTAATGAAAAACTGGCCTACTTGACGTCAAAAAATACATGCAATTTTCCATTTAAGAAATGGATGCTACTTCCAAACTTTGTCAGTTGTTTCGCTAAATCACGTGATTTAAGGCAGTTTGAAGGCATTTATTTTCAAGCACTAACTTGGTTGGTATTTATAATAGGGCATAAAGGTGTTCAGGATTGGTTGGTATTTATAATAGGGCATAAAGGTGTTCAGGATTGGTTGGTACGTATAATAGGGCATAAAGGTGTTTAGGAGCCCCTATTTATTGACAAGCTTCTGGAGGTAGTCCGTTCTTACTAAGTAAGTGCAGCCAGATGTTATATGCTGTATAGTCTCTGACCTCTCGCTACATTTTCGACACTTATCTGATTCAATGGACCGGTCTATGATGATGAATTTCCTGTAATTTCATGTGTTAATAACTTGGTTCTATATTGCCATCACAGATCCTTGTGTCTCTGGGAATAGTTGTCCATCCTTTAACCACCTGTTGGATGCTTCCTTATCTATGTATGGCTGATTGAAGTCATTGTGATGTGGGCCGTGCAGTGCCATTTGAGCCCTCTGTTCTTGTTTGTCAGGATGATGTTGTCACTTGCGAGATTGAGTGGAGAGTACGAGTTGTCACTTAAGGTCACTATGCGGTGGAAGCTTGATGTTTGTGCTTTGTTGGTGAAGAAATCTCTCAATTTTTGCAGCTGTCGGGAGTGCAAATTGCTCAAGTCAACAAGAAATTTTCCACCTTCTCTTCGAGGTAAGATCATTCGGAGACTTGATGACCTTGGGTGGTGTGACGTGTACTTGGTCATCATTATTTGTAGGTTTCTCCTTGGTTCATCGCAAGAAATATTTCTCCATTTGGTGGGGCTACATCAGCAGTAATAACTTTGCCTTTTTTTGGTGTTTAAGGCTTTACATTTTTCCATTCCCAATTCCATATGGATGTCCTTGGAGAAAGTGTATGTCACCTTAACAAAGCTTTTTTAGTTGGTTATGGTTTCCACCATAGAGCTTAATATCATCCATATACAGAAGGTGGGATATGGTTCGGGAATTGTCTCTATTGGCTTTGATGTTGAAGCCATGTCCTGTATTGTTAAGCAACGTGGATAGGAGGTTCATCGCTAAGCAGAACCAAAGTCGACTTAAGGAGTCTCCTCGGTAAGTCCCCCTATTGATGTGTATCTCATTGTTGGTTAGAGACTGATCGTCATTATAGATCCTCAGGTTCGTTCTCCACTGGTGCTTGATAGTTGCCAGGAAATTGATGGTCATAGGGTGAATTTTGTATATTCCTAGTACGTCTATGAGCCAGGAATGTGGTACACTGTCAAATGTCTTTGTATAGTTATAGTTTATAGTTATATAGCTGATAAGTTGTTTTTTGCCTCCTTGCTGGTCTCGGATGTATCCCTTCTGTTCCTCGGCTAATAAGTTATGACTGTCGTATATATGGTGATAGATACAATTTGCAATGCATCCTGTTAGGATCTTGTACATGGTGGGCAAACAGGTGATGAGCCTGTACTGAGATGGGTCTTCTGTCCTGTTGCATTTGGGTAACATAGTGCAGTGCCCAGCATGAAAAATGCGGGGGTTGTCTCCAGGTGCTAATTTCCTCCTTGGTGATAGAATCAAAATTCCATTTGGGCTTTTTGAATTTGATCAAGTTGAGATTGTATCCATGTAACACTTCGGTTATGCTCTTTTGATTTTTTCCCAGATGTTCGACCAATTCTCGGTCAAATGCTCTTTGCTCGTCAGCATTTCTCAGTATTGGTTTGATCTTTAGTGTTATTGATATCCCGATAGAACTGCCTTTCGTTGATGTTGAAAAGCCAGTTCTGTCGTTTTCTCTTTGAGCATTTGTTGTATCTCTGCTGACGTTTCCCGTTAGCTTTTAATTTTTGCTTTATTGTATCCTGATACTCATCTAGTTTTTGTTGATGGTTGAGATCGGTGGGTTTTGTACCTATATTCTTAAAAATCTTCTTAATGCGCGTTTTAAGTCTGCTGGAGGGGTGTTCATTCTGCCAAATTTCCTCGTTCCTGTCTCAAATAATCAATGGTCTTCTCAAGTCCTTTCTGCCATATGGGTTTTTGTTGGTGTGTAGCTTTGCCTGATTTCTTCTGGGAATGCACTTGTTGTTTATGGCATCTGGTAGGACAGTGACGGTGGAGCAGTAGATGAGTGTGCAGACCTTCTCAAGGATGTCATACTCCAAATTAAACTCTGCTAGTATTTGCGTTGAAAATTTTGAGAATGCTGTGAGTCTCCAGACTAGTTCTAAGTTTCAGTAGCTTAGGTCTTTGAGTTGGACCTAGGCCGTTGTATACTTATATTTTTTCATTGTCCTGGGTATTGTCAGCTCTGTCAATGATGTCTTGTCCTGTAAATTCTTCTTCACTTATGTTTTCTTCATTTTGTATTTCTGCCTCGGGTTCTTCTGTTGTAGGCGGAGCTATGGGCTCAACGTATTCATTCTCAAGTTCAAGCTGCACCTCTTCTTTAAATCGTTCCAGGATTAGTTCAGCCAAAAGTTTAGTCCGAACAATTATTCGCCGTTGGTCAGCAATCGGTGATGTTCTGAAAATCCGGGTATTTCTGTGTGATCTTATAATTGGAGCGGGTTATGAAACAATTCATTTCGTGTCCTTTTCATACGCTTCCATCGAGAACTGGGCATGAGACGTCGATGGTAGAGGCCACAAGGGATGGTTGGGTCGTTGCAATAGCTATACTCGACATCAGGCTGCTTGCCTCGCTAATCCAGGGAGACTGTAACTCATTTAACACACAGAATCCTCTACCTAAATCCTGAGAGTGACAAGAGGTTATTGTGGTACAATGTCGATTGACCCGTTCATTTCATAGATTGTACATTTTCATAAGAGGGTTGAATTTACTTACTACTAGGGATGTTTATACTCTGCAAACGAGGTTTGCTCCTCGGGGAGTGATAGGAAACATGAGGTAAGGGAGAAGATGGGTTTTTGGGGATGGTGAGGAAATAAGGGGGTAATGGACAAAATAAAGCTGGCTAGGGTACCTCGGGAGCGCGTGCCCGGGCATAAAGAAATACAAAAGCATTTCTCTATACCCCCGAGATTTTATATTATTCTTATTATTATTTCTCTACCTTGTTGTCTCAGAGTATTCCTGTGGTTGTATTTTATACTGACGGGATTATAACAGGTCAATACAAAAAAAAATAAAAAAAGGAAAAAAAACCACTATTGTGTAATAAGAAATGATCTAACGATTCTACATGTTTTCAAAATGATCGATTTGTGAATGTTCCTGTGAATGTCT
The DNA here is from genome assembly GCA_030620095.1 of Kuschelorhynchus macadamiae. Lineage (NCBI taxonomy): Eukaryota > Metazoa > Arthropoda > Insecta > Coleoptera > Curculionidae > Kuschelorhynchus > Kuschelorhynchus macadamiae. The sequence continues at coordinate 679,040 of JAUTXW010001878.1, forward strand.
GTATTAAGTCCTGACTGGGCCAAATGCGTTGTAAACGTTGTTCGGGTGAGGTCTGTTACTGATATGACAAGAGGAAAAATGATGACTCTTTCATGTTTCCACAGCCTTTTTATTTCCATTGCCAAGTCGGTGTATTTGTTATTATTATATTTCTCACTGTATTTCTCTTGAATGTTCTCGTCGTTGGGGACAGCCACGTCAATTAAATAAGAGATATTTCTGTTTTGGATTGAAAAGTGATATCGGGTCTGTTTGCGGGGATTGTTTTAACTGTGTGGATGTCAATGTCCCAGTAGAGCCTGTAGTTTTCGTTTTCAAGTATGGATGTTGGTGTATAATGGTAATAAGGGTCTGTGTTCTCCGTTAGTTTATATGTTGTGGCTAATGCTTGATGAACGACCTTCGCTGCTGAATTGTGTCTGGTGGTATATTTAGTTCCGGTTCTTATTCTACATCCAATGGTTATGTGATCGATCGTTTCTCTCTGCTGGTGACAACTCCTGCACTTGTCGTCTTCGATGGTTGTGAGTAGTGTAATAATGTATCTTTTAGACAACCCTCCCCTCTTACGTCTCTACCCTCCTCACCTTGTGACGCCTTGTGAACTTGAGGAAGCCCCGCCCACTTGACCTTGGGTCCATTTGACCTTGAATTTTTGAAGGTCAACACCCCCTCCTCTTACGTCCCTACCCCTCGCCCTGTGATGTCATTTGACCTTGAGTGTGCCTCGCCCACTTGACCTTGGATCCATTTCACCTCGATGTTTTGAAGGTCAAATTGTTTGACATTGTAATGACCTTAAGGATGTTTCAAAGGTCAAATTGTCTGATTTTGAAATGACCCTGCGATTTTTTTGGTAGAGGGTGTTATACGAAATAACCTTGATAATTTTTTGAATGTCAAATTGTTTGACCTTGAGATGTATCTAGTTGGTGTTGGGTGCATTTTATACAAAGTTGGGTGCGGTTTGTATTCAGTATAGTATAACGACTTGTGTTAGAAAGGTCTGTTTTCTAATATAATCATGAGATATATCTGTGAAGAACGTCATAAAAAAGAATCTTGTGGAGTACGATTTGGTAATCGAGACCAAAATAGAAGATGCTGGTGACACAAAGAAAAAACTTAAAATTGAGGTTTATTGATAGTTTTAGATTTTTGTCGGCGACATTGAAAAATTTGGGTGCTGGTTTAGAGATTGATGAATTCAAAGAGACAGGAAAAAATTTCCTCCGTGTCGAACAGTTTAATTTAATGCGAAAGAATGGAATTTTTCCGTGCAGTTTTATGGATTTTATGGAGAAAATGAATTGCCCCACGCTTCCAACAAAAGATCAATTTTACGATACCTTAACGGAAGAGCTTATTGGCGATAAAGACTATGAGAAAGCGATGGAAGTGTGGCGAGTGTTTGAATATAGAAATTTGGGGGAATATTCAGATTTGCATTTAAAGTCCGATGTTCTTTTATTATGTGATGTTTTCGAGCAACTTCGAGATACCTGCTTATATGTTTATATATTAGATGCGGCACAGTATTATAGCCTTCCAAGTTTGTCTTTTGATTGTATGTTGCGCATGACCAAGGTAGAGTTAGAATTGTTGGCAGAGATTGATATGGTTAACTTTTTCAAAAAGGGCATTCACGGTGGAATAAGTCAGTGTTCGGAACGGAAGCATATTTTCAATAATACATTTTTGCCAAACTATGATCCTACTAAACCAACTTCTTTTATCACTTATTTAGAAGCAACTAATTTGTACGGTCATCGTATGTCACAACCATTACCATATAATGGATTTACGTGGCTATCCCAGCGTGAAATTACAGATTTAAATATTATGGACATTGAAGACCATAGCGCACAAGGTTATTATTGTGTAATGTGTATTATCCTGAAGAGTTACATGATGCACATGCAGACCTTCCTTTTTTAGTTGAAAATATTAAACCACCAACGAGAACGGCAAAAATGCCAAAGTTAATAATAAAGTACATTGTACATTATAGAACTTTAAAACAAGCTGTTCAAAATGGCTTAATAGTAATGCAAACGCATAGAATTTTAAAATTTAATCAGTCGGCGTGGTTAAAAACTTATACTGATTTTAACACAGAATTACGAAATAAAGCCAAAAATAAATTCGAAAAAGATCTTTTTAAATTATATAATAATGCTGTTTTTGGTAAAACCATGGAAAATGTAGAAAATCGAAAAGATATCAAATTAGTTACTCAGTGGGAGAATTCAAGCGGGAAAATGGGTGCTAGTGCATTAATTGTTCGACCCAATTTTAAAAGTTGTTCAGAATTTACTGAAAACTTTGTTGCTATTCATATGGGTAAAGTTAAAATAGTTTATAACAGACCAATATATATTGGATTTTCTATATTGGCCATGTCAAAAACTGTAATATATGATTAATTTTAAAATTTTATTAAAGAAAAATTGGTAGTGATGCTTCTTTACTGTACACCGATACAGATTTTTTAATATTAAAAATATTTACCGATAACTTTTACAAGGTAATTACAGAAAACCCACAAAAATTTGACACATCCAATTATTCTGAAGGAAACATTTTTAATATTAGGAAAATGAATCAGTCTTGGGGACAATGAAAGATAAAGTCCCAGGTGATCCGATAGTAAGCTTTTACGGGACCGGAGCTAAAACCTATTATGTCGGCTCACTTAATAATAAATTAAAAAAGGCCAAAGACATAAAGAAATCAGTAATTGAAATAGAGCGTAATATCGAAGATTACCGGAAAGTTGTAGAACGAGGAACTTTCATTTTTAGAAAAATGAAGACTTTTCGTAGTGAATTACATGATGTTTATACTGAAATAGTAAATAAAGTGGCATTCTCTATGAACGATGATAAACGCTATATAATTCCCTCATCAACCAAAACTCTCCCTTGGGGTCATAAAGATATCAATTTTTATCAAACAGATCCGGATATTAGATTAGAATGTTTAGTGAAAATGTGTGATGAATTGCAAGCTGATGATGTTGATATGCAATTCTATAAGACTGATCCAGATATTAGATTAAAATGTTTGGTTAAAATGTGTGAGGAATTGATATCTGATGATGATGCTGATATGCAGTAATTTTTTATGTATATTTAAGCTTTAAAACATTGTTAACAAATTGTTGTATATTTTTATTTGTAGTAATTGAAAATTGTTGTAATTTAGAGTTGTAAATAAAATCTTGTTAGAAATTAAAACATTGATGTTTAATTTCTATATTTAAATAAAAGCAGATTTTAAAAAAAGGTAACTAAATTATAAAAGAATTGAAAAAGAAAATAAAGAGCTTCCGGTTGAACTCAGTTCTTAACGAGGCTGCCAGTCGTGAACTGAGCTCTTTGTCGCATCCCATTTGCTTTTTTAAGGAAAAAAAGGAAACAAATAAAAAAATTGAATTATAGAAAGAAATTATTGACCCTCTTTCTCGAGTCGTGTTTTAGAGTGATTGCACTGAATGCAAACGTCAATATGTACAAACATGTACATTTTACTCTTGCATCCAGCCCATGTCAGTACTCCATTTAGAAATCCCATAGGCACTTGATCATGCCTATGGAATCGAGTACATTTTGAGGCATTCGCTCCCATTCGAGCGTAACACTCTTCGCAAACGAGTGCCCCAATATCGAAATAGTTAATGTACCTGCAGTAGGTACCATTCGATTCACTGCTTGAAAACCCAAAAGTGGCTCGAGTAGCATCCAGCTCAAAAGCATCAGAGCCAAGATTTTCGTCCGCAACTATACCCTCATCAGACATGTTGATGGTATTTATTACAAATATGAAGATATCAGCCATGTATTAGGAGTATTTATACAGTAGGATGGTTAGTAATTGGGGTGGGGTGGATGACAAGAATGGATGCGCGTTAATTTGTGAGAAAAATAGTATGCGCATGACGGAATACATAATAAGATGCAAAGAGTATGTATATATATATATATATATATATATATATATATATATATATATATATATATATATATATATATATATATATATATATATATATATATATATATATATATATATATATATATATATATATATATATATATATATATACATATAAATATATGCGTATATATATATATATATATATATATATATATATATATATATATATATATATATATATATATATATATATATATATATATATATATATATATATATATATATATATATATATATATATATATATATATATATATATATATATATATATATATATATATATATATATATATATATATAAAGGCAGACGTTTAAGATTTCTGTTATACTCAAACAGTGAACGAAAGGAACATGTCTTCTAACTCTTTGGTATTTAGTATGGAGACAGTTCGGGTAAATAACCGTCTAGATTCGCCTGTTTCATCTGATTCCGATGAGGAATCCTTTGAAATGGGCCAAGGATGGCCAGAAAATGAACCCTCGTCGGACGAAGAGAGTGAGGAAGAGGAGTCTGCGGAAGCAAATCTGTTTGACTCGTCAAGTTGGTGGAGTCCTCCATCACCACGTGGAGAGTTTGACGGGCCAGCAGATAGTAGTCGGTGGGTAGTTTCGGATGTCCCGGATAATACTCCGGAAGGGAATGCAGACTCTACTTCGTAATTGTATAGAGAGTGCAAAAATATGTCTTGAGCCAATAAGATGTATACACCCACCCCCCACCTCCCCTGACCCATGCAAAAATCGTCCTTTTCAGGACAACAATTTAATAAAATATTTTTCAAGTCCAGAATGATTTTTTTTAAAGAGCTTCCGGTTGGGATTATTTTTTCGTGAATTAAGCTATAAAATAATTCCTTAACGGAGCTACCAATGGTGAATTGAGCTCTTTGTCGCACCCCATTCGCCTTTTTAAGAGAAAAAGGAAATTTGAAACCATAAACCTACATTATTTAAAAAATTACTCTTCAAAATGCATACCATTCAAATGATATGCTAGCAAGAGGTGAATCTTGCGCCATATCATCTTGAATATCTGCAATAGTAGACTCAAAAATTGGAAATTCCATGAACCCATCAAGGTAGTGACCACAATAGATCATACCCTGATGACAAATATTAATTAATTGACAAAGCAATTCGAATAATGGATCAGAGGAATCACTTGAGTTAGCCAGTTTCTCCCTATATACATCGTGGTATGTTTGAAAATTTTCTCTAATGATGCATACGTCACACATGTTGTATGTTGTAAGTATCTATTTGAGAATGGAATGGTTTAGCAAGATACACGAAGTTTTTATATACAAATCTGAAATTATCCGTACGCATGACTTGCAGTAGGGTGTGTCGAGTGGAAGGGGGTGTCGGGAATGGAAGGGGCTGCGTGTGGTGTATAAAACGATTTGAACTCGATGTAGTAAAGCAGTTCTTCGCTAGCATCAAAATATATTCTAAAAAAATAATTTCAAGTAAAATGTTAATCATAAAAATAAAAAATGGCATCATTACCAGCAATAAGCTCCACTCAAGAGATTGTTCATGTATTGACAAGTGAGGCGAACTTCAACTTTTCGACAGTATCGGTGGATGACTTCGATATAGACGAAACTTTCGACCAGTTACTCTAGGAAATGGACCTTCTCTCTGAAGTAAGTGCAACAACAACAACAATAGCTGAAGAAGAACCAAAAGTCGTAATATTAAGCAATATTATGATTCCAGCTAAAAGTAGGAAGCGTAGAGGTTCCAAGCTGGGAAAAATGTTGAAGGCTGGTGATAATAAGATAAGGAATGTGACACCATCGTTTTTACCACCTGCTGCCTCGTCATCTTCATCGTGGTTACCAGCACTTGCCCCCATGAGCTCAAGCGTCATCAGACGGAAATAGCGTTGTTGGAAACGGAGCTGCTGGTTACGGGGCAGCGTGCCGCAGCTTGTCGGAGAAAGCTGAGTTACTTACTTACTTACTTACGTAATTTTAAGTGTAAATATGCATAGTTTTAAGTAATTTTAAATGATTATTGTTTAATAAATGAAACTAGTAAATTATAAAATTTTTGTTTTTATTTAGTCCCTCAAAAGAACCTTAGTATAAGTTTTAATATATCAAAAATTATTACAAATATATTTTAAAAAGTATTGGTCTACTAAAAACTATAATATACAGTAATAACGACATCGTCTTCTCCTGTCAGGCCTATAATCGGTACCTGAACCTCTTTATCGTTGTTATCAATTTAAAAAATATTTTAATAAAATTCTGTTATAAAAAAAAGATATTTATTTAATTTAAATTTTAAATAAAAGCTTTGAAAAAGTTGTCTACCCCAAAATATTGCATTCTGTTTGTTTTTTTCGCAAACTAAACTTACTTTACTAATCCATGCTAACACAACATTATTTACTTTACTGTTATTTTTAACTATTTATTAAACGTAATGTTGATAAAAGATTTTGAACACCGTGAAATGCTTGTTGCTTGCCGAAATGTATTCGGGCGCTCGCTGTGTCCTGTGTGTTCCAGCCACTGGAAAATGAACACTCCAATTATGTTTATACTTAGGCTCGTTTCCTCACCACTCCTATTAAAAATCATGAAGTAGAGCTACCTAGCGTTTTTTTAAGTGGTATCCCCAGTAAGCCTAGTCCACTACGCTCAAAGTATTTTGTCGGCCTGAAAAGGACGGATTTTTGCATTGAAGCAGGGGAGGTGGATGGCGGGTTACTGGTCTAAGAACCGGACCAGTTCGTTAAAAACGTCCTTTTCCCCGGGAAGGACACGCTCACTAAGAGGTCGTCGAGAGCATCCCGTCGCTCTGCTCGACGACGTCGAGCCTCCAGGACTGACCTAGGAGCTAGTCTGGGTCTAGCGTATGGCCTAAGCCTGGGGACTTGACGTGCAGCTATGGGGACTGGACGTGCAACTGGCACGTCATCATCATCATGGAATGTTAAGTCGATTAAAGGCGGCGGTGGCCCCGCCTCACTACATGCTTGGCATAAGCCATCCAGATTAGTAAAAGGTGTGCGTTGTATACACCTTCCACATAAAACTTCAAGTAATCATAGCCACTTGTTTGGTGACTGCATTGTGGTGAATGATGGTCAGATCTATAGCAGACCTATATTTATATCAAAACTAAAAAAGTGAGGGTGCGCAGTTGTGGTTGGGCTCAATTTACAACGTCTTATGATAAAATAGGAAATCTGGCAGCATCGCAAATAATCTATCTTCTTATAAATATAGAATAAGACACAATATCTGACAACACCGAATCTAGAAACATTGGTAGTAAACACTTTTGCTATAATTTATTTATTACTAAAATAGAACGTACAAATAACTGATACAGTTTACTTTTTTATTTAATTTGTTTCAAAAATATTTAAGACTCAAGTATCTCTTATGTCTCAAATTGTCAACAACGCAATTATATATGGGAGTCCTCTCTTAAAAAAAAATTAAGTCCCATTCTAAAAGATTTTTGGACCGCAAATTAGTACTTTTTTTCTCACAAAGGTAACATTTAGAGGCCGTAAAAATGGCTCTCAGACCCCTAAAAATACCCAAAATTTTTAAATTGCAATAAAATATCATGAAGAGGACGCAGTCTTGGGTATAACGTTTCAAACATGGCATAAAGCTGTTGAGGTATCCTACCTCGCCGGTTCTCAACATTAATTTTTTTATGCATCGTTTGCATAAACCATCGAAGTTTATAGTGCGGGTTCTTTTCGAACAACGCATGCATAGAACTTTACCATTTACGCTCCCAATAAGGAGGTGTTTTATTTATACAATATTTTGACAATGGAGTTCTGAACAAAAGTAACATTTAAAGACCATAGAAATGGCTCTCAGATCTCTGCTTAGACTTAAAAGATTCGATTTTCGATAATTTTTTTTTAACATATTTCTTGGCGATTATGAAAAAAAATATAAGAAGATAGTTGTTTGGTATTTTCTATACTATCATGTGTAACTTTTTCCATTAGATTCATTGAACCTGAAAAAAGGAGTTATAAATAGAAAGTTGGGAGTTTTGATAATTTTTTTAACATATTTCTTGTCGATTGGGAAAAAATTTATAAGATAGTTGTTTGGTATTTTTGATACTATCATGTGTAATTTTTTCCATGAAATTCACTGAATTTGAAAATAGCAGCTACAAATAGAAAGTTGGGCGTTTTGATAATTTATTTAACGTATTTCTTGGCGATTAAAAAAAAATGTATGATAAGATAGTTGCTTAGTATTTTCTATACTATCATCTGTAATTTTTTCCATGAGATTCATTGAATTTGAAAAAAGGGCTATAAATAGAAAGTTGGGAGTTTTGATGATTTTTTAACGTATTTCTTGGTGGTTAGGAAAAAAATTTATAAGAAGATAGTTGTTTGGTATTTTCTATACTATCATGTGTAATTTTTTCCAGGAAATTCATTGAATTTGAAAAAGGAGTTATAAATACAAAGTTGGGAGTTTTAATAATTTTTTAACGTATTTCTTGGCGATTAAGAAAATAATTTATAAGAAGATATTTGTTTGGTATTTTCTATACTATCATGTGTAATTTTTTCCATGATATTCATTGAAGTTTAAAAAAAGAGTTTTAAATAGTTATGCTTTTATCAACTATAACCGACTATAACTACAAAACTATATGAGATAGATTAAATTTGTTCACAATAAGTTCGGTCGATTTGGGTTCATTAATAAAATACAATTTAAAGTTCCTCAAAAAAGTAAGAGGTTTAGAATTTTAGGGAAAAAAATCAATGTTCTTCATATAAGAGGTGAAGTAAGCATTCTGTAATGGTGCTAAAAGGATTTAGTATGAGCGGTTTTTTTTTAAAGGGTATTCGCGTTACGACAAGTCTTTTTTTTAAGTTTTTTACTCGCAACTAAAATTAAAATTTTAAGTTTCAATTTTTTTTAACACGCATTTTTTTGAAGTCGTTTGGTATTACGACGAGTCTTACGTTATTTTTTTTTAACTGGCAACTGAAAACTAAATTTTACTCGCAATTTTTTTGAACACGCATTTTTATAAAGTCGATTGCAAAAAGTGAAATGCGTAGATTAATTGGAAACGGGCAGCTCACTCGCCATGTTGTTACCTAGAGAAATGTTAATTTACCTTACAACTTATACATAAAATAAAATGCAAAAGAACTGGTACAATATGTTTTATTATTTAATTTGTTGTAATCTTAAAGACTAAACTAACTCTCACACTAAAATTTATATATCAAAACGCTAAACTTAACCTAAACTATATAACAATGTATATAATAAAATGTAATTTAGCATATGTTAAATATAAAGTATAATTATAAATAGCTTTACACAACTAAACAAGCTTGTTTGATACAGAACCATTTAACATATTATAACTAAAAAAGGAATCGTGGATTATTAATGCGAAAACTTTAGTGTTTTTTTGGAAACTGATTCATTCGTGTTTCAAATTCAATCTTGACATCCACCGCTGAAGATTTTACAGGTTCGGCTTGATGTAAACAATCAATAACGAACGGATTTTTTAAGTATCCACCTAAATTTATCATAGGGTCATCGTAAAAACTACTTTGAAAATTTTGGTAATTATAATAGGCTGCCGCGTGGAGTTTCATAGAAAAATCCAAATTCCATTTTGCATATGGGAATACTGAAGAATTAAGATAAACTCGAATGTCGCTTATATTTGCAGTTGTAAATAAAGTAGCATCTTCTTTATAACTATCGGCTTTTCCATTATTCTGAAATCCGATTATCAAATAACGAGGTTTTTCTAGATTTGTGCTTGTTCTTATGGCCCAAACGTCGGACGAGGTTTCTCGAAGAGTGGGAAGCTCGTAAAGATCCCATTATAAGCCATTCGGATAGTTGCATTACTACCACCCTTATTAATATGTGACAATATTTTCAGCTTCTGCTTGTCCTCGGGAATAATGTGACGACTTTTCCAGTCCAGTTTGTCAATATTAATATCGGCTTCAACTTCTCCAATATAACAGTTGTTAAAAGTGCGAGCAATTATTATAATCAATTCCTATTTAATATTAATGTGCACTACCAAAGGAAACCATTGTTTTAAGGGTTGTAGTAACACCTGGTTTTCTGACAACAGCAACTTTCTCATCATCCATCTTATATCGAATTTCCTCTAATAAAAAAGCTATTGAATTGTTAGATAGATATTACTTTTTGGTGGCATCTTTAAATGATCCTTCGATATAGTTGTAACTTTCCGATATATCCAAAATGATGTCTTGAAAGTGAACTGGAATACGAATTTCATCAGAATTTTGGAATTTTGGTGAACCATAGTGTTTATATGTGTGTTCTTGCAGACTTATGATGGAATTATCGAAAATAGGTTCAGTAAAAACCTCAATTTTTTCACTACTTGTCATCATTTTCGCTGACTTCGTACTTTCAAACCGATGGATTGAAGAAATCTACGATCTTCGACAGAGAGACGGTGATATCCTTCTGGTCTAACGTCAGGATCGTGAATGTTTATTTTTATTATGATTTGCCATTGTTTGACATATCGAAGAAAACATATACGGTTTGCGATTGTTGCGAAAACCCATCCTTACGCTAGTTTGTTTAGCTCCAGTTTAATAATAATCTTTTCGTCGTTGAAATCGATAAGACCACCGTTATCGTCCAAGATGCGTAGAGTAATGTTGTCAATGAACTGACGTCCTTCAGGCTTCAACCGCAAATAAATAGGATTTGCAGGTTCCTTTTCTTTTGCTATTTATAAACCGGTTCAGCATCAATATCGAATTCGATAAAATATGACATTCTTGTTCTTGTTGTGAGTATGCCCCATAGATTATATTATAATCAGCACGTGTTATGTCCACTTGAAAGGTTGATTTATGTTTTTGGTTACTCGTTGTTAACAATATACTATCAAATCCCAACATTTTACCAATACAGTTTTCTCCTGTAAAATCTATAATTTTTTTATTTCACATTTGAGTGTGTTATTATTGGGTGTTATTTTATCACCATTATCTTTTGCGGATACTTGTAAAGCAGTTTTCATTGCTTTTTCAATCTCGTACACTTCATATACTCCTGGGGATTGTTAACTTTATAGTTGGTGAAGATTTGTCATTTTTTTTCTTGTAGGAAAATTAATTGTTGCTTTCATCGATATTAAAAATAGAATTATATGTGTAAAATCCAACAAGTGCAAGCCCATATTTATTTATAGGACTCAATTCTAATAGCGGGTAAAAGTCTGCACTTAACACGCTTGAGCGTCCTGTTAGAGTGAATGTGTACGACATGACTGATAAAAAAAATCAACTGTTTTTTCCTTTTATTGTTATCTGTAGCAGTTTAGAGGGCTGAAACTAGCACGTCGTTTCCTCCGTTCCGAATTTTTAAACCATTTTTTTTCTGTAATGTTTACAACATGTATTTTACAGTAGAAGCAAAACAATTTTCTAGGTGCTGGTCCATCGCCTTTATCTACATTTAAATTATTGCTAGTATAATGGTCCGTACAATACTGATCCTTCATTACATCGATATCACATTTCATGTATTCTGGTAATTTATCCCAAACAAGTGTGATTTCATTTGGGGAACAAGCAATCATTACCTCCTTGAGCATATTTTCTAACTCTTTCGAAATCATTTTTAATAAACTACCGGAACGATGATATGCTTTCAAGGATGAAATCATCTTTTTATAACCATCTCGATCCATCTGGGGAGTTAACTACATACTGATTTTTTTACGACTGAGAAAGAAACTTTAAGCATAGATGTCCACACAAGACTGTTCCAAATGTCTGCTGTCGATCGTATGTATAGTAAATCTCTTTCGCTGCTTCCCGACCCATTCGCAGATATCGAATCAATTCAATTGGTGATGATTAATCACCGAAACTGTCGTAATATGTAACTTCTGAATTATTTTTTCGATATGCTACCCAATGCGTTTCGACTCCTCTTATACTATCCAAATTAATAATAGCAGACTCATAACGTCTGGGATCACGTCGAGGAAGTGAATCTCTCATATATATACACCTTTAAAATATGACACTTGTAATTCTAATGCATACCTTTCTAAATCAATATTTGATAGTGGCCTTCGAGGAAGGCGTTTTATTAGTTTTTTGAGTAGTTCATAAAAAGTCCTAAACCTGTCCTATATGGTTTCAAATACATTCCACCTCCTTTCGAATTTAGACGTAACTCGCCACCAGTTTTTTGGGTGGTTGCATTTCTCGCTGTTTTTACTGCGCGTACTACTCCAGCCACACCACCTGCTAAGGACTCCAACGCCGAGAGTTCGGCAAATATTGGTAGTAAGGGTAATAATCCACCAACCTTTGGAATGGGTATGATTCTAGGTGTCCGTATCTTCCGTTTGCCACCACGGGCTTTTAGAAATTTCCGTGCCCCAGCCAAACCTATTCTAGATGCATTGCAGGCATGCATGTCTTTTTCGGCTAATTTCATACCACCAGCTTTAGCTAATTCAGCTCGAATAGGTTGTCGCAACGCCGATCCAAAAGAAAATTTAGATATTATTTTGTGTTTGGGTATTCCTTTCCCTTTCACAGATCTACTGTCGGACGTCGATTTCCTTTGGACCATTTCATTTTAGTTGACAGTTTCGATACACCCATATCAAAACGTTGCTTAGCCTTCATAATATTCGTTACCAACCAAGCAGATGTTTTTCCACTTGCACTGGCGTCCTTTGATTTTACTCTTTCCCAAGCACGTTGGTCAAGCTCCTAGGGTGCGATTTTGCACTTATCATTTCGTTAGTTTACGAATCGCTAAATCACGTGATTTAGCGAAACAACTGACAAAGGTTGGAAGTAGCATCCATTTTTTAAATGGAAAATTGCATGTATTTTTTGACGTCAAGTAGGCCAGTTTCTCATTACGATTTGACAGTTACTGTTAACCTTAAAATTATTTTGTTGACGTTGAGCAAAACACGTCGAGTTTGCTTGGCTTAATTAAGTATACTTTATTATTTTGAAAATAATTAAAAGGTGATGAAGAATTAAAAATCTGAAGCTTCTAAGGTCTGCCTGGAGATCCTTATAACTTTGTTTGTTACACTTCTAAAAGGGAAGATACAGCAGCATTGCTGGCATCAATTAGTGATCGAATAATTATTGTACCTATTACCTACTAATATTCTAATAAAACAGACGTTAACAAATAAGTGGTGATTTCAAGAGACCTAAATTTGACTTTAATTAATCGCTACATGTGAGTGCAGTGAAAAAAGGTAAACATTTTAGTGGATATTATATTGTGCTTTTCCAGAACAGATTTTCATGTTATTATACCTTATTATAAAAGCGTAATATAATATTTTTGCACTTGTAGGAGGTATTTCCAGATATTTTAGAGACATTAGAGAATATGATATTCTTAAAGGCACTGTCAGGTATTTCTAGGTAGGAAATAACTATTTTAAGATACATAACACCTTTTTAAATAAAATAGGACACTAAGCAAACCCTTGTTAAAGAATCAACATTAAATTAAAATCTAATAAATTTAACAGACAATTGTTGAATACTTTAGTAAGCCATATCTTGAGATAGAGTTTAAGTTTTTTTTCTTTAATGTCTACAAATTCAATGTACTGTAGTGATAAATGCATAAATATCTTTATTAGAGTGGACTAGTTTTAGATGTACTAGTCAAAATTTTGTTATATTTATTCTGAATTAAATTTTTTTCCAAAATGAAATTTCCTACTTTAATTTCTAATACATTTGTTTTCTATATTTATCTAATGAATTGGTAATAAAAATATGTTTTTATAATAACTTTCCAATATGTATTGTTTAAGACGATTTTTAATAAAATGGTAATATGGTTTAAATAAAATAAGTTACACGCTTATTCTGTGTTAAAATTATTAAAATGCCTAATAGGATTTATTAAATCATTAGAAAAATAAAATTTAATACTTTACCATTTAATTATAAAGTTTAAAATAAATACAAGCCCTTATTGAAGAAGGGCAACCACCAGCATTTAGACCAGTTTACGAGAGTACAAAATGAAAAATTAACCCTTTGACATTTTCATAGAACTTTGCATTTTAGGGTGCTTGGGCCCCATGTTTTCCCACTTCCATCAGTCTGTCTGTAGGCAGCATAGCATAAAAACTACTTATCCAGTTGAATTTAAGTTTTCAACGGAATGAAAACATTTTGGTAAAAATCGAATATGGCGAAACAAAATGGCGGCCTAATGAAATAAAATTGTATAAAACTCAAGTATATCATTAGAAAAATAAACAAATAAAATTTAATGCTTTACCATTTAATTATAAAGTTTAAAATAAATACAAGCCCTTATTAAAGAAGGGCAACCACCAGCATTTAGACCAGTTTACAAGAGTAAAAAATGAAAAATTATCCCTTTGACATTTTTGTAGAAATTTGCAGTTTAGGGTGCCTGGGCCCCATGTTTTCCCACTTCCGTCAGTCTATCTGTACGCAGCATAGCATAAAAACTACTTATCCAGTTGAATTTAAGTTTTCAACGGAATGGAAACATTTTGGTAAAAATCGAATATGGCGAAACAAAATGGTATAAAACTCAAGTGCGAAATAGAGACAGACTGGTAAAATTTTAGTCCGAATCTTGTACAACAAAACTAAATGACGGCCTAATAAATTATTTGAATATGCAGTAAATTGTAGTGACAATCTGTACGAGGGAAATTGATTGCCATTTATAAAGTGATCCCTCTGTGATATTTTTATTATTTCTCGTACTAAAAAATATTACATACAGTGTAATTTTTTACATGGAATGCTCTGTATAAAGAAGCCATTTTAAGAAATACTCTATTTGTAACTGTTACGACTGAAATTTATATATTCAAAAATAATATGGGCATTTGTAGGCAGGTATTAATTTTAGTTTCTTAAATATCATACTTCATACATCAGAAAATTTGGTACAAAGTTTTTTGGGAAGATATTTTTTAGCTTTTCATAGGTGTAAAAAATAGACATTTAATAAAAATATATGTTTTCTCACTTTCTATATATTTCAAAGATACTGAGAATTACCATATGATTGGGAAGGAGAAAATTTACTTTGCATTTTTTTTCATTGCATTGCATACCTAACAGAGTAATTTTATTGTCTAAAAACTAAAAATCGCCGTTTGAAGAGTTTACATAACTACCAAAAGAAACAGTTGGAACTGAAAAATAAATATTTCCACTTTCATACCTTAACTTTTGGAAATATGTTTAAAGATTCATGTATAATACTACCCGTAACTAATTTCATAGTGGTATCAATCTCTAACTCTCTATATCCCTGTAAATCTGTATCTATAAAATGCCTAAATATAATTATTTTTCTAGATTTAATCTGTAGTAAAAAATCAATTTTATATTTGTCACTAAATAAAAAAATATTAGAATTGGACATTTTTTTATTGTTCAAGTTGTTACAAGCTGAAATTAGTTTCAATTGCTGCTGAATTCTGGTGATACGTAAGTCCACATCATTTTCTTTTACGAAAGGTCCAAATGACTCACACTGTGACTTGAAATACCTAAAAAGAAGAAAAAGTACTGTAAAAAAATTGTTTTTGAAAAATCAGCTGCAAAAGAAGGATATTTTAAATGAAATAATATGCTATTAAAAAACTTATTGATAAAATAAGTATATTTCCAATTTTAGTCAAAAATTAAATGTAATACTCATATTCTTCTTAAGAAAATAAGAATATCCCTATAAATATGGCTTTTTAAACTTTTGTTTCTAACCAACAGCATGTATAGTACCTCCACCCAATTATAATAATAACCATAACCCCTACATTAATTAATTAATTTTAGGTACTGATGTTCTATAGTAAACTACTTGACAGATGCAGTTATACATGCAAATTTGTGGAGAAAATTCAAGTTTACTAATTTTCAACCAGAATTTATATATTGAGTTGTGGTTTTCTATAATGCCTAGCACTATATCTTGGATTTATCACTACGAAAATGCAAAAGGACACAAGAAATCTGTTACACAGAGTATTATCTAAGCCCTTGTCATTTTCTCAAAATGTTTATACACCACAATGGCTATTACAAAACGAAATATTATATTGTTCTTTTCTACCCAGGATAATCCACACCCGAATACCAAAAAACTTTCTTCATAAAAAGGGTGTTTTCACCAAAATGCCTCCCCTGAAAAATGTAAATATTGTATATTACATATATAAATTACATTTATATACCAAATGGACTATGCATGACCTTTTTTGTTTTTTTTTCATTAGTTATGGTTCTGCGGGCGCCCATGCAATATCCCAAAAATAAGACATGACCTCCCCTATGCCCCCCTTAGTTACGCGCCTGCTAGACAGTTGAAACCCGAATATTGTCCAAAAGTTTCCATGTTTAAGTTCGTCATTTATACGTCACAATCTAGTGGTATTCTAAAAATTATACTGAACAAAGCCTGTAAGAATGGGAGAATTGCGACGTGGCTACTAGGACTACACATAAATCTTATAAAACTAGCTTGGAACACCTCCAAATCTTACAAAATAGGGACAGAATTGAATTTATAAAAAAAAAGTTATTCTGAAGAAAAAATCGAGAAAAAAATGTTTCTTGTTACAAAATACAGTTTTCACTTTGAGTAATCTTAATTTTCCTAGACTTTAGTCAGTTATACTTTATTTGATATGATTAAAACAGGGAACATACAGATGTTTCAAGTAAATTGAAGTTTAAAAAATAAAATTTAAACAAAACAAATTACAAATTCCTTTTTTATTTCTATGTATGGTCTTTTTTAAGGTATTAAACTTCAGTTTACCAAATTACATATAAACCTTAGTCTTATTCTTTAATAACACAAAATAGTCCATAATAAAAAAACAGCAGCTGCAGCTTATACCACATTTTTGGGACATCCTGCATAAATATTTAATATATCTTTCCAAAATGTACTTTTAGCACTCTAATATCTTCCAGTACCTAACAAAGTATCCCATAATTACATAATACTGGATTTGAAATGACCTCTTCTGGTTAAAAATGATAAACACAGTAAACTTAACTTACAAAAAATAAAATTTCTTCATGATATAGATATAATGTATATGATGTATAATTTTTTCTCTAAAATTAAGTTTGGTTCACTTTTGCTCCTTTATGTATATCTATGTAGTTTCTTTTTTAAATTTTTAACACATCTGATATTTTATACAGATTTTATGTACAGGATGTCTGGTTATATTTTAAACGGTACCCTACAGGCTTTATTATAAGTTATCAAAAAACTTTAAATATAAAAATGTTTAGGTTTAGGCAATTTACAAGAAAAATAAACAAAAGGTAATCAGAAATTTAGCAAATAGGCATCGACTTCTTATTTTAAAACGCACAACCTGTATAATAGATACATCTCAAACATTCTCTAGGTTTAAGACCTTTATCTCTAAAGACAATCAAGAAATTTAAGAAAAACCCTATCATAGGAAGCAATGTATTCCCACTAACTCCACTATATTGGAGCTTTCTCCATCTCTCTCTTACACATTTCCTCTTATGGCAGGGTTTTTCTAAAATTTCTCTGTTACCTTTAGAGATTAAAGTTTAAACCTAGCATATTTATAATCGGCAAAAATGATGATTCCGTTCAAACCCAAAAACATTTGCATTTAAAGTTTTTTGATAACCCATAGAATAAGGCCTCTAGGCTACCCTTTAAAATATAACCAGGCACCCTGTACAATTTTACATAAGAATAAACAAATAAATTCCATTAAACATAATGAACTTATTAAGACATATAAAAGTTATTTTTTTAAAAAGAATATTTTTATTGTGATGTGAAACTTCAAAAGCGATTCATAGATTTGAACAAAAGACTAATTTAAAAATACACATTAAAAATGGCAATTAGCAAAACCTAAGAAAAAACACGCACTTCAAACGTATTTAAGTCACACTGTATAAAATTAGACAAACATATAAAACATAACGAGGTGTCTAGCACAAAGTTTAATGAATGACATAATAAAAAAATAAGTGCACCATTCGTCAGTTGAGTTGCTATGCATTATCTTGCTGCTGTTTTCCGACAGCATATCAGTGCAAAAACCATTAGTCAAATTAAACAAGGTTTCAAGTGTTAAATTCTGTTTGATACTGGGAACTGATGATTTGCTATAACGAAAACATAGGTATGTTTTGCAGTAGACTTTGCTAAACATAAGCTTATGAATTATAGTAGCCTAACCTGTCTAAGTCTAATATTATAATAAGTTTCTTTATAAAAAAAAAAATAAAATAATCACAATTAATACTTACACAGATATATCTTCTACAATCAAAATGGTCGAGTTCAAATTTGAATCAATAAAACAGTTTATCGAGGAATTTGTAATTGTGCTTTGGTGATTGTTCTTCCTTATATTGACTAAGTATGTGAAAGTTAAATGAAAATACTGGACATCATTTCTTGTATCATTCCCTTCTTTTTAGTGTCATATTCTGCAAAAGTTGTAAAAATATTGCTATAATCAATAAATTTGCCATACACCACATACTGTCTAATATAACTAATTATTTCCCTTCTCTAATTATTATAACATTACATAATTCCGACGGTAGTTCTTTTAAAGAAAAACAAAGATTATATCATTTCGTCCTCAACAGTGAAAATATATAATACCTAACAAAATAATAGGTTACGGTATAAATTTTCTTTGATAATACCTGTTAAGGAATACTTTTGTTTACAAGTTATACATAGACCTCGACATAGACAAATATAATTTAAGCAAGTACATTTTATTGTTAAAATATAGAAATACATACCTACCTGCAACAGTCTCAGGTATCACCATTATGATAATCTAGATTCAACTGCCCTTATTGCTTCTTTAGTCTTTCCATCAATAAAAAATATTATTCTTAAATTGGTTCCTAGTTACTGGAATTTATGTTCAATTTTGCAATACTTAAATACACCATTATTAAACCACTGTTATGTTTCCGCAAGTGATCCATCAGCTGTTCCACTTTCTTGTTTACTGTTTACTAAAAAGTTAGGTTAGGTTACGAGAGACCAAAATTAAATAAAATACTGCCGTATTCCTCAAATGGGGAGGGCCATTCCCCAGTAACAACGGGCATTTACAACCGAGCATAAGATTTTTATTCTTACTCTAAGTTTAAAACGCTTTGTTCTCCCGATGAACGCATTTCGCCTATATTATTATATTATTTTTCTGTGGAAGGCGCACCCCGTTTCAAAGGCAGATAGATAGATGTTTGATGTTTATGTGGTTGCATAACAGCCGCTGTGCTGGATTAGAATAGATATTAACATAGGTCCCCCTTTTCTTTTAAAAATAAAATACGTAATATAGAATTGTGCACCATATAGTAAATAATATAATTATTTAAGCAGAATATTCACAACTTTGTTAAATATTCTTCAAAAGAAGTACATTTTGAGGATAGCGTTCTATGCTTTCCTTCTAACAAAATGATCAAATCAGGAAAGAATTCAGGGAATTAAAAATAATGATTCATTAATAACTAAAATATACAGGTTTAGTAATAATATGACATAGATAATATTTTTTAAATAGATTAGCTTACCTTGTTTAATTTGAAGGATTTTCTTACGAGTTTCGTATTTTCGCTGCCTATTTGGAGGTTCCATGTTTTCATGATTTTCTTGAATATTTTAGCATCTGTGGATTACTTACGGTGTGATGATGTATATGCTAATATATCATGGCTTAGCTTTCAAGTAATCAAAACTATTCTTTATCTTACGAAATTAGACTCCACGGCAGTAAATTTAGATATTATCAAAAACTCAAGAACTGACAGATTCGGAAAATGGCGGCTTTAGTAATAGGTTGGTTTTTAATGAACCAGGATCGGAAAATTCGATTGTCATGGCGAACAGCTCTCCGAATGGAAAAAATTTTCGTTAACTAACGAAATGATCGGCTTGATGACGTAAACTTAAATTATTTTTGTTTCCTGATATCGTGTTTCTTACACGCTACATCTAATGGATTAATGCATAAATCACCTCTCGCTAATCGCTTTGCAAATTTAGTGCCGGGCCCACAATATTGGTACCCGGGAAGATGTAACTCAAACGGAAGTTTTTTAATTAATGAATTCACTATAACACACCCAGTCTTAACTGAATGTTGAGAACGTCCACTTCGTTTGACAGACAGCATTTGAATGAATTGTAAAGTCCATTGTTCGATATAAAATACTTTTTTCGAAAATGCGTATCGTAAAGCTAAAACATAAACTAGAAATTGATAATCTTGATGCAAAAGTTGGATCTGGACATATAGGGAAGAATGTGAGGCGACGGCACGGTACTTTGTTACCATTATCCATTCGTGGATTACAAATAGGACCTTCCGATTTTGGAAAAACCAATATTATGATTGCTTTGCTTACGCACCCTCATACCGGACACGATAATGAAATAATGTCAATTATCGAAGAACTCCGTGAGGAAGGTATAATTTATTAAGTAATCTCCTAATTTGATCAGTATCTCGAGAGACGTGAGTTGAAACTATGAATCCTAGCAGTGAAAAAATAAAAATTGTCAATGAACTTCATAGGTCTGCGAGAAAAAATTTCCTAGGAGACGCACTATTATTAAAAGGTACGATGACTTATGGCAAATAGATTTGGCCGGAATGCAGCAATATACAATGTTCTGCTATGGGGTAGATCGTATTACAAAATTTTTTTATTGTAGGTTCGAACACAGCTTGTCCTTGAGGGATTTCCCCATTAAGGATGGCATGTTCACGCACGGGGTAGTTTGTATTTGATAATTTATTTATTTTAGTTTTGGACACAGTCTTTTTTGAACTGTCCCCTGCGAGGACTCTGTGTTCCATGTCATTGTTTGCCTGTGAATACAATCTACTTCCGGGTTGTCCTGTAATATTTTTACTTAAATTAAATTAAATTAAAATTTACTTAAAAAAATAGTCGCCATCGCAAATGGAGCTAAGGTCGACTTCGGGTTCCCTTTCCTGACTCTGTCTAGGAGAGGAGAAATTCATATCAAAGAGGGATTCTGGAGATTTAAGATCTCTTAGCGGTTTTC
Organism: Kuschelorhynchus macadamiae; assembly: GCA_030620095.1. NCBI lineage: Eukaryota > Metazoa > Arthropoda > Insecta > Coleoptera > Curculionidae > Kuschelorhynchus > Kuschelorhynchus macadamiae. The sequence goes on from JAUTXW010001878.1 coordinate 700,207, forward strand.
TCAATTCTAATGAACTGTCGTTAAATACTGTGTGCAAAGTGTCGCGCTTACGGTTAGTATTATCGAGCAACATGTTAGATTCTGTTGTAAGATTTGTATCATAATTAATATATTGTAGATTAGAATTAAGTTTATGATTTATTATTGAAGAGTGATTTGAGTATTCTCTTCCACGGGCTCCTCCATGTAGGTAGCTCCGGCAAAGGTTTGATGTAGATAATTTTTATAGGTGTCGTCGTGTCTTTTGTAGTATCCAGAGGCATTGTGAGACTAGCTTGATAAGCTTGTCAGGCACCCACCACTCACCCGAGGAAGATTGAGATGGTCGTTCCCCTCGCCAGGAGATAGAGTGAGCTGTTGCTCAAAGAGGGGGACGGTGTTGCTGGGCATGGTGAAAACTGATCTACCTCTCTTGGGAACCACTTCAGAAGTTGATGTGGCCATCGGTAGTCAGTGAAAAAATTTTATATAAAAAATTGAAAGTCCAGACCTGCTGGACAAACAAATTAAGAGCAACGGGAGTCAGTCGGGGTAAAGTCAACTTAAAACTAAGAAACGCTACCGGGTGGATACCTATTTCTTAGCCTAAGTCTTAGTTACAAAAATCTTACTGATTTATTTACTTATAAAGTCCTAGTTTATTATGGCTCTTGCCGTGTGTAGGCTTTTCCAAGTCCTTACACCACTAAAATATTTGACCTTTCGATCTTAAGTCGAAACGTTTAAAGAAAGCACTACGCACTGTCACTTTGAATGTTCAGTAAGCACTTTAAAATACTTTAGGTATGTTAAGTTTTTAAGTTTATACGTTGAGATTTATTTACAAAGTTCGCTCAACAGTTTATCCTTATAAAACAGGTAAATGACCACAAATACCTGTGTACTGTCTTTACTCACTTATCAGTTTTTGCTCAATAAAAATATAAATTAACAAATCGCTCGTATTTGTTAAGGTTTGACAAAATCAAAACACTGTGACTGCAACAGTAAAGTCTTTACGGTAACAACTTTAAAATCAATTTACAATATTTACTTAGTCTAAATCGAACTAACTAAATGAATATCTTTTTATCTATTAACGTTAAAAATATGTATGTATTTATCAACAAGAAAATAATTAAAAAAGTTCAAGATATGTATATTTTGTAATGGCAAAACTCAGAAAAATATTTAACTTAAAAATTTGCAAAAATTAAACTAAAAAAGATATTCCATTTCAAGCTTGCCAATTTCCCTATCTAATTATCCACCCGGGTCACGCCGCTTGGGATATTAGACGCGTAAATGTTTATAAAATATTAATAATAATAAGTTTAAAATTTTAGCAAAATATTGAACAGTTTATGATAGTTTTTATATATATGCAAAATTCGCAAAATATAAATATTAAATCAAAAAATAATTTTCAAGTATTAAATGCACGGTTTTCTAAGTGTTCCTTAGAATAAACAATCCTCCTGACTCAGGAGAGATTGAGAACTTCAGGGCTAAGTACTCTGGAGGGATCGTTAAAATTTTAAAAGAACGGATTCACCAAGCGTACTATAACTAGAACCCTATTCTAACTTTTTACAAGATCAAGTATAATACTTACAAATTTGTTTAAACAATTATGTTTATAAATAGCGCAAAATCAGAGAATATGCAATAATATTTTTTTATGTCAAAATCAGTATAAAAATGTGATTCGCCCAACTAAGGGTGGATCACAAAAACACAAGTCAAAACGAAATATATGTCACAAGATAATTATTACAAAAAGAGTCAAATTCGGTAATAAAAAATCACAAGTTTTTTAATGACAGTTTAGTAAGGTGAGCAAATCGTTAAACACTAATGAGCACAAGTTGAATTAAGCTTTTGGTAACTTAAATTGGAAACTTGATCTGGAGAACTTAACTGAACTTGATGAACGTTTACTAAGAGGAGACCAGAGCCTTAGCTTACCTATATCTTCCTCACGCAATTTCGACAGCCAGTTCTTCTTGTTCTTCCAGATGCCTCCTACTAGGACATAAATCAAGAGAACCTGATTTAATTCCCGAGGACGATCTTCACGATCTAAGCCCTACTCGGAACCAGTGTGCAAGGGAACCTTTCGGTACAGAGACCCGGCGAAATCCAACGGTGGGAATAATAGTGCAAGGTTCCTCTAGTTGTCTTCGGCTGTATCACTAATAGGGAGATAAGAAACGCACAAATAACACTGCAACCGGTGCTTAGGAGGACTTATGAAATAACTTGTCACTAACTAGTTCAAATCACGAAATGCTATGAACGAATTGCTGTTAACGAAATGCTAAAGAATCAAATTTCTGTCCATTTTTATATGTTTCTGCCTCGACGTCACGGTTACACCTTTTTGATAGCTCTAGACCAATCGTGGCTATTCTAGGCGAAGTTCCGTGAACGAAACTGTCGACATTTTTGGTCAGTTTCTGGCAATGTGTTGTTTTTGAGATCTGGGAATTTTTCACCAGGACCTGGTGCTTTCCTTCCGAGGTCTGTTTTCTCCTTTCCTGTTAAGTTTTTCGTGATAAGTTTTATTATATAAAATGCTTTCTTTAAATAGGGCTTTCATCCTGTGAAGGTCCCATTTGGATATTTGAATTTTTGATTTTTTGTTTTTGTGAAAATTCGAAAAATTTAAATTTTTTTCTTCCACAAATTTTTTGCTATTAATTTGGAATTTTGATATTTGGTAGTTTGAGTCATTCTGAACGTTTTCTGTCTAGTGACTTTTTTCGCTAGATGGTCGCGTTCAAAAGTTATGGACGTGGCGTCTTTTTTTAGGTGTGGCGTTCACGACGCTTTCATAAGTCGGTCATTTCTTATTATATCTTTTTGAAATTTATGTGCAAGGTAGCCCTAAGGGGTCTCTTTCAAATAGTCCTTACGGCCCTTGAATGCCTTTTATAGAAAATTTTTTATAAAGGTTTAAAATTTAAATTCTGAAAAATAACGTACTTGTAAATTCAAATCATTAAATTTTAAAGTAGATTTTCTCAGTTGTTTGTGAACGGATTTTGATGATTCTTTTACTAAAATGTTTGCTTTAATAGTGGCTTTTCGAAAATGTAAAAAATTTTGAAAAAATATTTAGATTTTTGAAAATATAAATCAGTTTTATTTTCAATAGAATTAATTAAGATAATGAAAAGATTTTTGTGTAGGCGTGAAGCGCATAAAAAACTAATCATTTCTACAAAGTTTCATTAAGTTATCTTAATGAGAAGTATTTTAAATTAATTGTTATAATTATGGAATTTCTGGAATCGACTAGGTCAAGTTAAACTCGGCGTGGTCGTTCCTGATTGCTGCGAAGGTACGAGTTCTGTATCTTCATTGGTTGAATTTTTTCCATCGAACTTTCAAGATTAGGCGTGGTAATTCGTTTACATTCGATTTGTTTCATGCTCTAGAAGATGCTTTCTAGGCCGGTTTTCCATTGTCTGTTATATGTAAAAGTATAGGGATACTTATTCTTTTATTTTGGCCTTGTTTTATGGGTATTTATTATTTTAATCATCCGAATGTAATATTACGACAACAAATGCAAACGATGGCTATCGTTATATCCTAGTGTGCATAAATTGCTACTCCAAATTTGTCTATACTATGGCAATTAGAAACAAGACTGGGGTTGAAGTCACTAAAGCAATGAAAGACATTTTTGAAGAAGCCGGATATACACCAACAAATCTGCAAAGCGATCAGGGTAAAGAATTTTTTAAGAACAAATTCCAAAATCTTGTCAAGGAATACAACATTAATCATTATTCGACGTACAGCGCTATAAAAGCAGTTATAGTTGAACGAGTCATACGCACGCTCAAAAATTCCTACAAATGGATACAACTTTTGCCGTCGATCACAAAAACCTATAACAATACGAAGCATCGTACTATTGGTACGAAACTAATAAACGTTAAATCCGTCACACGTATTAATGCATACAGTCAGATAAAAGTGGTTGCCAAAAAGTTCAAATTTCGTTTGGGTGAGGTAGTGCGTATAAGCAAATACAAAAGCGTCTTTGATAAAGGCTATACTTCCTTATGGTCAACGGAACAGTTTAAAACCGCAAAAGTTAACATTACCAATCCACCAACATACCTCTTGGAATCAGCAGGTGAGCCTATTAAAGGATGTTTTTATGAAGCTGAACTGCGAAAAACAAATAGTCCTAATGTTTATTTAGTAGAAAAAGTACATGGCCGCCCCAAGAACAATAATATTAATCAATTATTTGTTAGATGGTTAGGATTTTCAGATCAATTTAATTCATGGATTGATTGAATCAGATATTGTTTAAAATATTTTATTTGGTACTACTCTCTAACCTATCAAAATATGTATAATGGTTAAGATTACTATTAAAATAAATAAATCATGAACTTCAAACTTGTTTTATTTAAATAGGTACTTATATAATTATAAATTAAAATACTATTTTCCTCATATATGAGGACTCCTCGACAAACTGGAGCTATATTGATTTGTCTTCACTTTAAATTCTGAAATTAACATTACTTAACTACAACTTTTTTGTCTAAATCACGCATTCTGATTTTGCCTTTTTCAACTCTCTCGAGCACGTCCCTTTTTCTTGCTTCAATATTACCAATTTTTTCTTCAAACTGCTTCATCTGACTACGAATTATATTAAGAAAATCTGTATTCATTATATTTGTCATTTGTACACGTAATCAGTGAATTTCTTTTAGCGCATAATCCAGGGTAACAGCATCGCTACCCTTGGTCGGTATGGCGACATTGGTTAAAGATTTTCCTTGGATGTCATATTGACCATCTGGACTAAGCTTAAATCCAATTCCTGGTGACCCCCGCAATAAATGCTCTTTTTCATTAACCCTTTGACGTCCAAATTTATCAATTGTGTTGTTAACACGACTCATGTTTATCTAAAACTATTTTTTTTTTCGCCAAAAGTGCAGCAACATAAGGTATAAAATAAAGCTTGTGGGGTCTGTTACGTTAGTTAAATAGTTTCTCCAATTAACTGATCAACTTTCTTTTCAAGGTTAGATAATATTACTTCACTTATTTCTATTATCGTGTTTAAATATTTTCCTTGAATGTATCCAAGATTTACTAGTTTCTCTAATTAACTGATCAACTTTCTTTTCAAGGCTAGATAATATTACTTCACTTGTTTCTTTTATCAAATTCTATTTCGGACTTAAAATCAATAAATATTTCATTAATTTTGTGATGCAGTTCATTAAATAATTAGGCCAGTATTATCCGAAGCTTGTCAATTTCTTGAAGGAAATAGTCTCGGGTTACAATATCACTACCTTTCAAAGGGTCTGCGACGTTAGTTAAAGATTTGACTTGAATGTCATATTGATCATCAACAGTAAATTTAAAACCAATTCCTGGAGGACTGCGTAATGTTTGACAACCAAATTTATCAATTGTGACTCGTCCCATTCTTAACTAGTACTAAAGTAAAATTCAAAAATATTGGTTATATCCGAAAACTTAAAAATAGGGAAAATAAAAGAAATACAGTAATACTAATAATTTAATTGCAAAAAAAAAATACAATTCAAACTTTATTATGTAGGTACATTGTCTTTTTCGTAGTCTTCATTTGCTTTTCTAATCTACATCCATTTTATCGAACACCATTCTGGTCATCGTTGATACTGCTTTCAGGAACCGCATATTTTCGTACATCACTTTGGTCACCACTGATACTGATTTGAAGAACTTTAGCATGTTTTTGTAGATTTTCCTCTTGTTGTTTTTCAGCAGCTACTTCGTTAACACCCAAATCTTCGTATATCGATATCATTTGGAATATGTGGAATTTTCATTAAAAAAATCCTTTAGACCCTCCTCAAGCATTTCTGACCAAAAGGTATTCTAGGTGATACATCCATATACATACTTTTCACAAATATGTGCTCCTACAGATATATTGGTTAAATCATCCAAATATTTAATATACTTTTCTCGATCATCGACTCCAAACTGACTTAAAAGTGAAAGAATATCTTCAGATATTCTTCTTAGCTGTACTGCCAAATGTCGGATGTATGAGTACTGATTGTCGTAGCTCAAAGTGCTTACGTGGGAATCATACCTTTCAGTAACATCACCCATATCTAATTAGAAATACATGTGTAAGGAATCTATGATTCCGAATTTTGTTTCTAAAAACTCCCTTATTACATTTTTTATTTAATAAGCTTTTTAAATTATAATACAACAATGGTACCTTTAATGTTAAATATTATTATTCCAAAACATCAAAATTTAGTAAAATGACGTATTACCGTTGGCAAACACTCGCGAGCTCTGTCCTAAATAAGTCAAAGTGAATTTATCATGCGACTTATTTATATTTTCGACTATGTCCAACGGAAGAGCTAACAACGCGTTTTGGTAAAAATGATTGAAAAGTTTGATTATTAGTTCTATCATATAATGTTACCAGAATAGTTTTCCCAAAACGTATTATCATTAACTTCATTTTCTTAATAATATATACTTTTCCCACCGTTAATGATGTTATGGCTCTCCGCTCAACATCTTCGTTAAGCGTTTTATTAATTTCAACAAATGCTTTGAAATACTCATTATTAAAAATGGAATAAAAGTATTAAAAGTCAAAACACGAATATAGTATACCTAAAAGCACTATTTAAGAGCGAGTTCTCACTGCAAATGATTCGCGTCTCAATATGAAGTTTTCTATACTAACCAAGCCTTTTTGTGGAGGTAAACTTCAAGGTCGAACACCCCCTAACAATTTAAATAACAAACGCATCACTTAATATCAAGCACCCCCCACGAACCAGACACATCTAAAGGTCAAACAATTTGAAATTATCAAGGGTATTTCGTATAACACTACTCACAAAAAAATCTCAGGGTCATTTCAAAGTTAGACAATTTGGCCTTCAAAACATCTTCAAGGTCATTTCAATGTCAAACAATTTGTCCTTCAAAATATCAAGGTCAAATGGACCCAAGGTCAAGTAGGCGAGGCATCAAATTGACCTTCAAATTTTCAAGGTCAAATGGATCCAAGGTCAAGTGGGCGGGGACCCCGCAATGTCAAATGACGTCACAGGGTGAGGAAGGCAGGGACGTAAGAGGGGTGTCCAAAGGTTACATTATTACACTACTGTTGTGTCCTTGATGATGAGCCTCTGGTAGTTTCTGGTTGCTATGACTTTGTCCTGGATGGCAAGTAGGAAGCTTTCTGTTTCGAGAAACAGTTGTTTTTCTTGTAACCATGTCTATGAAAGCTTTTTATGTATGTGGTCTTGCTTCATGTGTATCTGTGTCTTCCGTGGAGTGTGTTTTCAGACCAGGTGTTCATTTTTTCTGATTGTTTTTGTAGATTTTCCTCTTGTTGTTTTTCAGCAGCTACTTCGTTAACACCCAAATCTTCGTATATCGATATCATTTGGAATATGTGGAATTTTCATTAAAAAAATCCTTTAGACCCTCCTCAAGCATTTCTGACCAAAAGGTATTCTAGGTGATACATCCATATACATACTTTTCACAAATATGTGCTCCTACAGATAAATTGGTTAAATCATCCAAATATTTAATATACTTTTCTCGATCATCGACTCCAAACTGACTTAAAAGTGAAAGAATATCTTCAGATATTCTTCTTAGCTGTACTGCCAAATGTCGGATGTATGAGTACTGATTGTCGTAGCTCAAAGTGCTTACGTGGGAATCATACCTTTCAGTAACATCACCCATATCTAATTAGAAATACATGTGTAAGGAATCTATGATTCCGAATTTTGTTTCTAAAAACTCCCTTAGTACATTTTTTATTTAATAAGCTTTTTAAATTATAATACAACAATGGTACCTTTAATGTTAAATATTATTATTCCAAAACATCAAAATTTAGTAAAATGACGTATTACCGTTGGCAAACACTCGCGAGCTCTGTCCTAAATAAGTCAAAGTGAATTTATCATGCGACTTATTTATATTTTCGACTATGTCCAACGGAAGAGCTAACAACGCGTTTTGGTAAAAATGATTGAAAAGTTTGATTATTAGTTCTATCATATAATGTTACCAGAATAGTTTTCCCAAAACGTATTATCATTAACTTCATTTTCTTAATAATATATACTTTTCCCACCGTTAATGATGTTATGGCTCTCCGCTCAACATCTTCGTTAAGCGTTTTATTAATTTCAACAAATGCTTTGAAATACTCATTATTAAAAATGGAATAAAAGTATTAAAAGTCAAAACACGAATATAGTATACCTAAAAGCACTATTTAAGAGCGAGTTCTCACTGCAAATGATTCGCGTCTCAATATGAAGTTTTCTATACTAACCAAGCCTTTTTGTGGAGGTAAACTTCAAGGTCGAACACCCCCTAACAATTTAAATAACAAACGCATCACTTAATATCAAGCACCCCCCACGAACCAGACACATCTAAAGGTCAAACAATTTGAAATTATCAAGGGTATTTCGTATAACACTACTCACAAAAAAATCTCAGGGTCATTTCAAAGTTAGACAATTTGGCCTTCAAAACATCTTCAAGGTCATTTCAATGTCAAACAATTTATCCTTCAAAATATCAAGGTCAAATGGACCCAAGGTCAAGTAGGCGAGGCATCAAATTGACCTTCAAATTTTCAAGGTCAAATGGATCCAAGGTCAAGTGGGCGGGGACCCCGCAATGTCAAATGACGTCACAGGGTGAGGAAGGCAGGGACGTAAGAGGGGGGTCCAAAGGTTACATTATTACACTACTGTTGTGTCCTTGATGATGAGCCTCTGGTAGTTTCTGGTTGCTATGACTTTGTCCTGGATGGCAAGTAGGAAGCTTTCTGTTTCGAGAAACAGTTGTTTTTCTTGTAACCATGTCTATGAAAGCTTTTTATGTATGTGGTCTTGCTTCATGTGTATCTGTGTCTTCCGTGGAGTGTGTTTTCAGACCAGGTGTTCATTTTTTCTGATTGGATGTGACTGTGTGCATTTGCTACGTGGCTCGTTTGAGACAGGCCGAGCGGTGTATAATTCTTGTCTACCTTCACTATTGCCTTGTGGAGGTTAGTTTGTTTGTTGTGGAAGAATTTTCTGAGTTCGTAAATTTGTTTTTTATTTAGCTTATGATTATAATTCCTCTCCCTCGTTCTTTTCTCTCGATGGTGAGTCTTTCCTTGCATCCGTTGGGATGTGACTTCCTATGTTTAGTGAATTCAGAGCGTATGAGAGTGTGAATGTTTTCTATGTCTGTGTGTGACCATTTAATGATACCAAACGAATACGTAAGAATAGGTATGGCGAAGGTGTTAATACCTTTCGTTAGATTTTCAGTTTTCTTTTTAGTAGTTTTGTGGGTCTGGTTTTAAATTCCGTCTTGAGCTCCGATTTGATATTAGTGTGGTTAATTTTGGTGCTTTGATGGAAGCCTAGATATCTGTATGTATGATATCTATGGTTTCATTGTTGGTTGTTTCCGTCGTAGGGTAGTCTTTTTACTGTTCTTTGTCGATATGAAGTAGCTTGCGTTTACTTATACCAAATTCCATGTTGATGTCCAGGTTAAACGTTTTTGTGATTTTAAGGAGTTTCTTTAGCTGTGCCTTTCTTTGCGTATAATTTTATATCATCCATGTACAAGAGATAGTTTATTTTGTGTAGGTTATTTTTTGTTGTTTAATTTGGAATCCGAAGTTTGTGTTATTCAGTGTGTTTGAGAGTGGATTGAGACAGAGGCAGAACCACAAAGCGCTGAATGAATCTCCCTGGATTATACCTCGTCTGATGTAGATCTGATCTGTTGATTTCAGTTTTCCACGTACTCATGATTTGCATAAGAAATTGCCTGATATTTTGACTGACTTCCTATAATTTTAGCACTCTGGTCAAAGGTTTTTTATAATCTATGTAACCAGTCTGAAAGTTTTTATGATTTTTCCTGGTTTGTTCCATGATGACGCTGTCGCTCGGCTGTTTTTCCTGCACCCTTTTTGCTCTGGCGTTAGAATGTTTTTGTGTGCTAGATGTTGTTCTATTCTCCTGGTAATTGTGGCTGGGATGATCTTATATAGGGTTGGAAGGAACGTAATAGGTCCATAATTTGACGGGTTCTTAGAGTCTGAGTTCTTGGTTTTAAGGTATGTTATTCCTTGTGTGAGAAAACTGGGAAGTGTGCTAGGTTTTAAAATAATTTTACTAATTTGGCTAGTGAGAGCGTCATATGTGGAGGTAAACTGTTTGTACCAGAAGTTATTAATGTTATCTATACTAGGAAATCTCCAGTTATGCGTGTATTTGATTATTTCTGCAACTTCTTGTGTTGTCATTACAAAGTCCTCTTGTTCCTCCAAACACTTAACCCTGTCTTCTTCCGTTTTAATCGATGAAGTTTGTTTGGTCGGTGGTTCTATTACTAGGACCTCCTCATTGCTCATGGTTTTTTGGTAGAACTGTTTTTCGCTTCTTCGAAACAGGCTGTCAGCGTCTTTTCTTTCTTTGTATCTTCGGAGTCTTGCGGCAGACACTCGGGAATTATGTGTTGGTTGATGGTCTTTAGGATTTTATATGGATCACGTTTGAAGATTACACAAGGAATAGGATCTCTTATTGTAGGATCGGTGCCTGACCATTTGTTTAGATGTGACTCCATTTCTACTTTGACTGCTTGTGTGAGAGAGCTTCGTTCCTACTGAAGTTGCAGATCCTCTTGCGCAAGGTTGAGCTGATTTGTATGTGGGATCGGATCGGCATTTTAATCTATTACTCTCTGTTCTGTGATAAGTGATTTGTATTTTGTATATTGTGCTATGAAAAGTGTATGTAGTTTATGTCCGTATCTTGATGAAATTGTCTCAAGTTTGGTAGTGGTGTAGTAGGAATGCATCACCGTTCGATTCGTTTCATCTGTCCATTTTAACCACTTCCTTGGTTTACCTGCCTCGGTAGTTGCAGGTAGTCATTGCGATGTATCTGCTGTTGTAATGGGCTTAAGTTCTTGTGTTTGGCTAGCAACTGTGTCAGATGTATTTGTGTATCCATTTGGGCAGCGCAAGATCCGTTCGCTCGATTCTGTAATGCAGTTCAAGCATTTCCTTGCCTTTCCCGCCTTGGTGGGTGCCAGCTTAGCCAGCAAAACACATTTGGTGGGTCTATTTTCCTTTGCTAGGTCGTGATCGTTTCGGTCGAGCTGTCCTTTCCTCCAACGTCCTCGACCGTTACGCTGCTCGCCCGATTCTTATTTTAATTTAATTTTATTGTTTGGGTTGATTGTTTTGGAGTGTAAGAGCTTGAAGTGTCTCTCTTTAATACACATCTGGTTTTTTTTGTTGTTCTTGGTTTCGAGAAAATATGGAAGATGTGCTTCTGAGTTACCGAGAGAGCAAATATTTATAGGCTCGTTCCGTATATACTGGTTTTGCTCATGAACTTAGTAGTAGTTGAAGTCCTTCAAATATCTATTTTGTTGTAGGTACTTCAATGCGTCTTCTCGAACTTTGGCATGATTGTTTTGATGACCGTGTATGTGCAAGCTGACTGATCGGAACAGACAACTTCCGTCCCTAGCAATGTCGGCTCTGATGAAAATCTCGGAAATAGGTTCGGCTGTAGCAGTTTTTTCAGCAAAGGCCCGCCTATTCAGCCTTTCATCACCACCGTCCCGCATGCTCTCACCTTTAGCAGTGGCTCCAAAGGTGCCCTGCCGATCCCCAGGCAGCGGCTCTGTTCCTCGGCTCGATATTTTCTCCATTTTCATGGGTGTGCCACCATTTAACCCCGGTGGCTCGGGTAACTCGGGTTCGTGGGGACGTCACTCCCCACGCAACTTAACCGAGGCTAGTTGCCCCGTGGGGTTTTAAAGTTAAGGAGGGGTTTAGGGTGGGTAGGGTGTGGAGAGGGTAGGGATACTGGGTATTTAGGACAGCGGACAGCTGGACGCCGCTGACATTACGGATTACGCATTACCCTAGCATCGCAATACTGCTGGATGCAGTACCTAGACCGTCAGACTTATTTATTATTATTATTATTATTATTATGACTTCTTGTCTCACAGTATTCCTGTGGTTGTATTTTATACTGAAGGGTTATACCAAGTCAGTACAAAAAATAAAAATAAAAAAAAGGAAATGGAAAAAAAAACAACTATTGTATATTAAGAAATGATCTAACTATGCTACATGTTTTCAAAATGACCGATTTCTGGATGTTCCTGTGAAAGTCCTAATTGAGCCAAATGCGGTGCAAACGTTGTTGTGAGACCTGCTACTGATATCACGAGAGGAACAATGACGACTCTTTCCTGCTTCCACAGCCTTTTTACTTCCATTGCCAAGTCGGTGTATTTGGCGATCTTCTCACTGTATTTCGCTTGGATGTTCTCGTCGTTGGGGACAGCCATGTCAATCAATTAAGTTGTTTTTATCTTTTTTGGATTGAAAGGTGATATCGGGTCTATTTGCGGGGATTGTTTTATCTGTGTGGATGTCAATGTCCCAGTAAAGCTTGTAGTCTTCGTTTTCAAGTATAGATGTTGGTGTATAATGGGTAGTAAGGGTCTGTGTTCTCTCTTAGTTTGTATGTTGTGGCTTATGCTTGATGAACGACCTTCGCTGCTGAGTTGTGTCTTGCGGTGTATTCAGTTCAATATATATATATATATATATATATATATATATATATATATATATATATATATATATATATATATATATATATATATATATATATATATATATATATATATATATATATATATATATATATATATATATATATATATATATATATATATATATATATCTCTCTTTTTCTTAAACCTTAAATATTATAATATAGTGTTTAGTTTTCTTGGGTATAGGTTTATGTTTTATAATGAAACTTGCTATTTCCTTGACGTTTCGCCCGTCTTAGAAGGCTTTTTCAAAAGGTCTTATTTATTATTTAGGTTTTTTTCCATTTTCAAATTACATGTTAAACCTACAATAATTTTGAAATTTTACAAATCGTTAACATTGATATAAAACTTACATTTAAAATATCGTATATCTTAGAATAAAAAGGAACAATACATTTTAAAATTTAAACGAAAATGGGACAAAAACAGGAACATGTATTCGAGGTATGTACCAATTTCTGTTTCTGGTTTTGTCCCATTTTTGTTTAAATTTTAAAATGTATTGTTCCTTTTTATTCTAAGATATACGCTATTTTAAATGTAAGTTTTATATCAATGTTAACAATTTGTAAAATTTCAAAATTATTTTATGTTTAACATGTATTTTCAAAACGGAAAAAACTTAAATAAGAAAACTAAACACTAAATATATATATATATATATATATATATATATATATATATATATATATATATATATATATATATATATATATATATATAGAGACTCTATTCGGACGCGAGAAAGAAAGCTTCGAAAATGCCAAATGTGATTTTGGCGAAACGTCAGCAAAACTGTTCTTTTCAGAACGACAGTAGTGAACGGATGTACACCCGGAATGAAAACACATTGTATTTTTCCATCCGTGAAGGAGTATATATATATATATATATATATATATATATATATATATATATATATATATATATATATATATATATATATATATATATATATATATATATATATATATATATATATATATATATATATATATATATATATATATATATATATATATATATATATATATATATATATATATATATATATATATATATATATATATATATATATATATATATATATATATATATATATATATATATATATTTGTTTTACGAAGACGAAAATTTCCTGTTAAATTGGCTTTTATCATTACATATGCCCGAAGTAAAAATTTTAGAAAACGAGGGAAAACAAGGAAGGCTTCTAAAAGGATCGGCAATAGTATTTTCAAGAAACATTGTTTACCGAGAAGTTCCTATAAAGGTAAATCCAGAAATGCATATTTTCAAGGAACAGAGGGTGTCAATTTCTGTCAAAATGTCTAATTTTATCTGCTATTGATATTTAATTTTTGATTTTATATAACGCAAAACGTCACATTGTGCGCAGTCTTGAATTTTTTATATACAAAAGGGTCAAATTGTATTATTACACGGACTCTGTAAGGATGCGAAATTTGAAGTTAAGCCCTTATGTGGCAATGGGTGAAAAATCTCCTGCAATATTTGAATCAGACAGAAAAGCAGGGCTGGTAAAACGATGGTAAAAAGTTGGACCACGCGAGAAATCGAGGTAGTATCACGTCCTCTAATCAGCAAATCATTCAAAATAATTAATGATCAAAATGTTATTATTAAAGGGAGTTAAGCAATATTCCGTCAAAATATGTGAACTGTTTGTTAAAATTGTAAGATTATAAATATACAAACAAAATATTGACTACGCAAAAATGAATATCAATAGTAGTATTATTTAACTGGTTGTTTTTTCTAGTAATATTTATGTAATGTTTAACCTAATAAAGTTTTCTTTATATGGCTGGTAATTTTCCAATGAGGTCAATGGCAAAATTAAAAAAAATGACAGCATATCTTCCTCCCAATTTTTCCAAAATGTTTAATAAGCATTTAATAAAAAAATGGTGTAGAGGGATCCAACGATAATGTATAAGCGGATAATGCAATTCGCATTATATGCACCATATTCAAAAATCATAAATATTTCTAAACTAGGTAATAAGATTCTAGAAATCTTGATTCTTGAGGTTAACCCGAAGAATGACTTAACTACGTTCCGTTTTCGAAAGGCATGTCCTGATCTAATTGACTAAAGCTGTGAAAAGAGGAAGTTAATTTGGCCCACATTGTTTAATAAAAGATAAGTAGCTACTATATATTTAATTTTGACTATTGTAGGTTTGTTCAAGTAGAAACCGGTTTTTTTTGGAAATGGTGGCTTAAGCAAAACGATGAAATCAAAGATGCAGTGAAAATTTTAGTGAATAATGGATAGTTGGAATTCATTGGAGGTGGTTGGTCTATGAATGATGAAGCAGTCACTTATTATCAAACAATTATAGATCAAATGACATGGGGGCTAAGGTATATACAATGTCCGTCATAATGTTGCATACAAATAAGATTCTATTAGTATTATTTTCTCAGAAAATGTCACTCTTTTCAAAAGTTGTTCCGTCCGTAAAGTAAATGTTATAAAGATGCGTGCAAATTTTGAACGCGAAGAAAAAGGTTTGTATTTAGTGTAAAGGTGCATTTTAAATTCTAGTAGCGCGCTTTCGGCAAAAGTGTGATCTTATACTTGTAATATTGTTGTTTCGAAACCCGAATGTTTGTGCTTTTCAATTAAAGTTATTAATACATATAAATAAAGATATCAAAATGGAGACTTCTTAGGAAAATATTGTTTTAGATAACACTAAGGATCATAATTTTATCGAAAGCTCTTAGCTAGAATTTTAAATAGACCTTAACTTTTTAAACAAAACAGAATATTAAAAGAAAATGTTGGTTGGTTAAATAAGTTATAGCCATGCGCTTTTCTGACACAGTGTTGCCATATTTTCCTCAACAACCTCAATGCGACTTTTCAATTTATTTATCCATTTTTCTATTAAATAGTTTATAGCATAAAATTACTTCCAAAAATATGTGTTTTGCTAACCCGATGAGCCAACCTCTTCACCAAAAAAAAAAACTAAATCTGATAAATATGTTTAATTGGCATTAACATGTGTGTAAGCGGAGAATTAGCCTAAACCTTCAATGTATTTCACTTCACTGACTGGAAGGCCTATAAGATCCTTTCAGTTTAACCCATTTTAAGGTTTTGTAAAACATATCTGTTCACTCCCGCTCCGAGTTATTGATTGTCCATCAGCTCTTCTCGCCCCGGCCTAGGCTCCAGCTGACGGATACTTATAATAACTAAAGCTACTACAACCATTTTCTTTCTTCTCTTCTTTTGTTTTTATTTATTTTTCTTTCACTATAGTCAGTATATACACAAATGCCTGTCTAGTCAAAATATAAAGTTTATGAGACAAAGTCTTGCATCCAAGCAGGAGGTTTTCTCACTCTAATTAAATAATAACTTACTGATATGCGAAGTTTCCAAGAGCTTTGTACTAGAATCACTGTTTTTCTTATAGTATCTAATTCGCTTCTCCCACTCAAATACTTTTTAAATTTGATGAATTTCTTCTATATTTAACTTCTAAAGGGAATTCAATATTATCGAATTTCCTTGGAAACGCCTTGAAATTGTACCGTGTAACATGGAGTTGTTAATTCGTTAATTTCATTTTTCTTATTTTAATTCGCTCGACCACCTTGGGCCCTGGTGCTACTTAGATATTAGATCGGCTGTTCGTTTTATTCATAATTTCTCATTTAAAAACAGAAACATAAGCCTTGTCATGTTTTTAAGACACCCCGTATATTTTTTTATTTTATTTATGATCCTACTTTGATACTTTTAAATTTATCTTTAGTTGCTATACCAATTTTATTTTTTTAGAAAAAAAAAACAGAGAACCGGTAGCAGAATGTTGAGAAATTACTTTATTTTATTTTGTATTCTTATCAATTAATTTGGTGTATCTCAATTATACGTTAAAATCCCGTTGTGATGGTGCAAATTAAGAGTGCTTGGTCTCCAATACTTAAATATTACTGCCTTTTGGATGTTGGGATTGGTTAGCATAATCCTTCGCAATCATTTTTCTTTCCCAAACTCTCTTATATTTCATTAGGTTATTCTGATAACCCAGAATGTTGATTAATTTATCCTGCAGTTTCCTGCCCAACTTTAGAAATGCTAGGGAGACTCCCGTAGTTAAATAAGGTATGGTTCTATAACCAAAAAGGTATTCACCTAAAGCTGTCTTTGAGATTTTGCAGTTGTACTTCCCCATTGGCCTGTGATCACTTTGAAGTAACATGATACAAACTTATGTTATTCTCATCACACCAATGTTTAAATTCTTTTGCAACGAAATGAGGCATATTGGCACATGTAATCGATAAAGGTAGACCAAAAAAAAAAAATATTTTTTTAAGAACTTTAATAGTTGTAGACATAGTGATTTTCCTCATTATTTTTTCGTGGTAATATCTGCTATAAAAGTCAACTATTACATTCTCATGTTAAAAGCCTAGACAAAACGTCTGCTATATTGTCTTTTCCTGGTATATATTTCACAATATATTTATACCTTTGGAGTCGCAAAATCCATCATTCTAGTCTAGCGCTTGGTTTTGCCTTTGTAGAAATAAAATTCGAAGGGCTTGTGGTATGTTAAAATCTAAAATTCGCCAAAATAAAAATAGTAATGGAAGCGTTCCCAAAAATCACATTCTTCTTTTTTTTTTCATTTTACCCCAGTCATTTTTACTTAAAACATTGCAAGATGAAACCGAATCTCCTATAAATTGGTTTATGAAACAAAAATTACTGGTTTGAATCTAAGTAAATTGTGACTTATAGTTTTTAAGTAATATTATTAGGTCACAGGGGCTCAATTCGTAAATAAAAAGTTACTGTTACTTAATACTTCTACTACCATTACTTTAAATATCAGTAATATATCAATTTTATTATTCCAAATATAGTTTTTGTTTTAGAAAACTAAACGATACGTTTGGAGAATGCGGTCGTCCCAGAGTAACGTGGCAAATTGATCCATTTGGACATAGTAGAGAAATTGCGTCGATATTCGCTCAAATGGGTTATGATGGTTTCTTTGTAAACAGAATTGATTATCAAGATCTTTTGATTAGATCTTCTAATGGTTCATTGGAATTTATTTGGAGAGGCGATCCGGATAATTTAGGTAATATCAAAGATAGATATTCTATTTACAGACAATCCATCCAGTGTAAAATAAAAAACCCTCTAAATATGTCGCAACTTTGCACTGGTTCTCTACTATGGGGACTACCTCATAGTAGGGAACCATCGAGAGATTTCCGCGTGTGTAGCAGTCTCGTACCTCCGAATTCGATTAAGCATACAAATAGTTCTAAACAAATAGGCCTAATTCGCGCCTAATCTAGGTTTAAACAGCGACGCGATAAATTAAACGTTGTGAAATTATTATGGACCATCTATGAGAAGTATTATTATCGGTCTTTGGTAATATTTAATAAATATAAGTTAATGTTTAATCTAGGGGTATGGTGGCCTAAGGCGCAACTTAGGGCTTCCAAGGGGGCAACGGTTTGCTTCCTATCGAAAAATTGTTTTATACGCTCATATTTAAATATAACTTATATTACAAAATATAGGTTATATGAAATATAAACAGCGAACTGTTAGACAAACCGACGGAAATTTAATATAGAATATTTCTATTCTGCTTGTCTGCACATTTATAAAATAGAATAGCAATCGTAACGGCAGCTTTCAAGGGAAAAACAGAAACCTAAAATAAACATGGATGATCGAAGTTTAGCCCATACTGATTTTTTTAGACTCTCATAAAAACGTTTGTATTAAGGAATATATGGGAAATAAAATAATTAAGTTTTATAGATAGATATAGAATATAAATAATAATAGCCTTTGAAAGAATTATAATGTGGTTTAAAGTTATATTTCCATATACACAAGACATACACTGTATAATATTATTGTTATTTGTAATTAAGTAATCTGATTCCCATCGTGCCTTAAGCGTTCGATGTTGAATTGAATTTTTCGATTTTGACCAGACACCTATATGTACTTATTTTAAAAACCTACATACAATGGTGCAAAACACATCTTAGTACAAGCAATAATTTTACTCATAGGAATAAAAACACCCAATAAAACGGTGAATTCCTACTATTAAAATTAAAATATAAGCTAGATTTCGTAACGTAAATCAAACTTTAGAGTCTTATTGCACGTCGAAAAACCTTTTAACTTTTAACTAGTAAATGAAACACAAACTTTAAATTTTGTAAATTATATAAAATTAGTTAAAATGAATTCCGTAACGTAACAAGATGGTTTATAGAAAAGCATTAAAATCAGAATACTCTGTAATTATTAGAAAAGTCCAATACTTACTAACTCTTACTTAGCTTCACGATTATCAAAGAATTTTAATTAGTGATCACGTGGGGAATAAAATAAATAAAATACTTTTAATACTTTAAGAATTTTTACTTTTTTTTAAATAGCGCTAGAGCGCTTATTAAAGTGTGCTAAATTTAAAATTTTTATTTTCACTGATTGATAAATAGAAGGTACAAAGTTTGATGTTTGGATTTTTTTTCTTTTCAATCTGGTATGCGAAATATTTATGAAATATGCAACCCTATTAGTTTTATCTACGAGTTTAATATCTAGTCTGTTACTGACCACTAGTTTGCCAGTTAAAATAGTAGTGTTCAGTATAAGCGATAAGAATCGTTCAAGAATTGGATATGGTACGTATTTGAAATATTGTTCTTCCTCTCCTAGTAGGTTTGCATATAATACAATGTAGGTTATGCTTTTTTGCTTTCTGCCGGCGCTAGAGTTTCACATCCTGATATAATCTGCTGCTCTATGACGTTCGATTGCACATTCGATATTTATCGTTATCTATGAGGACTTTTTGGATATGCTTCTTGTAATTCCAGGTTGCTATTATTCCGTCCTAAATGGCAACCAAGAAACCTTCCTTTTTTGTGTACAGCTGCCCATTGGTACGCCAGTTCATAGATTTATTTTTCGCTGATTTATTCAAGTATTTCCGCGATTGTTGTTACCTCTTTAAGATCATCTACTCTAGTTGTAAATCTGAATAATTATCATATAAAGAGATTAATCTATGCAGTTTTGAACAGCTTTGTTCGATGGAAGAATTCCTTTAAGTTATTGGATTGCCGGATCAAATCAACCAGTCCTCTTTCTCCACTCGATAGAAGCAAGTATAACCTTTCAGTACGTACATGCTGATGTATTCTGTTTTCGGGGTCATTAGTGTCCGACTTGCCCTATTAAGCTTCTCCAGATCCGTGTTATTATATCATTATTATTATTATGACTTAGCCTTAAGGATTTTGTATTTATGCTAGGCATCTTAGATATCAAAAGGATTAAGCTCTGGGAGGATCCTCTCCAGGTCACCGGGCTCTAGGAGTTGTGACGTTCTCCTGTGTTTCCCATGTATTTCCGGACGATCGTGATGTTGCGAGTAGTACGGCATTCTGCATGGTCTTGTAGAAATGCTCACCGAGTCCCAACAGCTTGAGATTTTATAGTAGGCTGTTTGGTATAACCCCTGTTGTTGATAAAATAATAGGGATAGTTCCGATATTCCTCTTCTGCCATTGCCTTCTTATTTGCGCTTCTAGGTCTCGGTACTTCGATACTTTCTTAGCATATTTATTTAGCAGATTGTTGTTATTTGGAATAGCCCCATCTAAATGTGGTGTTTTCCTGGCAGCTTTATCATTAATATTATTATTATTATTATTATTATTATGACTTATTGTCTCACAATATTCCTGTGGTTGTCTTTTGTACTGACGGGTTATACCAAGTCAGTACAAAAAAAAATAAAAAAAAGGAAATGAAAAAAAAAAACATCTATTGTGTATTAAGAAATGATCTAACTATGCTACATGTTTTCAAAATGACCGATTTCTGGATGTCCTTGTGAATGTCTGTATTAAGTCCTAATTGAGCCAAATGCGGTGTAAACGTTGTTGGGGTGAGACCTGTTACTGATATGACGAGAGGAACAATGATGACTCTTTCCTGTTTCCACAGCCTTTTTACTTCCATTGCCAAATCGGTGTATTTGGCGATCTTCTCACTGTATTTTGCTTGGATATTCTCGTCGTTGGGGACAGCCATGTCAATTATATAAGTGATTTTCTCGTTTTTGGATTGAAAGGTGATATCGGGTCTATTTGTGGGGATTGTTTTATCTGTGTGGATGTCAATGTCCCAGTAGTGTAGTCTTCGTTTTCAAGTATAGATGTTGGTGTATAATGGTAGTAAGGGTCTGTGTTCTACGTTAGTTCGTATGTTGTGGCTAATGCTTGATATACGACCTTCGCTGCTGAGTTGTGTCTCGCGGTGTATTCAGTTCCGTCCATTATTCTACATCCACTCGTTATGTGATCGATCGTTTCTCTCTGCTGGTGACATCTCCTACACCTCTCGTCTTGAATGGTTGTGTCCTTGATGATGTGCTTTCGGTAGTTTCTGGTTGCTATGACTTTATCCTGGATGGCAAGCAGAAAGCCTTCTGTTTCAGGGAATAGCTGCCCTTCTTGTAACCACGTATATGAAAGCTTTTTATGTATATGGTCTTGCTTTATGTGGTATCTGTGTCTTCCGTGAAGTGTTTTTTCAGACCAGGTGTTCATCTTTTCTAGTCGTTATTGGATGTGACTGTGTGCGTCTGCTGCGTGGCTCGTTTGAGACAGGTCGAGCGGTATATAATTCTTGTCTGCCTTCACTATTACCTTGTGGAGGTTAGTTTGTTTGTTGTGGAAGAATTCTCTGAGTTCGTAAATTTGTTTTTTATTTAGCGATTGTATATCTATAATTCCCCTTCCTCCTTCTTTTCTCTCGATGGTGAGTCTTTCCTTGCATGCGTTGGGATGTAACTTCCTGTGTTTAGTGAATTCAGTGCGTATGAGAATGTGAATGATTTCTATGTCTGTGTGTGACCATTTAATGATACCAAACGAATACGTAAGAATAGGTATGGCGAAGGTGTTAATAGCTTTCGTTAGATTTCTGGAATTCAATTTTGTTTTTAGTTTGGTTTTAATTCCGTCTTGGGCTCTGATTTGATATGAGTGTGGTTAATTTTGGTGCTTTGATGGAAGCCTAGGTATCTGTACGTTTCTTCTTTGAGCATGTTATCTATAGCTTCATTGTTGATTGTTTCCCCCGTAGGGTCATCTTTTCACTGCCCTTGTTGATATGAAGTAGCTTGCATTTACTTATACCAAATTCCATGTTGATGTTCGGGGTAAACGTTTCTGTGATTTTAAGGAGTTCCTTTAGCTGTGCCTTTGTGCTTGCATATAATTTTATGTCATCCATGTACAAGAGATGGTTTATTTTGTGTAGGTTATTTTTTTGGTGTTTAATTTGGAATCCGAAGTTTGTGTTATTCAGTGTGTTTGAGAGTGGATTGCGACAGAGGCAGAACCACAAAGCGCTGAGTGAATCTCCCTGGAACATACCTCGTCTTATGTAGATCTCTTCTGTTTCGATGTGCTCTTTTTGTGTTCTCAAGTTGATTTTAGTTTTCCACGTACTCATGATTTGCGTAAGAAATTGCCTGATGTTTTTATTGACTTTATATAATTCTAGTACTCTGGTTAGCCAACTGTGGGGTATCGAATCAAAGGCTTTTTTATAATCTAAGTAACCAGTATGAAGGTTTCTATAATTTTTCCTGGTTTGTTCCATGATGACGCTATCTATAATGAGCTGCTCCTTGCATCCTCGGCCCTTTTTTCCTGGACCCTTTTTGTTCTGCCCTTGTGTGCTAGATGTTGTTCTATTCTCCTGATAATTGTGGCTGTGATGATTTTATATAGGGTTGGAAAGCACGTAATAGGTCGGTAATTTGACGGGTTCTTATTGTCTGAATTTTTGGATTTAAGGTGTGTTATTCCTTGGGTGAGAACTGGGGAGTGTGTTAGGTTTTAAAATAATTTCATTAATTTGGCGAGCGAGAGCTTTATGTGTGGAGATAAACTGTTTGTACCAGAAGTTATAAATGTAATCTATTCCAGGACATCTCCAGTTATGAGTGTATTTGATTGTTTTTGCAACCTCTTGTGTTGTCATTGCAAAGTCCTCTTGTTCCTCTAAGCACTTGTGTCTGTCTTCTTCCGCTTTAACCCATGAAGCGTTATTATTGTGTAGTTTCGGTTCTGACCAAATACTTTTCCAGTATACTGTGATCTCTTGTTTGGTCGGTGGTTCTATTACTCGTGCCTCCTCATTGCTCATGATTTTTTGGTAGAACTGTTTTTTGCTTCTTCGGTTGTTAGCGTCCTTTCTTTCATTTGATTCTGTGTATCTTCGGAGTCTTGCGGCATACACAGATAATTTTTGCTTCAGAGTATCAAGGATTTCTGTAAGCGTGTAATCAGGAGATGCAGATTTGATTTTCTCTACATTTTGTGTGATACGTTTTGACTTGTTGCCGTTCATGGATTGGGTAAGATGTCCCAATTCTTTTCTAATTTTGTTAATTTTGTTTTCGATCCTTATCTGCCATTTGAATTTTGGTTTTATGTTGTTGGTGTTTCTGTGTCGTGGCGAGAGTTTCTGATTGTTCTGTGTTATCGTGGTTATAGCTGCTGCGTAGATCACTGTATCAATGTCCTCAATTGTGCTCGCATTCGTTGTGTACTCGGGAATTATGTGTTCGTTGATGGTCTTTAGGATTTTATGTATGTCCCGTTTGAAGATTACACGAGGAATAGGATCTCTTATTGTAGGATTGGAGCCTGACCATTTGTTTAGATGTGACTTCATTTCTACTTTGATTGCTGGTGTGAGAGACGGTCCGAGGTGTAGCTGTGTGTATGGTGCTTTGGGCGAATGATTCACTTGTCCTCTGTGCTGTATGGTGCTTGTCATCTGTCGTGGGTTGTTGCTGGGTGCTTCGCCTCTACTGAGCATTGAGTGAGGTTGCAGATTCTCTTGCACAAAGTTGGGCTGGTTTGTATGTGGGATCGGTTCGGCATCTGCCCCGCCGTCCTCAATGTTTGGTTGATGAATGTTTAGTTCAGCAGCTACCATAGCTTTGATGTTTTTCAATGCGAGTGGGGTGAGCTTACTGGTCTTGGTAATGACTCTTTTTTGATCTATTACTCTCTGTTCTGTGATAAGTGATTTGTTTTCTGGATATTGTGCTATGAAAAGTGTATGAAGTTTATGTCCGTATCCTGATGAAATTGTCTCAAGTTTGGTAGCGGTGTAGTAGGAATGCATCACCGTTCGATTCATTTCATCTGTCCATTTTAACCTCTTCCTTGGTTTACCTGCCTTGGTAGTTACAGGTAGTCGTTGCGATATATCCGCTGTTGTAATGGGCTTAAGTTGTTGTGTTTGGTTAGCATCTGTGTCAGATTTATTTGTGTATCCATTTGGGCAGCGCATGATCGGTTCGCTCGATTCTGTAATGCGCCTTATGCGTTGCCCTGTCTTTCCCGCCTTGGTGGGTGCCAGCTTAACCGGCAAAACACTTTCGGTGGGTCTATTTTTCTTTGCCTGGTTGTGATCGTTTCGGTCGAGCTGTCCTTTCCCGCAGCGTCCTCGACCGTTACGCTGCTCGCCCGATGCTTTGTTGTTTGGATTGATGTTTTGGGTTGTTAGAAGCTCAAAGTGTCCCGACATTGGATAGCCTGTTAGTAGAAGATAGACCATTTTATTGTGTGTTTGTTTGCCTATTATTGTTGGTCTCTCTTTATTGCACATCTGTTTTGTTCTTGGTTTTGAGAAAATATGGAAGATATACTTCTGGGTTTCCGAGAGAGCAAATATTTCTAGGCTCGTTCCATATGTAGTGGTTTTGCTCATGAACTTATAATAGTTGTCGAAGTCCTTCATGTCGTTGTCGTCGTGAAAAAACGAAAATATCTCCGACCAGTTTTGTCGTAGGTATTTCAAGGCGTCTTCTCGAAGTTTGGTATGATTGTTTTGATGGCCGTATATGTGCAAGCTGACTGATCGGAACAGACAACTTCCGTCTCCAACAATGTCGGCTCTGATGAAATTCTCGGGAATAGGTTCGGCTGTAGCAGTTTTTTTGGCAAAGACCCGCCTGTTCAGCCTTTTGCCGCCACCGTCCCGCATGCTGTCACCTTCAGCAGTGGCTCCAAAGGTGCCCTGGCGGCTCTTTTCCGAGGTTCGATGCTTTCTCCATTTTCATGGGTGTGCCACCATTTGACCCTGGTGGTCCAGGTAACTCGTGTCCGTGGAGGCGTCACTCCTCAAGCAACTTCACCGAGGTTAGTTGCTCCGTGCGGTTTCAAAGGTTAGGAGGGGTTTAGGGTGGCTAGGGTATGGGAAGGGCAGGGATATTGGGTATTTAGGACAGCAAACAGCTGGACGTCGCTGACAGTACGGACTACGAAATTACCGTAGCGTCCTCAATACTGCTGGATGCATTACCCAGACGGTCAGAGTTATTTATTATTATTATTATAATTTTTTATATTCACGGTTTTTTGTCGGTTGCTCTTGGATAGCTGGGTAAGGGACCGCCGGACAGTTCGGCACGTTCCAAGGATTAGTAGTCCTCAGGTAAGTATTTGTAATACGGTGTAAATGTATCAGTTGATTCAAATTTCTTTCAGATGGCTTGATGAAATATTGCTGCCGCATCGTCATGTCTCATTTTATGATCGCGAGGTGCGAAATATGAACAACCCGACGATATATGCTTGATGGTTTCTGAAGCTTCACTGCAAAGTTTACATCTATCATCAGGTAAGTTCTGTTTTAGTGTAAACTTTTTGTATTTCTTATGGAGATGACCTAATCCTGTATTGCGCCAAGGAAGCCCTCAGTTTCTGGTGCAAGGTAACCGGTCTTTAGGTACAGTGTAGAAAGACTCGGATCGACGTCCTTTCGATTTAGTGCTGCTGTGTACCGGCCATGTAACTCTTTTTGCTTCCAGCTCTTTGCTCTTTCTGCACTCAAGT
Source organism: Kuschelorhynchus macadamiae (assembly GCA_030620095.1). NCBI lineage: Eukaryota > Metazoa > Arthropoda > Insecta > Coleoptera > Curculionidae > Kuschelorhynchus > Kuschelorhynchus macadamiae. Next base: position 725,875 of record JAUTXW010001878.1, read on the forward strand.
GAACTGGAGACAAGTTGCGATCGATTCGAGCTATCGCTTGGTGAAGAGGAAGATCGGCGTTCTTAAAGTAAGTATGGAGTTTACTTATTCCCGATGAGTGAGCAAATTTAATATTTCTCAGGCCTCTACCTCCCTTGCTTCTAGGTAGATATAATCTGCATATAGAAGAATTTGGATGGTGTAGGCGGTGTGCAGTCAGCGTTGTTCTGTGCAGCCTGTCAAGAGCCTCTAGATCCGTGTGCGACCACCGGATGATATCAAAACTGTAAGTCACTATTGGGATCACCCGTGAATTGATGGCCGTAAACTTGGCTTTGGAGTATAAATATGTTTTAAGCACCATCCCCAACCTCTTCTAACTAACTTGTGGTCTATTGTTTCAGCTTGATGTATTCCTAAATATTTATATTGCTCTTCGGGGGGCAACGATGAAAATTTCGAATAATCCAGCAGAGTTAAGTTGGTAGTTTCCTCGATTCTTCCGTCCTTTAGTAACCTTAAAGGACGGATATAATAGGCGCACTTCTCTAACCTAAATTCCATGTGAATAGCTCTGCTGAAAGTTTTGACCAGTTCAAGTTGGACTTGAAGTTGTTTATTAGCTTACATACAGCTTCAAATCATCTACATACAACAAGTGGGTGATTTTTTGCATTGGGTTTCGGAACAATATATATCCATATCAACTGGTCTTCAGTTTGTTGTATTGCCGTTATGTGGTTTTCTTTTAAATAGCCACTTATTTTGCGTTCTACCACTGCTGTCCACATTTTGTAGATTACTGGAAGACAAATTATCGGTCTGTAGTTCTTAGGGTCCTGAATCTCTAGGTTTTTAGGCAGCAAGTGCGTGATTCCCTCGAAGAAGAAAGGTGGCACTTTATTGGGATCTCTTAAAGCCTCATCAAGTTGTACTGGCAATGTGCTGTGAATACCCGGAAAGTGTTTCCACCAGTATGCCTGGACTCTATCAAGTCCTGCCGCCTTCTGGCATTTCCTCGATGTTTTGACTTCGTTGGATTTCATCTTGTATCTAGTAGGCAATCCTATCGTGAATCTTGGGAGTACTCCAAATCTCTGACCAGTATGCATGTGTTTGTTTCTGGATGGCAAGTTGCCCATCTGGAGATATATTTGAAGTATTAGCTAGATTACGGTAGAAGAGTTGTTGATTTTCTTGAAACTGTTTGTTTTGTTGATACCTTCTAACTCTTTCGCTGTACCTTCTCATACGATTTGCTAACAATGCTAGTTTTTGTTCTCCTAGATGTCCTTTTAATTTCCGTTCAGAAGGTCGCATCCTAGACTTCTCGAACAAAGTACATTCCGTTTTACTTTATTAGATAATCTGGGATTATTCAAGTAAGTATGGATGTAAGATATATCTGTTCTTATATTATTGATTCTTGACTGCAACTGTTGTTTTCAGGGTGGTTTCTGATTACACTGGTGTTGTCTGGCCTATGAGGCTGCATAGTAGACAATATGATAGGTGTCCAAAAAACTGGCGCTATCAGTTGCCTTTCCTCTGATATAAGAGTTCACCTCCCCACCTGTTCGTTTTGCTACAGCCGAATACCTGATTTTTGGAATAGAGGGTCTATCTTTCGAGGGAATTCCCGAGAACTGTAAATTCAGCTGTTCATACCTTAGCTTCCTCTTCGCGCAGCTTAAATATTGTTGTACTTCGTCTGGGGGGCGTGGCGACACTTCGCTTATCCAAATTATGTTGCGCGTTTTTGAGTTCAGCTCTCACTTCATCCTTCAGTTGATGTATTTCCGTTTGCGAGAGAGCAAACCTAATCGGATAATTATTGTGGTTCGTTATGGAGATCTGGGCGTATTATTATTATTATTGTTATTATTATTATTATCGAAATTGACAATCAATTTCTCAACATATGTTGGGTTCCAAGCCCATCCCGGTTGCATGCATCAAAAGGAGTGGGCTGGTTTCTATTAGTTCTACGTGTTTTCCTGTAAGGATTTTCTAACTATGAGACAAGACTGAGCAGAACTGCCTTCTGGATATCGATGAAAGTGTTAGTATGCAGTCCTATGATTTTCAGGTTCTCTTCTAGTATTTTTGGAACTAGTCCAGTTGATGTTACGATGATCGGTATAACATGAACCTTATTCAGTCGCCACATCTGCTGTCTCTCGATGGCCAGCTCGGCATATTTGGCCTTTTTATCCTAATATTTATCCAACACGTTGTTATTGTTGGGTATAGCAATATCTACCAAATAAGCTGCCTTTGTTTCCTTATTTAACAGTACCATATCAGGTCTATTTCTCGCCACCCGCCTGTCGGTGATAATTGCCCGGCCGTAGTACAGTTTTAAAGTCTTATTTTTAAGCTCTGAACTTGGTTGGTATTTATAATAAGGCTCAAAGGTGTTCAGGAGCCCATTTTTATTGGCAAGCTTCTGGTGTATAATGTTACACACCTGGTTGTGTCGCCGGAGGTCGTCCGTGTTTGCTAGGTAAGTGCAGCCAGATGTTATATGCTGTATAGTCTCTGATCTCTCGCTATATTTCGACACTTATCGGATTCAACGGACCTGTCTTTGATGATGAATTTAGTGTAATTTCGTGTGTAATAACAAATCCTTCTGTCTCTGGGAATAGTTCCATTTCAAGATTCCGAAACTGTAGGTCAACACGGGCACCGTATAGGTATTAATTGCTGTAATGAGATTTCCGGCGTTCAGTTCTCTTTTCAGAAGAGCACGCACTCTTCGAACGTACTGATCTTTGCTATTGCTCCATTGGATAGGGCTACATCACCATTAATGACTTTGTATTTTTCGATGTTTAAGGCTTTACATTTTTCCATTCCAAATTCCATATGGATGTCTTTCGAGAAGGTGTATGTCACCTCAATAAGTTTATTTGAGTTGGTTATGGTTTCCGCCGTAGAGCTTAATATCATCCATATATAGAAGGTGGAATATGGTTCGGGAATCGTCTCGGTTGGCTTTGATGTTGAAGCCATATGCTGTATTGTTGAGCAACCTGGAGAGGAATTTCATTGCTAAACAGAACCAAAGTCGACTTAAAGAGTCTCCTTGGTAAATTCCCCTATTGATGTGTATCTCATCGGTGGTAAGAGATTGATCGGCATTATAGATCATCAGGTTCGTTTTCCACTGGTGCTTGATAGTTGCCAGGAAATTGATGATCATAGGGTGAATTTTGTACATTCCTAATACGTCTAAGAGCCAGGAATGTGGTACACTGTCAAACGCCTTTTTATAGTCTATAAAAGCAGTGTGTATGTTGCGTTGTTTTCTCTGCGTCTGTTTAGGTACCACAGAGTCGATGATAACTTCTTCTTTGCATCCTTGATGGTCCCGAATGCATCCCTTCTGTTCCTTGGCTAGTAGTTTATGACTGTCAATATGATGATTGATACGATTTGCAATGCATTCTGTTAGGATCTTGTACATGGTGGGCAAACAGGTGATGGGCCTGTATTGGGACGGGTCTTCTGTCCTATTGGTTTTGGGTAGCATAGTGCCTAGCATTAGAAATGTGGCGGGGGTTGTCTCCGGATGATGCATTCTTTTAGTAAAATGATGGGCCATAGCTTCCTACAGGATCTCGAATTTCTTATACCAGAAATTGTGAATATGGTCAACTCCTGGCGACTTCCAGTTGTTCGTTCCCTTAATAAAGCTGCTAACTTCCTCCTTGGTGATAGAGTCAAATTCCATTTGTGGTGTTTGAATCTGATCACGTTAAGATTGTATCCATGTAGCATTTCGGTTATGCTCTTCTGGTTTTTCCCAGATGTTCGGCCAGTACTCGGTCAAATGCTCTTTGCTCGGCAGCATCTTCTTAGTATTGGTTTGATCTGTAGTGTTATTGATAACCCGATAGAACTGTCTCTGATTAGTGTTGAAAAGCCCGTTCTGTCGTTTTCTCTTTGAGCATTTGTTATCTCTGCAGACGTTCAGCTTTAGCTGTTAGTTTTTGCTTTAGGGTATCTTGATACTCATCTAGTTTTTGTTGATGGTTGAGATCGGTGGGTTTTGTACCTATCTGCTTAAATATCTTTTTAATGCGCGTCTTAAGTCTGCTCGAAGGGTGTTCATTCTTCCGAAATTCTGTGAGTCTTCCTAGTTCTTGTTTCAGATCGTCAATTGTCTACTCAAGTGTTTTCTGCCATATAGGTTTTTGTTGGTGTGTAGCTTTGCCTGTTTTCTTCTGAGAATGCACTTGTTGTTTATGACACCTAAGGACCGCAACGGCAGAGTATTGGATGAGTGTGTAGAGCTTCTCAAGGGTATCATACTTCAAAGTAAACTCTGCTAGTATGGTGTTGAAAATCTTGAGTATGCTGTGAGTCTCCCGACTAGTTCTAAGTTTCGGGAGCTTAGGTCTCTGAGTTGGATCTAGGCCGTTAAACTCAGCAACACCTTTTTGGAGTTCGTTGTATTCCGATATATTTCCAATGGCCTCAGTGTTGTTGGCTCTGTCAGTAATGTCTTGTCCTGTAGATTCGTGTTCTTCATTTCTTCATTTCGTACTTCCTCCTCGGCTTCCTCTGTTGTAGGCGGAGCGATGGGCTCAACGCGTTCGTTCTCAAGTTCAAGATGCACCTCTCTTTTAAGTTTTTCCAGGATTGGTTCAGCCAAAAGTTTATTTCGAACAATTACTCGCCGTTGGTCAACAATGCGTTGCTCGGTGATGTTCTGAAGGCCGATCTGGTAGATATTTAAGTCGGTCTCAAATCTGGTGATCTTATAATAGGAGCGCATTATAAAACAATTCATTCCTAGTGTCTATTTCATACGCTTCCTTGGCTTTCCAGCCTTCGAAGTCTGTAGATTGGTGACAGAAACAGCTAGAGCTGGGCGTGTGGCGTCGGTGGTTGGTGCCACAAGGGTAGGGGGTGATGTTGTTGCAGTAGCCATACTCAACATCACGCTGCTTCCGTCGCTAGTCGAGGGAGACTGTATATCACTTAACACACAAGATCCTCTACCTAAATCCTGAGCGTGACAAGAGGTTATGGTCGTATAGTGTCGATTCACCCATTTACTCCGTAAATTGTACATTTCATAAAAATGTTGCATTTTACCTACTGCCAGGGATTTTTATATTCTGCAAACGAGGTTTGCTTCTCTGGGAGTACTAGGAAATATGGGGAGAAAATGGGTTTTTGGAACGGTGAGGAAATAAGAGAGTAAATGACAGCTGAGTGCTGGCTAGGGTACCTCGGTGGCGGGTGCCCGTGCATAGAGAAATACAAAAGCAGTAGTATAGAAAGTCTATATTACGCCACAATTCCTGAGGCTATCTAAATACATGGGGAATTATCATTTCGCAGGGCGCCCGTGAGGTCACGTTTGTGAGGCCAGCCGCGGCGGTTGGGTTACGGGGTCACCCAGAGTAATTTGGGGTATAACACAATTAAAATAATGTAAATAAGAATTGTCCACAAGCTGGGTATTTTTGAAATTTTATCAAATATAATTCGTGGCTGATTTTCTTCGATTTTGTTCCTTCGCTCATGTAGTTCAACTAGCTTGATCTTTTGCGGGTGAACACTTATATTCAATATCGGGAGATATGGCTGCGTTTTCTCAAAATCTGGGAAGATTATTGGCTGTTTCTCGGTTTCGACTAGGTCCTCGTTGTTAATTATTCATATTTCATCAACCTCGGCAACCGGTCGGTAAGGTGATTAGGTAACTTCCGTGTAACTTCCAATGTTCTACTTGCTGGTAGCATTTGATGTCGATTGTTAAACTTTTAGGAACGGTAAGCAACCATTTATTGGAATTATCTAGTTGGTTTGTGACTGGTTCTGTTATAGTGACGTCAACTCGTTTACATGTGTTGGTGCTTTTGCTGGGTTGTAATAGCTGAACTTCACAGGGGCTCCATTGGTCTATTTCTTTCAATTCTTCTTTTTCGCAGATTAATAGGTTGGGTTGTATTTCTGTGTAGGGTGTTCCTCGATGTTTGTAGGGTAGTTGATTTTTAATTAAATATTTATCACGCTGTATGACAACCTTAAACAGACTCTGATGTACCACTGGTACAGAATATAAATGATAATATTCAAAATTGTAAAAAGCGACTATTGGTACCTATAATTAATAAGTACGTTATTTTGTTGTTCAGTATAAAACAGTTAACGTCAATTAATTTTTCAAAGTGGAAAATATTTTCTAAATCGGCCGGTAAAGGTAGCCGACTAAAACCTACTATTTTTCCAAGCTTTGTAATTTCTCTTGAGAGATCGGTTAATTTTATTATACTTGAGTGAATGATTTTTAATTTTGAAAACGCGATTGAGTTTTCGATATCTTGTGATATTAGTCTATGATTTCGTACAAATTGATTACTTGATTTAAAATATCTTTAATGAAGTGCATGTTTTCCCTATACGTAGTTTTTTGTACAATTATGCTAATTTGATTTATTCTGTCTTCGATAAGCTTTTCATTTTGGCATATTTGTTGAATAGTAGAATTAAATTTATTGATGACGCTTGTGGCAATCGAGTTTTGGTTTCGAATGTTTTCAGCCAATTTACTTTGATTTTCCTCTAAATCTTTTATTAATTTTTCATAGTGTTCACCATCTGCTGCATCTAGATTTCCCGTTACAGCTTTAAAAACAGAGCCTACTGTAGGTAGTACAGTAGGCTCTGTTTTTAAAGCTGTAACGGGAAACCTCTGGTAATGAGGTTTTATTTCTTTTAGGTCAGGTGGTTGGCTGTCAGCTGATGTCTGTGCTGTCATGTCATTGACCTGTGCGGGATCATTATTGTCCGCTTGTGCTACGGTGGTAATTTGGTCTAAATTTTCATGTTCCTGTAACTGTCTGTTAAATTCTTCAATGTATTGTTTTAATGGAAAGTTTTCCGTTGTCTCTTTCGTATGCAGCTCTATTCGAGAAAGAATCAGCATTTGTGTTTAATATTCCCTTTTTGTATATTATGTAGTAATTATACTCGTCAAGTTTAGTACGCCGTCTTAGTAATTTTGAACTAGGATCCTTTAAAGAGAAAAGAAATTGGAGTGGTTTGTGATTCGTTACTAAATTTATTTTTCTGTCAAATACATATGGGCGAAAATATTTAGTAGCCCAAAAGATTGCCAGAAGTTCCTTTTCGATGGTTGAATAGTTTCTTTCAGAATCATTTAGTGTCCTTGATGCGTAAGCCACGGGCAGGTCTTGCCCAATTTGTCCTTGCGAAAGGACAGCCCCAATAGCTACGTTACTTGCGTCCGTTGTTAAGTTAAATTGTTTTTGAAAAGTCTGGTTATTGTAGCATAGACTCATTTATTAGTAAATTTTTACACATATCGAAGCATTCTAAAAATTCCTTATTATGTTCTATAGTGGCACCTTTCTTTAAACATTTTGAAAGTGGTTTTGTTATTTTGGCGAAGTCCTTAATGAATCGCCTATAATACTCTAACAATTCTAAGAACCCTTTAATTTGTTTTGTTGTCTTAGGAATCGGGAATTTTTTGATCGCTTCTATATTGTGCGGGTTTGGTTTAACACCATTCGCTGTGACAACATGGTCAAGATATGCCACTTCTTTTTTCAGGAATTCCGATTTATCTAGCTGAATTTTGAAAATAGATTCGCGCAAACGCTGAAAAACACTTTTTAATCTTTCTAGATGTTCCTGAAGTGATGTAGAAAAGACTATTACATCATCTAGAAATACGAAATATTTTTCGTTCTGAATTCCGCGAAGAATATTATCCATCACTCGCTGAAAGGTTGCGGGGGCGTTCTTCAGTCCGAATGGCATTCGTAAAAATTCATAGTACCCCTTTTCGGTACTAAATGCCGTTTTTTTAATGTCATTGTCATGTACTTGAATTTGATGTAATCCACTAGCCAAATCTAAGGTGGTAAAGTATTAGCATTTGCCTAATTTGTCTAATAAGTCTGTAATATTAGGGAGGGGGTACCTATTGTCCAAAGTCTTAGAATTTACACCCCTATAGTCTAAAACTACCCTATAATTTGCAACCCTCGAGGCGTTTACCTTCTTGGGGACCACCCAAAGTGGTAAGCTCCACGGAGAACTACTTAGTTGTATAATTTTTTGATCTAACATCTTTTTAATCTATTTTTCACCTCTTTCTTTATGTATGAAGGGGTAGCGATAGGACTTCGTATATACTGGTATCTCATCTGATGTTTTATTTTACTAGTAAAGGTTAATGGGTCGTTTTCATTATAAACTATGTCTGAATATTCGTGAATTAAATTTAGAATTTTATGTCATTCAGATGGTCGATACGAAATTTAGAAAAGTCTAATTAGGATTTGGGACAATCATCAAAATTATTTAAAACGATCTCGCGTATTTTATTATAGCTAACATTTTCCACGGTAATTGTTTCTGAGAGGTCTAATGTCACGGGTTCGCAAGTGTTATTTAGCACCGTTCTTAGTGCAAAATCTTTTCTCGCAACTGATAAAGACTCGGATATCTCGCAGTTATGTATGGAAGTTTTAATTCTTATAACTTGCTCGACGCGAGGCGGAATCGTTATACAGTGTATTTGGTTTTGTGTTTTGTGAAAGTGCAATTTAATACGCGCATAAGATGTTTCTAGGAATCCCTTATGAAAGTCAAGGTTGGCTTGCAAAGGTTTAAGATTATAGAGTCCCAGGAGACCATCAAATATATTGTGAAGTTTAAAAAGATAAAATTTTCATTTTGCTTTCGGGTAAATTGAATATTTTTGATGAAGGTATAAGAGCACTGTACTGATGGGCGGATTTTTGAAAAATCGTCGAAACTAAAAAGGGGTCATTAGTTATACAATTGGGATATAATTTTTTGGTAATATTTGGATCGATAAATGATCTAGTCGAACCCGAATCTATACATTTTTTTAGGTTTGTTTCCGGGAATATGATATAGGATAGTTCGCTAGAATCAGACATTTTGAAAGAAATTACTTCAGTCTTTAAGTCTTTTTGTCTTGTTGAGACGGGTTCCGAAAATTTTCATTACTCTCGGTTGTTTCTTCATTAGAATATTGGTGGGGTAGGGTATGGTCAGTAAGAGACGTATATATGTCAGATTGCCCTTTTGTTTCCTTATATTCATTATTTACTTAAGGATAGTAATTATTTTGGTCGTAATACTCATACTGATATTGATCATTTTGGTCATATTAGCAGTATTGGTTATGGTCATATGTGAATTGTTCTAGTTGATATAAATTTTGAGTTTCGGCATTATAAAGCTCTTCAAAAACTAATTTTGGTGCGTTGTAATTAAATGTATTGGGCATAGGTTTAAAGATTGACGTTTCTATGCCTGACATAGGCGTAGGTGTTTTAACTGTTTTTGTTGGTTCGGTTTAAAAAAATTTGGTCTGTTGTTAGGTTTACCGAAAACTTGAGAATTCGTAAAATATTTTGGTTGTGGCCTATTTGGATTCAGTCTAACAGGTATAGGTTGTGTTGGGAAGTTGGGTTTAAAAGCATTGTGTGGTGTTGGTGAATTGTAAAAACGATTTGGATTTACTGCGAAATTAGGTTGATTTTGAAAATAGTGTATATTGTATTCTTGACTAACAAATCGTAATGCTTGCATTAAATTATCTGGCCGCATACACCTTATGGTTGTTCTAAGCGGCTCTTTTAACCCTGATAAAAATGTCTTAAGAGCAAGGTCGTTATATAGTTCGCGTTTTAGATGTTTTGCTGAAATAGTTGTTTATGAGAGTCTATATAAGAGCAAAACAGGTTTAAAATGTGTAATACTCTATCATAAAAATCATTAGGCGTTTCATTCGGTAATTGCTTCATCATAACCAAATCTCTATTCAGATAAGCTTCATTCCTATAATCAGCAAAGTTACAACGTAGGGTGTCTTTCCGACTATCCCACGTACCAACGTTTTGAATATTTACAACTAATTTAGCATGGCCAGTAAGTTTACCTATTACCGAATTCAATAAATAAATATTTTGAAAATTCTGTGTATTGTCTTTATCATAAAAGGCATCGATAAGTGATTGGCAAGTTGAAATATACCTATTTAAATCATTCGAGTTTCCATCGAAAACCGGAACACAATTTAGGTATTCCGGCTTAAATTGCGACATATTGCTTATAAATGAATTATTAACCGACTGATTATTAATATCAAAATTTGGAGAACTTAAACTTTCACTAATATGTTTATATTTATAATTATGAATGCTTGAGTTTATTTCTAAGTTTAATGCTTCTAACTTTGTATTAGAAACAGAGTCAGCTGAAGGCGGCGAAATTTTTAAATACTGGTCCTATCTTCCGATGATCGGCTGAACGATGGTAATTCGCAGTTCGATACTGGTCCTATCTTCCGATGATCTGCTGATCGACGGTAATCCGCAGTTCTGCGATAAATTGGAAACTTTCGATGTTCGGAAAATTCCACTCTGCTTCAAGCACCTCCGACAACGTCATAACAATTAGTTCTTTTTCGGTTAATTAGGTTAAAACGAGAAAAATCAATACAATCTATATGTATCGATTCCCGAAACTCCATTCCGACTGCGTCAGTTAACTAATACGACCAACGGTTTTCCTTTGTTTTACAAAAAAATGTCTATACTAAAAACACAAAATTATAGGTTATAAAAATGGATGCTTCTAACTGACTGCTCGGCTCTGCTTCGGCGTAATAGTATATAGGCATCAGTTCTTGGGAATGGATCGTGACATAACTCATGTTTAGATTAAAAAACAAAAAAAAATGTTTTATATTGGATGCATAAAATTGTGGAAAACTTAAAAAAGAAGTCTTATATTTATTATACGGATTATTAGGAGAACGAAAGATGCTAAAAATAATTTAAAACAATTATCAACCCGGCTCAAAATTTGACAGATCTTGAAAAATGTTAATTTTTTTACCAACTGGGATCATCCCAGCGTGTCTCGAAATAGGCAGGAATACTGCAGATGGGTATTTTATCCCCACAAAAAGAAATTTTTTTAAAAAATCACCTTAAACGCATTTCGGGTCTAAGGCATTTTTTTTGGGATAAATTTCCACAATATACACGGAAAAAAGTTTTCCCTCAATTGAAAAATTAAATGTGTTCAAGTTGTTATTTTTCTGGATTAAGTGAGCAACTTCTTAAAATAAGGTAGAATACTTAAGATACGAATATTAGACTTCTTAATTCTAGATATTTATTAGCTCAACAAATATTTTTAAAATGAGTCTATTACCTTAAAATAATTATTCATTAAATTTGAAACAAAAATATTAAAATCTAGCTTTAAAAAAAATTATATTATTTTTATATTAGCAGGAAGTAACTTCTTTTTTAAGTTTTACACAACTTAAAATAAACATTTTTTTATGTATCCAATACAAAACATTTTTTTGGTTTTTAATCTAACCATGCGTATACTCAAACGAAGCATTTAATACTATTAGATATTTTTAACTGAAGATTTCATATGTTCAATATTAAAATAAATAGATTTATTGTCGCCTTATCCTAAAAATTCCATATAGTTATTTTAAAACATATTTGTCTATTATTTTCAAATTGAAGATTTAAAAATATAAATATAATTAAAATAAGATATTAAAAATTAATATACTTAATTAAATGTATTGGTATTTTAAAAAAATGTTTATACAGAGAGACAGAGATAAAAATAATTAGGGCCCAAGCAAGAAAATTTTAAATAAAGGAAAGCCTATTACTCCCTGTTATTTAACCCTAGAATGGTGTGGAAACGAGCCTTTATATTAATATTAATCACATGTTAAGTAAGTAAAATATAAACATATTTTTACTTTAACAAAAAAGTTAAAAAATATAAAAAAACAGCTATTCTTTCCCAAAAAAAATTGGTTTTTTTATCTTATATTTTATAAGCCAATATTTAGATTCTGGATGGCGACCAGTCCTAAAAAAAATGTAAAATTATTTTTTATTTATTTGGAAAGATTACTCTTGACCTGAATACCTGAAAAAACAAACAAATATAGACCTATTTTTAAATAATAATATTATTTGTGTATTTTAAGTTTAATTTAACAAATGTTTAAAAACTTTGAATAAAACTTGAAAAAAAATTAAAAATTCTAAAACTCACTGATTGTGAAAATCATGATTTCCAATAAAATTAAAAAGAGTTATTCTAAATAAAAGTTTTTTAAATTTCTGAACAACTAATTAAAAAACATCTATTTAATGAAGAATTTTGGTTTGGTAAAATTGCTTAATAGCTCATACTAATAGGTTATTTACAAAAATATGTTTGATATATGTGTGTTTAAAATATTTTAAACAAATTCTGTTTCATCGATCCATGAATTAACTGTTTTAAATTAGGTAAATAGATTTTTTTCTTGGAAAAATTACTCTTAACCTGACTATCTGAAAAACAATATCAGGTATATTTTTAAATATTAATATTTAGGCTACTTATCCAAACACTAAAATTATTGAAATTTTTTATTTTTTTTTATCATGATACAAATTTATTAGCCTTTAAACAGATTTCTAGTATGTTAAATTTTAAACTATTGTATACATTTTTTGGTATAAAATAAACATGTTCAAAACAAGCACAAAAATAATTAAAAATCTAATAAATGTGACATCCAATACGGTTTCGCAAATATTACCATCATTTTTCCAGTTAAGATTTTTTCTAATCATCTGAGCTGTTTAGTTTTTACTCTCGGGTTGAATTTTTGAAATTAGACTTTCGAAAGCTGTAAAAAATTTTCTATTTTCAGTGTATTTTTAGTTTAATTTTATGTATTTTTAAAGAACTTGAAAAAATTAAAAATTCTAAAAGTTCATTGATTGCAGAACTTTGTATTATTTACAATAAATGTATTAGCATTTAAAAAAAATGTTTATACAGAGAGGCAGAGATAAAAATAATTAGGGTTCAAGCAAGAACATTTTAAATGAAGGAATGCCTATCATTCATTTGTTTAAGACGCTCAATTTTTAATAGAGGTAGGTGGTAGCTTTTTTTTCAACATACAAGGCATTTTTAAATTCGACTCAGTAAATCTCAAGTTTTCTATAGAAAATCCATAAGGATGCCAGACAAAAGAAGCTATAGCGAGAAAATAAACATTTTTTTAAATTAAATTATTGTTTGACATTTTTGTTAATTCCCTCTTTCTAGAGCTTAAAACAGGTAAAATAAACATTTTGAGATTCGTCCAGTTATTAATCTTCATTCATTATATGCAGACATCCTTAGTCATTTATATGTAGCAATCTATAATATATACGAAAAATAAACCCAATGCCTTATTTTAAATATCGATTTTAACCGCTTCTTGAAAGCAAAAACTACCTGCTCGACTACGCATCTTGTTGTGACCCCATTATTTAATAGTCATTTTATTTGTGAATAGTCTTAAGTATTATATATTCATTAGTCTAGAGATAGTTTGACACGTAAATGCAATATTTAGACATACATTATATTTCGGCGGAACCTTCCGACAAAAGCTGCTTTAATGGTCGTTTATTGCAAGGGAAATTCTAAGTAAACAATATGTATTTTAAATTCTACTTCAAAGTCTATTTTATGCACGTTCTTCCGCCCCAAATATTATTATACCCGAAAAAACCTATCATAAACTCATTTACACTATGTCGATAAAGCTTGAGAAGGTTCAGCTATAAAAACATTAAAAGAAACCATTGTAGTACAGTAAGCAGTGGCGTAGCAAATACTCCCCAAATTACTTTTATAGACACCTTTTTTAATCAATTTTACAGATACGCCACTGCATCTCAAATTAGGGAATTCATATAAAAATAAGTTCTAGGTAGTCAGTATAGAGCAGGTCAGTCATTATGTAAGTACTATATTGTCAGTAGAATTAAGTCAGTAGACACAGTAAGAGTAAAGATTTGTTAGAAGTAAGAAGTGTCCCTCTTGTACAGAAGATAATAGAGAGATTTGAAACAAGTGGAAGTGTTTACATTTACTACCAGTGCTAATACAAAATACTAAAATTATTAAATCATAACAGTGGTGGCATTCGGCGAGTAATAAAAATATTAAAACATAACATTGGTGGCAGCGGATCTGGATATACTACCCCGTGTTTTCTGAAGGAGCGCCTAGAACGCAGCAGGAATCACACCAGTTAAACCACATCGGTATACCAAAGACAGGAAGTTTCAACAGACTTGGAGGAGCGCCCAGTACGCAACAAGTTTCGAGAAGAAGAAAGAAAACGAGGAAATTCGCCTTACGTTCCAGCTAACTAAGGATGAAGCTGTAAGTTTTTTTCTTTTATTTTCCTGTTGTGGTGACACTATTTGTTTTTTTTTATATGTTATGCATATTTGAAATTATATAGATATATTTATTTTGTGAAAGGTACTGCAAATACGTTGTGTGTTGAAAAAGTAATTGAATAATCGACCGTATAACTTATCTATATTTAAATTTTTACCCAAAATTTTTATTAGTATTTAATCTTTATAATTTTAACAAACAAAAAAATGGCTGAAGGAAAAGATGCAATTGATGTATTAAATATAATAAATTCATTTGACGGCTACGGCGATGGAAATTCTCTTCAATTTTTTCTAAAGAACTGTGACGCAGTAATGCATATTGTGAAAGAAAATGAAAAAAATAAATTAGCTAAATTAATTTTTGGTACTAAATTAAAAGGTAAAGCTCATAAAGGACGAAATTAGAGATTTTCTTTTAGAACAGTTTACGGATAAAAGACCGCCTTCTCATTTTTTAACTCAAATAATGAATATAAAACAAAACTTTAGGGAAACCGTTACAGAATATGGAGATAGATTAAGATACCTGCATAATAAATATAAAGAAACTTGTCCTTTAAATTATGAACATAATTCTGCAAAGGTATTAATAGAAAATTTAGAGTCAATTTTAGTAAACACGTTTAGACAAGGGCTAAATGATGAAAAAATACAAATTCGAGTAATTGCTGAAAACACAACAGATTTAGACAGGGCATTATCATTAGCAATCGAAATGGAACTCGAAAACAACGTTAGAGCAAAAAAATCAAATTTTAAAAATGTAGATTTTGTGGGTCAAGGAAATAGAAATTTTAATAACCAAAATCCTAAACTTTTGTATATGTTCTGTCATAAAAATAATCATATAACTTCTCAATGTAGGCAACTTATACAATATGAACAAAATATGGGAAGAAATAATTTTAATAATCCTAATTATCAAAGCTTCAGTCCACAACAACATTTTAACGCAAATTCTTCAAATGGGCAAAATTATAACGGGGAACAACCTATTAATGCTAGAAGTAATTTTTCTTACAGGGGAAACGATAATCATAATTACAATCAAAATACAAATTCACGAAATTTTAAGAATAATTATAATGGGAACAATTATCGTCAAAATTATACCAATCCCCGTAGTTCAAACAGACCTCAAATGCTTTCAGAGATACCTCAACAACAGCGACGATACCGTCCTAACTATAATAATGAACCTGTCAATAATTCTCATCAAATACAAACTATAACGTCTCTACCCCCCAGTAGCCTCCAACACAATCTTAGTATTTCTCCTCCACAACCAACTCGTAATAATTCAAATAATATGTCTCCTAAGTCAGTATTATTCTCTAATAATTGTAAACAGTTAGATATAATTGAAATAACTTTATTGGGCACTAAAAAGTCAGAATTGCAAATTTTGTTAGATACAGGGGCTGATGTTTGTTTATTAAAGGAGTCGATTTTACAAGACTATTCAAAGCTAGATCAAAACTGTATTATTGAACTAAAACGTATAAGTAAAGAACCGGTTTTTACGAAAGGTCTATATAATGTAACAATCCAATTAAAAGATAATAAAATATTAATTCATCCTTTTCATATCGTACCAGATAGCATTCCTATAAAAAATGACGGAATTTTAGGCCGCGATTTTTTGCAAAAATATAAAACTAAAATTAATTATGAAGAAGAAACTGTTTATTTTGAGGACAATTGCTTTAAGATTTTGCCTTCAGGGACTTTAACGACTATACCCCCAAGATGTGAAATGATAACTTATGCTTTGGCCAACGTTTCAGGTACTGAAGGTATCGTAAAATCGAAACAACTTGCTGAAAATCTCTATATAGGTTCTTCTTTGACCAAAGTACATAATCATAAATGTTTAATTAATATTTTAAATATATCTAATGAACCCTTAACAATTGCGTTACCCAGAGTTAACGTACAACCTATCACTAAAGGTGAATTTGACATTATAGAGCTTAGTCATAATAATAATAATATTGAAAATAACATGAATACAAATTACTTTGAACGTTTAGAAAAATTGAAACATTTTCTCAACTTAGAAGGATTAAATGTCGAGGAAACTAACTCACTTCTAGAAATTTGTGAAAATTTTATCGATATTTTTTATTTAGAAGGTGATAAACTCTCTTGTACAAACACAATAAAACATAAAATTTCTACAGACCCTACTAAGGGACCTATTAATATTAAACCCTATAGATTACCTTTTCAACATCGGGAGGTTATAAAAGAACAAACCGATGCAATGTTAAAGGATGGAATAATTTCTCCGTCTTACAGTCTTTGGAATAGTCCCTTATTAGTAGTTCCTAAAAAAACTAATTCATCAGGTTTACCTAAATTTCGCGTGGTCGTAGATTTTAGAAAAATTAATGAAATAACTGCAGGGGATGCATTTCCATTACCTAATATTACAGATATTTTAGACCAGTTAGGAAAATCGCATTATTTTACAACTTTAGATTTAGCCAATGGATTTCATCAGGTTCAAATGGACGAAAATGATAAAAATAAGACAGCTTTTAGTACTTCTACGGGGCATTTTGTTTACAATAGGATGCCTTTTGGCCTAAAAGGAGCTCCGGCAACCTTTCAGAGGTTAATGAATGCGGTCTTAAGCGGTCTTAGTGGCACAAAATGTTTTATTTATTTAGATGATGTCGTAATTTATGCTAATAATTTAAAAGAACATAATGAAAGGTTAATTGAGGTATTTGAACGGTTTCGGGAGCATAATTTAAAGCTTCAACCATTAAAATGTGAATTTTTAAGAAAAGAATGTTTGTATCTAGGTCACATTATAACAGATTATGGCATCGAACCTGATCCTTCAAAAGTAGAATGTGTTTTACAGTTTCCTCAACCAGTAAATCAAAAAGAGGTAAAATCATTTTTAGGGCTTGTCGGATATTATCGAAAATTTATAAAGGATTTTGCGAAAATTTCAAAACCTCTTACCAAATTGCTCAAGAAAGATACGGAATTTAAATGGGACCATGCTTGTGATATTTCATTTCAAACGCTTAAAAATAATTATAACTACCGACGCAAGTAATTATGCGATTGGTGCAATTTTATCACAAGGAAAAGTTAATAATGATCGACCTATAGCTTATGCTAGTAGAACTCTTAATAAAGCCGAACAAAACTACTCAACGACAGAGAAAGAATTAGCGGCAATTGTTTGGGCAGTTAGACATTTTCGACCATATGTTTTTGGAACAAATTTTAAGATAGTTACGGATCATAAACCTTTACTTTATGTATTTAACATAAAAGACCCTGGGTCGCGTCTTACAAGATTTAGGTTAAAACTGGAATAATATAATTTCGAAATTATTTATAAGGCCGGAAAGTTAAATACAAATGCTGATGCCTTAAGTAGAATGATTAAAACGGTAAACGCTGACATGATAACAGATTATCAAAAATTTTTAAATTATCTGCAAACACATATTGTTATTAACACAAAATTAAAAGAAAACAATGCTAACTTATTTCAGATAAATAATTCAGATCCTATAATATTATTTTTTCCCAAATTTTTTTAACAAAGAGCAATTTAATATTTTGGAACAAAATAATCAGATTAAACAATTTCTTGCATCATACAACGTTCAAAACGATTTAAAAATACCTTCCGTCTCTCAGTACCAAAACAACGACTGTTATATTTTTACTCAATGATAATGAAAATATGTTAAATGACACAAATTATGAAAATATATGGTCTTGTCTACTAAAGTTAAAAAATCTTGTAAGTAACAAAAAACTTAAATTGTCATTTATTAAATATCATTACAACCCGTTAGTAAAATGGGAAATTATTTATCCCATGATAAGATATATTTTTAAAAACTCTAATGTAGATATAACAGTTTACAATAATAATTTAATAAAACCCTCTGAATCTGAAAAGGAAACCTTATTAGAAGAATTCCACAACTCTCCTTTAGGCGGTCATCAAGGAATTGCCCGTACACATAAAAAATTTTCCCAATTTTATACCTGGAGAGTCATGAAAAAAGACGTAAAAAGATTTATAAAAAAATGTGAATCTTGTCAAAAAAAAAACAAATTATCGCGAAAAACATATATTAAATTCTAATAGAGGTATCTTTATTCAGTTACTTACAACTAATACTTGGCTGTTTGCAGTGCCTTGCCCTGAATCATTAACCATTTCATGTATTAATCAAAATAAACCAGTAGACGTTATTTTAAAAAATTGCGGTAGTATCACCATAGGAAAACAGTGTAAAGCGTATAGTGTTTCAACGATGCTCGTGCCTCACGGTAATGCCTTTCAGTCGAAAATATTTAGTGAGTTTGTTCCGCCATTAGAAATTAGTGAGGACTGTTGTGAAAAAATAAAAAATAATAACATTAACCTGACAGAAATTTTAATAGACGAAAATTATAAGACTCTTTCAAAGCACATTCCTGAACTGAACATCGCTAGCCATAAACTAGACGACATAGAAAAGCTAACAGAAAATCTTGAAAAAAATAATTTTTTGTCAACATATAATATTTCTGGTTCTGTTTTAGCTTACATTGTATCTGTTGTTGTATTATTATTTTTTGTTTACAAAATATATTCAAAATGTATAAGAAAAACTTCATGTTGTGGAATAATACGAAATATTTGCGTAAGGGTAAATCAAACCATTGAACCATCCCCGAGAAGTAATAGATATATAGCTCAGTATACTAGTGAAACTTCTAATAGAATTAATAATGATGATCACCCTGAGGACGATCAACCAGGTATATCATACACGCCTCGCAGAGCTATTGGTCACACGTCCTCAAGACGATCAATTAGATAAGTAATAATATTATGTTTTATTATAAGTAATAAATTTCTTTAGTAGAATCTAAGTAGATTTAGAATGCCTAATTATTATAAAAAAAAAATCAGTTTTCAATATTATATAGGTTAGTATAATATAGAATAAGAACATAGTTCATAGCAAATTTTGTAAAATCATTTCTAACATAATACTTTTGTTAAATATTAGTATCAATTACAAGGATGTATATTTTGTATCATAATTTATATTTTAACTCAGGAACAAAATTTTCTAACAATTTCATTATTATAAAATCTCTCATTTAGGGGGGAGGTGTTGTGACCCCATTATTTAATAGTCATTTTATTTGTGAATAGTCTTAAGTATTATATATTCATTAGTCTAGAGATAGTTTGACACGTAAATGCAATATTTAGACATACATTATATTTCGGCGGAACCTTCCGACAAAAGCTGCTTTAATGGTCGTTTATTGCAAGGGAAATTCTAAGTAAACAATATGTATTTTAAATTCTACTTCAAATTCTATTTTATGCACGTTCTTCCGCCCCAAATATTATTATACCCGAAAAAACCTATCATAAACTCATTTACACTATGTCGATAAAGCTTGGGAAGGTTCAACTATAAAAACATTAAAAGAAACCATTGTAGTACAGTAAGCAGTGGCGTAGCAAATACTCCCCAAATTGCTTTTATAGACACCTTTTTTAATCAATTTTACAGATACGCCACTGCATCTCAAATTAGGGAATTCATATAAAAATAAGTTCTAGGTAGTCAGTATTGAGCAGGTCAGTCATTATGTCAGTACTATATTGTCAGTAGAATTAAGTCAGTAGACACAGTAAGAGTAAAGATTTGTTAGAAGTAAGAAGTGTCCCTCTTGTACAGAAGATAATAGAGAGATTTGAAACAAGTGGAAGTGTTTACATTTACTACCAGTGCTAATACAAAATACTAAAATTATTAAATCATAACAGTGGTGGCATTTGGCGAGTAATAAAAATATTAAAACATAACAATCTGCCCCCAAAGCCCTCAGAGAGATAATAAAAGAAAATTGGCTTACAGGATATATATAAATCTATCAAACGCAAATATTAATTGATTTGTACTAAATTTATAATTTTTCAATTGATAATTATTCATTTAATTAATAATTAACCAATAGGTTACTCATAGAATGACTCCCGTAACCCAGCGTAAACCGCCAAACTAACCTCGCGGGGCTTTCCATTAAGGATATAATACATGTATCATTAACAATTCATGTGTCATTAACCCCTGAACGCGTCGGCTACCTTCGAACATACATCGTTTACCCCGAATATCTCCCGTAATCCCAGCGTAAATAGCGAACGTGATCCCGCGGGACTTTCCACCAAGAATATAATGCATGTGACATTAACAATTTATGTGTCTTAACCCCTAGACGCATCGGCTACCTTCGAGCGTACATCGGTTACCCCGAATTACTCCCGGTGACCCTGCAACTCAACTGCCGCAGCCGGCCTCACGAACGTGACCTCGCGGGCGTCCCGCGAAAAGCTAATTCCCCATGTATTTAGATAGCCTCAGGAATTGTGGCGTTATATAGACTTTCTATATTACTAAAAGCATTTCTCTATACTCCTGAGGTTTATTATTGTTATTTTTTTGTTGTCTCACGTTATTCCTCTGGTTGTATTTTATATGGACGGGATTATACCAGTCAGTACAAAAAAACAAAAAAATGAAAAAGAAAAAAAAACAACTATTGTGTATTAAGAAATGACCTAACAATGCTATATGTTTCAAAATGACCGATTTCTGGATGTTCCTGTGAGTTCCTATCTGTATTAAGTCCTAATTGAGCCAAATGGGGTGTAAACGTTGTTGGGGTGAGGCCTGTTACTGATATGACGACAGGAAAAGTAATGACTCTGTTTCTACAGCCTTTTTATTTCCATTGCCAAGTCGGTGTATTTAACGATCTTCTCACTGTATTTCACTTAGATGTTCTCGTCGTTGGGGACAGCCATGTCAATTAAGTAAGTGATGTTTTCTTTTTTGGCTTGAAAGGTGATATCGGGTGTGTTTACGGGGATTGTTTTGTCTGTGTGGATGTCAATATCACAGTAGAGCTTGTAGTCTTCGTTTTCAAGTATGGATGATCTTTTCACTGCCCTTTGTGGAAATGAAGTAGCTTGCCTTTACTTATATCAAATTCCATGTTGATGTCCAGGGTAAACGTTTCTGTGATTTTTAGGAGTTCCTTTAGCTGTAGCTGTATCTTTGTGCTTGCCTATATTTGTATGTTTTCCATGTACAAGAGATGGTTAATTTTGTGTAGGTTATTTTTTGGTGTTTAATTTGGAATTCAAAGTTTGTGTTATTCATTGTATTTGAGAGTGGATTGAGACAGAGACAGAACCACAAAGCTCTGAGTGAATCTCCCTGGAATATACCTCATCTGATGTAGATCTCTTCTGTTTCGATGTGTTCTCAGGTTGATTTTAGTTTTCCACATGCTCATGATTTGCGTAAGAAATTGCCTGAGGTTTTGATTCTAGCACCCTGGTTAGCCAACTGTACATTATCAAATCAAAGGCTTTTTTTTATAATCTATGTAACCAGTGTGAAGATTTCTATGATTTTTTCTGGTTTGTCCCATGATGACGCTGTTTATAATTAGCTGCTCCTTACATCCTCGACTGTTTTTGTGTGCTAGATGTTGTTCTATTTTCCTGGTAATTTTGGCTGTGATGATCTTATATAGGGTTGGAAGGCACGTAATAGGTCGGTAATTTGACAGGTCCTTATTGTCTGAGTTTTTGGGTTTAAGGTATGTTATTGCTTGAGTGAGAAAACTGGGGAGTGTGCTAGGTTTTAGAATAATATCATTAATTTGGCGAGTGAGAGCTGCATGTGTGAAGGTAAAGTGTACCAGAAGTTATTAATGTTATCTATTCCAGGAAATCTCCAATTATGCGTGTATTTGATTGTTTCTGCACTATCTTGTTCCTCCAAGAACTTGTGTCTGTTTTCTTCTGCTTTAATCCATGAAGCGTTATTATTGTGTAGTTTCGGTTCTGACCAAATCCTTTTCCAGTATTCTGTGATCACTTGTTTGGACAATGATTCTATTACTCGTGCCTCCTCATTGCTCATGGTTTTCTGGTGTAACTGTTTTTCGCTTCTTCGAAACAGGTTGTTAGCGTCTTTTCAATTTTACAATGAGTAGTACTTAAGGTTGAAAGAAGTGAATGTGTACAATCGAATATTACTATTAAAATATTGTACGATACTGTTAAAATTTCAAAATATTAAATCATAATTCTTGTTGCAGAATTTATTATGTATTTTATATATAAATAAAATCCACTAGTTTCTTAAACATATGTGTTTTATACAACGTTAACTTAAGCCTAGTTCAAAACGGCTAGTAATTTAGTCGAGTAGCGAGTAATTTAGTAATTTAATACGTGCGGACAGTAAAATTTAGTAGAGTAGTTTAGTGACTTAGTTTAGTCAGCTGGATCTATCTGATTCTATTTTGACGGTTGAGTAGAGTTCCCTACCACGTACACCTACCTACTAAACTGCGACTAAAACAGTGTGAACGAGTGTGTTTAGTTAAGTGCATTAGTTGCTATTAAGTTCGTTACTGAATATTTGCTATTAAGTTTGTTACTGAATATTTAAAATACGAGGCATTATGGAATGCGAAAAGTGAACTTTTTAAAAACAAAAATCGGTGGGTGATTTGATAATGACGTGCTTTCAATCCACTGCTTCGCAACAGCCAGGAAAGTTTCATTCATTTCGAAATATATCTTCAATTAACTTCCATTTAGTTTCATCTGGAAACTACAACAAAAAGACAAAAATTATTAATAATATACGTCTTTTCATGTCCATTTTTACACCACTACTTGACGATTGCACTAAACTCAACTAAACTAGTCTAAACGGTAATCGATTAGTAGATACTTGCTACACAACTAAATTACTCGCTACTTGACTAAATTACTAGCTGTGTCTGAATTAGCCTTTAGACTTACATTACTACCACTGCAGTTGTATGATACATTTAATATATATTAATGAAGTTGTGATATCAAACTACTATGACTTCTCCAAGTTGGATTCTTAAAACCTAACCACTTTACTTACATTGCATTACACCAGTTATGTTTCTATGTTTAACAATTTTTTCTGCTGAATATATATTGGGATCGTGTGTTTTCTGTAACTCTGTTTCATAAAACCATCCTTTAATAGATGAATCCTCAAAGAAGGTACCTACCTTTAGATATTTAACTGGGTCTGTTATATTAATTTTATCGATTTTAAATAGCTCCGTTGTTCAGTTCATATCATACTAAATAAAAAAATATTACGATGCGCCACTGCAAACTATGTTATGTAACATGAGTCTAAAATTTGACGAAGAATTTTTTACCAAGAATCTTTCCGAGATAAAGAAATTTTGGAAAGTTTATAGCCATATTTACAAAAATCACCCAGGATGAAAAAGTGTCATACATTTTGTGATAGGCTTTTTCCTCATATCTAAAATTAACCTAAATATTAGTAGTTTTTATTTTTGGCTGCAACGCTCTGTACACGTTGTTGAAGATTAAAAACTGAAAAAAGAGGATACTGTATGTATTTGCACTGCATACGAATCCACTGTTACTAGCCAATTGGCACACAGTGCACGATTGAAACTGAACTATTAGGTAGCTTTAAAAGAACATAATCTTAAAAAACGAAGAAATACAGAACGGAAACGCTCCGTTCTGTATTTCCCTGAGTTTTTTCTTAACTTAAATAAAATCTGGCTGACCCAACTTTATGACCCGAATACATTTTGTCTAACCCACATGTGTGACCCAAATTTTTGAAACCTAAAAATATTCATGTAACCTACCCAATTAGTCCCTTTGAAATTCCTTATGACCTAACAATAGCCTTATTTATAAATTATATATTCTTTTTAACTCGGCCAGATGTTCTATTGCCATAAAAGCAAGTATTTACTCCAAATCATTGATTTACATCCACTTGAACAACACCCATTTTAAAATTTCTAAACCTGCACTTTAACATTATCTCATTTGAAACATAAATGCATATAAGACAATAATTTCAAAACTACCAAAAAATATAATAGATGTCATCATCAATATCCTTTCCGACAGTCATTAAGCTCACAAAAGAAGACTGTCGCCGCTCGGAGCGTATACCCTTGTGGCCTTTGTCGAACGCTCTCATGCCGGTTATGACTCCCGCTGTAGCGTTCCGACCCCTAAGCATTTAAGTTGATTTATTGCAATGGACGTGTGCAGGACAGTTGAGATATATTAAATTGAACACATATATAATTGAATAGCAGTCTTTATCAAACCATACATCTATTATATAATTTAAACTGTACTATCTAATACTACAAATATATATGTAAAATGTATGATTTTTTAAAATTTTCCGACAAAAGTAACTGTGCTTTCAAACAGAACAATGAAGTATTAATTTTTTTAAAAAGAAATACTAATTTGTTGCTTTTTCATTGCCAAGTCTATTTCTAAAATCAAAACGAACAATTCTAGATCTTTGAAACATTCTTTTCAATTTGGAAAAAGATGCACAGGCACATATAATGGGAACAATTATGTGTAGTACATTGTAGTGCGGTCACCCCTGTTCCTGTGTTTGGAAAATATTTACCACCAATATCTAAACAGCTCCTTTTTCTTCGCTTGATAGAGGGTATTCATTTCAGTATGCCAAAAAGTGAAGAGGTGTTGAAGCTTGATTATGTCTTGTTTTGAAGAGCTGATATTGATGTAAATTTGTGTCCTTGTTTTCGAGATTATTAAAAACAGCTTTTTCCATGCCTCAGCAACATTAGAGAAAGGGGCACCTTATTCCTGAACCACATCCAGTTTGATTTTAATATTTGATACTTTTTGAAATATCACTGAATCAGTTTCATCTTTGTGTTCTTTACAAAATTTTGGCCACCCTGATTTATATGTATTTATTCGATCGAACATCTTGTGGTAATATTATATTATTATAAATATGAGTTAACTAAAGTAAGCGAAGTAACTCAAATGATAAATTAATTTAAAACGGTTAGTGCAGTTCATAAAATGTAGGTCTGTAATATCTAAAATAGCTGAAAATAAGACCTATCTTGAAGAATTCTATAAACATTTAACTGCACCTCTAAAATCAATATCTTAAGTAGTTCAGAAATTACATTTGGCTATCAGCACTATCACCTACACCTATCCGAACTGGTCCATTTGTGAGTGAGAAGAGAAGTACCACGAATGATGTAGTAGAAGAGTGTACAAATGATTCTTCCTCGAGAGAATATAAACTCCAATAGCTAATAAACCAGCTATCAATCCAAAACAACTATTATTTCCTTCTGAAGGATACAAATTTCATAGTGTTATTCCAAGCTACCTCAACCAACTTATGGATAATAAACGATTTGAAACAATTTTTGGTCGATGTATTTTTAAAAACATTTAATAAATTTAACATTTAACGGATCAAGATAAAAGTTTGCAACTTTGGAGTTATACTAAGGATAATACGAGGAATAAATCGCGCTTAAAAAACATCATTTGATTTGAAAAAAAAAAGAAAGGTTAGTTTGCTAAAAAACTGAAAATCTGACAATATTGCGGTATGCACCAAAGGGTCGGGGAACTCGGTAATGCCTAATCACCACACATGGTTCAGATCGGCTGAGTGATTTTGAGATATGTGACCATTTCCAGACATCTGACTAACCCTGTATTGTAGAAACAGGATTTTTTTGAGACGATTGCTAAAGCTCATTGAAATTTGGCCAACTATGTACACATATTTCTGACTTAAAGTCTTCATCAGTACAGTCAACTAGTTGAGAGATTACTCATCCGCATTTCGAAGTTGCTGTTGCTGAAGTTATTTAAACAGGACGTTTCCGGGACGCTGGATTGGACGAAGGGGGTTGTTGAGAGGCCTCCATGGTCACGGGACTTAAGTCCACTTGACTTTTTCCTTTGGGGTCACCTAAAAACTACCGTGTACAAAACGAAGCCCGATAACTTTGAAGATCTAATGGGAAGGATTAGAGCTGAAATAGAAATACCCCCGGAATGGCTCGAAAATACTATTCGAGAATTTATTGACCGTTCAGGATACTGTAAAGCTGTGAAGAGGCAACATTTTCAGCATCTTATTATTTATTAAATTATTCAATTATTTTAATTTTTAAATGCCTAATTTGACGATGTATTTTTAAAAAAATTTAATAAATATAACATTTAAGGAATCATGATAGAAGTTTGCAATTTTATTTATTTATTTTTTTATTTATTTGGTGGACATACGGAATACAAACAGGTACAAAGGTACTCAATATAGTATCCACAGACTTACATAAACTAATAATACTACATACATCCTATCTAATAGTTATATATATAAACCTATGTATTATCAATTATATAATTAATTATTTAACAGATTTTTTTAAAAGTAAGTTTAATGACATTTGCAGACATATAAAATATAGCTATTAGATTACTATAAGTGTTTGCGCTTTTTACAACCCTACGCAGTGGAGAGTTCTGTGAACAATTTATTGTTCGAAATGGTACACAAAACAATTAATTTGACCTAAGATTAACTTGGGGAACATTTAAACATACCAGCGAAAGAACATCCGGACTATCTACCTTACAATTAATGATTTTATATAAAAACAATATGTCCGAGATGACCCTTCTATTAGATAAGGGTAATATATTAAAATGTTTTCGAGCCAACGATATATCAACCAACTGATGATTATCTTTAAAAGAAATAAACTTTAAAATTTTAAAAATTTAATTGACTGGATCCCTACTTGATGAAAATTCATTATCAAAAAGATAATAAAACACTCAGTATCTTTTAAATTTTTACATATATTCACAACTTGTGACGATCGTTTCGCTAACACTGCAGCTTCTTCAGACAAAAGGTACTTCTACTTACATTAAAACAGGAGTCTCCCTAGAGGGTGGGGGCCATCCATAAAAGTTGCTGCAGGGCACCCACTTTTTTATGAAAAGGGGAGCTGTTATATTGGTTTCCCATGATTTTCGAATACCAGGAGAGTCGGCGACCCCGACCGGCGATTGCCACATTCTCAGAAACGCCGCATAAGCAGTACGTCAGCAGAGATCAACACAACGAGCTGTTCTCACGAGCACAGCAGTTTTATTTATATAAATAGATTTAATGAAAACATAGACAATCAATTAAAATCTGTATTTTAAGACGTTACTATGCTTGATTTTTAATATTTTAATTGTAATTTTTAAATAAATTTTTTTAAAAAGTGGGTAGTGAAGCGTTTGAGTTAACACACATATATAAATTACCTTAAATTTTACACAAAAATCAAGTAATAAGTGGAAACAACTGGTAAAATTTTGGATCCAATTCAAGATGAAGAAACAAAATGCTGGTTTAATAAAATACTTAAAAATTGGGCTTGGAGAAACTACTTAATAGATCAATTTCAAATTTTGTGCTAGAATTAATTGTGGTATTGTAGATGAACTGGTAAAATTGTGGTATGAATTCAAGATGACGGAACAAAATGGCGGCCAAATGAAATGTTTGTAATTATACAATATCATGTTTTAGCGTCTCTAGATGCCAAAAATATGTTTTATATATCCGTCGGTATGTCTGTCGGCTATGTCTGTCTATAGTTCGCCGCATTGCTATATATATACTTTTAACTATATATATAAAATATAAAGGTCATGGGGATGACCTGGTAATATTTTGGTATAAATCCAGCAAAACAAAATGGCGTCGTAATTAAACAATCGGCCCAAAAAACTACTTTAGATTAATTTTAAATTTTGCGCAAGCATTAAGAGTGATATTTTAATATACTGGTAAAATTGTGGTTTGAATTCAGGATGGCGGAAAAAATGGTCGCAAAATAAAATGTTTAAAAAATCTTATTTAATTGACTTCATATTTTGCAGAAAAAATGTATTGTGATTTTCTTATAATTTATGCAACGTGGGTTCTTGAAAGCAACATATTCACCTATAGAAAATCATTTCAACTATTCCAAAATAAGTTATAACACGTCTATAAATGTGATTCGTACAGTAGATTTTCTAGTAGTGTTTTTTAACTCTAGTGGTGTTATTTGTGTTTTCTTGATTTACTCCACACTCTACAGACTGTTTAATAGCTATACTAAGTTTTGTCGTTAAATAATCATTAAACTTGTTTTTATACATTTTTCCAGAAAGTGTTCACCTGCAAATATTGTCGCCGTTCATTCACCAGAAAAGATAATTTGAAATGTGATGGGCACTGCCGCGTAACAGTCCGTATTTTCGATCAGTGTGGTGGAATCTACAAGTTTGAGGGAGCCCTTCATTCCAAGCCAATCCTCTAAATATTGACCCAAGGAATAATAGGTTTGTGACTGTGACCTAACCAAGCAGCACTATTCAAACGGTAAATAAAAGTAATTATGAAACCCTGGGGATAAAAAAAATTGGAATATATGTATGACCAAGCAGTTAACTATTATATAGAACAGTTCTATTAAAACTAGAGAGAAACCATAAAAATTACCTGATGTAAACCCACTGGATGCTGAGGCAAAAATCCAATAAATTCAATTAAAAAAAGTAATGTTCTTAGTAGCTCAAATTATTACTTTGGGTGTGTTGAAAAAATCTAGCTAGTAAAATTGAACAAAATGATTGTAAATTTCTCAGAAAACGAATCTTAAATTCGATTTTCCTCAAACCGTTAGCAGAGAGTGAGTTAATCAGTATCATTAATTCATTATCAAGGAGCAGCGCTTTAAAAATCTTAAAGGATAAAACCTCTTTTATACTTAATAAATTTAATATTTGAAAAGGGTAACTATCCAGATAATTTAAAAAGTGCAATAATTACACCTGTCTTTAAAGTAGGTGATACACTCAATAAAGAAAACTATAGATCAAATGCCTTAACAAGCTCTGTACACTTTTTGAGAAATGCATAAAATTAAGATTGGATAATTTTCTAAAGATCTGCAATATTCTATCTGATTCTCAATATGGTTTCCGTTCAGGTTTAAGCACAGAGCATGTCATGATACATGAAACAGAATATATGACGACAAATTTTAATGAAGGTCGCAAAACTATAGGAATTTTTGTGGAACTGGCTCGGGCATTTGATACGGTGGCACACCAAGTACTGCCTGAAAAACTTGAAATTATTGAAATAAGCGGAACCGCATACAATCTACTTATTTCTTACTTAACTAATCCAACAAAGAAAGTTAAAATGAATGGTGCCCGCAGTAAAGAATGTGGTGTTGAGCTTGGAGAGCCACAGATTACAGTTCTGGGCCCTTTATTAATGCATTGTATATCAATGACTTATTCCCCATTCTGCCAACTAGAGACAGAGCCTGTGTCTGTTATGTTGACGATACAGTTATACTCATTTCAGGTTATTCTTGGCAAGAAGTATTTCAGAGGTTGGAGAGAGACTTTTTTAAAGTGGGGCTTTGGATGGATCAAAATCTTGTAACAATGAATGTTAATAAAATCAAATTCTATTTAAAGTTTTCTATAAGTGCAGAGGTAAGGCTGTTCTTAGGGGTCAAAGCTTCATAATAACTTACCTCTTAAAGGTACCCGTGATTGCGACTGTGATCAAATCATAATACCTAAGGACAATATAAAATACCTGGGCTTCGTCATTGATAAGTTCCTTAGATACGAAGCTCATATAAGGTATTTGACTTCTAAAATACGTAAAATTTTTTAGTCATTTTATCAAATGAGAAAATTTCTATTTAAAAAAGGAAACTTCTAAATATGGAACCCTACTGACTCATAATAAGGGCACTAGATCTAGTCTCACTATTTTCATATATTTCTTCACAGTGACATGTTTTTTTTGGGTTCTAGATTGTGTAACTTATTGGCAGTGAATATAAGAATGATTATGAGTAACTTACCAAAGTTTTCCATACACGATTAATGTCACGTTAATTTGGGGTTCAAATTATTTTGTTAGTCAGGGGCTTCCAGAAAAGTTACTTCTGATTTATATATTATAATTTAGTTTAGTTATAGTTGTATTCTTCAATGCCATTTGAAGAAAAAATATGAAGTCAATTAAATAAGATTTTTTAAACATTTTATTTTGCGACCATTTTTTCCACCATCCTGAATTCATACCACAATTTTACCAGTTTATTAAAATATCACTCTTAATGCTTGCGCAAAATTTAAAATTAATCTAAAGTAGTTTTTTGGGCTGATTGTTTAATTAGGACGCCATTTTGTTTTGCTGGATTTTTACCAAAATACTACCAGGTCATCCCCATGACCTTTCATTTTTGACCAAAGTTAAAAGTCAATCGGACTTGTAAGTTTTAGCAATGCGGCGAACTGACAGACAGACAACCCGACAGACATACCGACGGATTTGAGAAAACATATTTTTGGCATCTAGAGACGCTAAAACATGATGTTATATAATTACAACCATTTCATTTGGCCGCCATTTTGTTCCGTCATCTTGAATTCATACCACAATTTTACTAGTTCATCTACAATACCACAATTAATTCTAGCACAAAATTTGAAATTAATCTATTACGTAGTTTCTCCAAGCCCAATTTTTAATTATTTTATTAAACCAGCATTTTGTTTCTCCATCTTGAATTGGTTCTAAAATTTTACCAGTTGTTCCCACTTATTGCTTGATTTTTGTGTAAAATTTAAGGTAATTTATACATGTGTGTTAACTCAAACACTTCACTACTCACTTTTAAAAAAAAATTATTTAAAAATTACAATTAAAATATTAAAAATCAAGCATAGTAACGTCTTAAAATACAGATTTTAATTGATTGTCTATGTTTTCATTAAATCTATTTATATAAACAAAACCGCTGTGCTCGTGAGAACAGCTCGTTGTGTTGGTCTCTGCTGACGTACTGCTTATGCGGCGTTTCTGAGAATGTGGCAATCGTCGGTCGGGGTCGCCAACTCTTCTGGTGATCGAAGGTCATGGAAAACCAACATAACAGCTCCTCCTCTCAACTCCTGTTCTATGGTGTCTTCTGGATGGAAACTGGCACGTCTCTTGGAAACTTCCTTAACTGGGCCTGGACTGATTTTCTTGGTTCTAACCTTGCTGGCGATTCACGATCATTTGCACGTGTGAGACTGAATCTGGAAGGTCCTTTGCGCCGACACTTGCTGAAAAGGTATAGGGTTGCAAAAGCGACAACTAGTTTAACTGTAACAATAGTGAACCAGTGGATGGGTTTGGATACGAAGAGCTGCTTCATTAGTCTGTCAAGCTCGTCCGAATACTGGTTTAGTCTGTTTTGCGCCACATTTAGGTCTTCTGAGTCTATTTTGCTGAGTTGTAACGGTTTTAATTGTGAAACACTGTGTCGTTCCGGGAGGTTTTTGTAACGGTCAAAGGGAATAATGACCGGATGGCTTCTATACGTGATATTTTTCTATTTTTCAACAAAGTATTTGGAATGGATTGGGATGCTTTCAACAAATACATTACAGTCTGGTTGCAGTTTCAGTAATGAATTGGCCTTAAGTATTTTCGTCACAAGTTCCCTTTTTGCACATTTTGACAGTAACTGGAAGAGGTTCTGAGACTGTGATGAGCCAATAGTTTTGGTCAAGCTCCTGAACACTATATTCAGATGCCAACAGGATTGAAGTTTGGCATGTTTTGGATAGGTGGCTGGACTGCCTAAGTAACTGGGCTTTACATATAGCGTCGCTATCTATACGGTATTAAAGCACGTTGGAACAGATTTTGGTGTTGGTTTGCACTTCTTTGCAGCTTTTAAGGTCTTGTGGTAACATTTTATTTATTAATCCAGTATATAGATAGGGAATAGACGGTATAAGGTATAGGTTTCCGTTTCGATTAGTGGTATCTTAAGGACAAATACAACCTTATTATTTATTTGATAAGCTTCTAAAGTTATGATGTCAAGATACTGAACAAGTATATGTGGGTAAAGATAAGTTATTTTTTGAGAGAGATTGCGAAACTTCTTGAAGAGAGGTGATTAAATCTCTTGGTGTAATTATAGAACTGTTTAAGATTCCTAAACGCGCTAAAGTAATAGCACTTAAAATATTATTAAGAGTTCTCTAAAAATTCGTAGCTTTCCATTAAAGACTCGCAAAGATTTAGAGTTTTCACTTGGTCTTCGTAGAAAACTAAGCCGCTCGTAATGTTATTGATAGATTTGGAAATTTCGATAATATCTCGATTAAACGTTTCTTCGTCAATTTGCAATTTTTGTATCGTGGAGTTGAAGTTCTTTATAACCGATGACGTAACCGATATTTCATTTCTAAGTAAAATTTTGATTTCGCGTTCATCATGGCTAATTTTATCGATACATTTATTATAGTATTCGCCATCTGAAGAGTCTAGGTTGCCTGTAATTGACTTAAAAATGCTGCCTATACTATCAATTAACCCCCGTTTGGTTCTAAATGCATAGTTTTTCGTGTCAGTTGTAACTTCTCTAAACTTTTCTTTAACAGAGTCAGTCAAATTGTTAAGAGAATGATATGAGTGTGAATTCCAATTTTAAAAACGGTCATTCGAGGTGAAGGATCATCATCAAAATTTTGGCATTGTTTTGAATGGCTTCTTGAAAAGGTTCTAGTTCCTTGTAAACTAAAAGTGTCCATTTGTCGATATTCCGATGGTGTTCTTGATTGGTGTATGTAGAAATTGGGCGACGTTCGTTGAGATCCACACAAAGAGTCTGAAATAGAATAATCTAGTCGTAGAAAGGTTTTAGTATGCCGAAATTTATTTTTAAAGATTAATTTTTAGAGATAGATTTTTGACAGTGGCGGAAGTTCCGAAAACTTCTGTTATTTCGAAGAGTCCGTTAAATTTGTTTTGTGCTTTGGGCGTTATTTGTAACTCTTTTACGTAAACTTTATCTCCAATTTTATATTCTGGGAGGTTTCGAGTAACGGCTTTGTCAAATCGTATCTTGGATTCTTCTGTTTGTTCTTATACGTGCAAGTTTGTAGTACTGTTCCATGCGATTGTTTAGATCTCCGACATATTTTGAAATGAGCTATTCTTGGTTATAAAGGGTTCGAGTGGTCGACAGATGTATGGCCAAAAATGAGCTCCTATGGTGTAAAACCATAAGTCTTATTTTTTGTGTTGTAGCAAATTACAGCATATGGGAGGATTTTCAATGGGTGTTCACTGGGATTTTCGGCTTTATGTGTCCGAATTGTTTCTGTTAGGGTTGCGTGAAACCGTTCAAGTGATCCTTTGACTGCGGACTTCGCAGAGATGTATCATTAGTGCATTGTCAAACTCACGACCATGATCACAATGTTGGAAGAATAGTAAAACTGTGTTTACGACTGTCGAAGCTTTCTTATCCGATATAAGATAAGCTTGTGTAAACTTCGTGAGTTCATCTCTAAGGGTGAGAGCATAATTATTAACGGGATATTCAAAGAGGTTGATATTAATCCTCTGGAATGGAGTATTCGGGGTCTTAGTAATTACAAGAGGTGTACTAAAGTTTTTTCGACAAATTTTTATTTTTTGGCATATCTCACACTTTTTTATGAAATTCTGAACAGCTTTTGTTAAACCATGCCAGTATATATATATATATATATATATATATATATATATATATATATATATATATATATATATAGTATATTGGGAATCTGGTCTTCATCGGGAGTTTTTATGATAATTTGACATATGTTAAGTTTGACATCTTTATCTGACTGGATAAATGAGAGAATTTCTAAAATTGGGAGTTGTAAATTATTTTCGAATATATATTTATAAAATATTTACGATTCTTTACATTTTTGCTTGAGACAATATTTATTTTGTTTGGGGCAGAATGATAGTTTTCTTCAAAAATGTCTTCTATGATTTTCAATTGTATATCTTCTAGTTTTGTCTGAAGAAGAAGAATGCCACTTATTTTTGCGGCATTTATCTAAAAGTTGAAAATTTGAAGTTTCAGTTTTAGAATAATCTATAACTGATTTTGTTTTGTGTAGGTGTACAAAACGATTATATTTCTCTGTTATTTGTTCTGTGTCTGGTTCGTCTTGACTTTCGTCTTCCGATTGGGGTGTTTCTTTGCTAGTTGAAGGTCTTTTGTGTATATCGTCTATATTAGCTTTCGATTGCGTATCACATGAGCTACTCATAAAAAAGTCGAATACTGTAATTTTAATTATGAAAGCATATCTCTAATAAAATCCTGTATAGAAAATATATGTCAGCGTGTAGTCGTGGATGGGGTGACATCAGATACTAGGGTACTTGACATTGGAGTCCCACAAGGATCTGTATTGGGGCCTCTTCTATTTTTAATATACATTAATCACTTACCCAGTATTAACATACTAGAGCATTACGTCTTGTTTGCTGATGACACCACTATCTCGATGAAAGACAGAGACCTAGAAAAATTACTAAGCAAAACCTGTGAGGCGCAATCGAGGGCTGAAGAATGGTTTTCAAAAAACAGTCTAATTTTGAATGAGACCAAGACTAACCATATTGTCTTTTCTCTACGAGAAATTCCGGACGACTGCTCATTCAACAAGGATGCTACTAAGTTTTTGGGAGTAATGCTTGATTCTGAGTTAAGATGGGATTTTCACATAGACTGGTTAATAAAAAGACTCAATAGTAGCATAGTTGTCTTGCGGAATTGGTCGGGTGTTGTTAGTAGTGAAGTACTACGTACGGCATACTTTACCATGTTTCATTCTTCGATGTTCTATGCTGTGCTGACTTGGGGATATGCTCCGCACTGGCGCAGGGTGTTCTCGCTGCAACGCAGGGCTCGGCGACGGAGGCCTGGGATATAGGGCCGATTGCAGAGAAAAGTTCATTGAACTCAAAATTTTGTGTTTGCAATGCATATATATATTCGAAACTATTATGTTTATTAGAGCCAATCTAGACCGATATCCTCAATCAGGCCAAATAGACTTGCATGGCACTCGGGGCAGGGCGCAGCTCTCTGTTCCATTTTGGAGGCTCGATAGATGCCGAAATGGGCCAAACTATTGGGCAATAAGATTTGATAATAAAATTCCGGATAACATAAAAATCTTACCTGATAAAGTATTTAAGAGCAGGCTCCTTTTATGATAAAGAGCTTGGCTCACTCAGACTGGGACAATTAATTGAAAGATGTTTTAAATTGTGTTTTTAGTGTTTGTCAAATTATATGTCCATTGTCAAGTTTTTAAAATTGATTTGTCCAGCCAATAATTGTATTGTATTTATTTTATTTTGACCTGTGTAGACACAATGTGTAATAACATTAATAAATTATGTTTATGTTTATATTTTATTAGAAGCAAGGATTTTCAGTTTTGACTGAAATTTCGCACTTTCTTGTAAATGGTTGATTTTTATTCGAGACAGTGCGTCGGCATTTTTATTAATTTTGCCGGGCTTGTACTCAATTTTGTAGTCGTATTCCTCAAGCTTCAGGCGCCACCGGGCTAAACAACTTTTTGGATATTTTATTGAAAAGAACCATATCAAGGGTTGATGGTCTGTAATGAGGAGGAACTTTCGACCAAAGAGATAGGGTCTGAAATGCTTGAGCCTATACTATAGCGAGTAATTAGCATTCTATAGTTGAGTATTTTGTCTCAGCATTACACAGGGTTCTAGAAGCATATGCTATAGGCAGATCCTTTCCTATAGGGCCTTAAGAAAGAACTGCTTCGATGCGAGAAAATCCTGGTAATTTTCGAGATTCATGTCAGCGAAAGAATTATTGGAGACTTCGCTTTCCTCATGGTAATAAGGATTTTCGGAATCAGGATTTGCAACACGGTAATCAGTATTAGACGCAGTTTCGTATGTATCTTCCGTATTTACATGATGCGTTCTTTGTTGATTTGCGTAGTTTTGTGGATTTTTCAGAAATACAGATCGAGAGCTAAACTGGTGTTGATGAAGTACATTGTTGGTACCGTGTCAATTTTGATTTTAATGAAATGGTTTATTTTGTTACAAATTAGGCGACGAATTTGATGCGTTTGTGGTATTCTCACATGAGGGATTAGGTTTTTAAAAATTTGTATTAGAGTATTGATGTGAGAAATTAGGCCAGTTCGAAATTATTTGTGTGCATTGATTTGCGATGATGACGAATGCGACTACAAGTGAAGCATTTAGCTGGTTGAGGTGATGGTTTGTTATTTAAGGATATCACTTTTTGCAGGGCTGGTCTATTTGTTTTTTGGTTTTCAAAATAAGACTGACGTAGGATTGTTAGCTCTAATAAGCTGTCCTAAAAGAGGTTCTAGACCAGTTAACAAAGTGTTTAAAGCCATTGTTTTAGTAAGGATAGTTTAGCTTTCTTTTTCTTCCCTTGTTATTAAATTTGGAGATTTTTTAATACTAGCATGCATCTTCACATTTAAAACTTGCAATCGGTTGAAGAATGTCAAGCGAGACTTACTTGGAAGTTGTTTAAGACGTTGAAGATCTTGCTTGATTTCGAGGTATGAAATCGGATTTCTTGAACTTATCAGTTGTGCTGCCCTACCTCTGAGTTTGTTTTTATATGAATAACGAGAAATGTTTTTTGGTATGTGTTTGCCATATCATATGCGCAATCACACGCATTAATAAAATTACCCAAAAGTATTTGGTCACCCTTATAGTCGTCACAATATATGAAAACAAATATCACTAATATCACTTAAAACACAAAGGATAAAAAAATATTGGATGATCGAACAGTTATCAATAAAATGAATTAGAATAAAAATCGAGACGATTCGTTACTTACAATAATATCTTCATTTGAGTTGGCGTGTTCTCGTTTCAGCTAATAAACCATTGCTTCAGCTGTTAGGGGATTATAGATCAATAATAAAAAATTGTTGTATGGCAAAAATCGATCTTACGGATGCTTTTTTGCAGTGTCAGTATACATGAGGCATAGAAAATATTTATGATATTAATACTGGAAGATTTTATATGAATTTAATGCTTACCTTTTGATCTTAATATTGTCTCATATGTATTGACCAAACTAATAAACCGTACTCTCTGTCATTTAAAATGAAAACATTTTGTCTATTTAATATTCTTCAGATGCATCGTGCAAAAATAACATAAAATATTCCTCGCAGCTATTGACATCTCTCGCTTTTATATTGAGTTTGAAAAAAAGCGTAATAAGCCATGATATGAAATTACATTTCTCGGTTTTACTTTCAACTCAAGAAACCTAACATTCTTTGAAACTAAATTTTAAAAATCTGTAAATTAGCCTTTACCCACAAATTCTCTTGTATATAATTTAACCACTTACAATGCACAGCCTATATATGCATATAATTATTTTGTAATATATTTATACAAATCCTATTAATAACTTATTTAATTTTTTTTAAGTTTTTAATTCATTATTATTATTAATAATATTTATTTATTTTTCATAACATTATTTACGCAGTGTATACAAATAAATTAACTCTTCTGTAATTTTCCTCCATAAAAAGAATTTATTTTTGTCTAAATTTTGAAGGCCATTTGGTAAGTAGATTGTTAATAATTTTTTTGTCCAGCTGTCGAGTACGGTTTTCTATATACTAATAATATTGAGGGAAAAAATGGCTTACCCTAACACAGTCCAATAGTAACTATAACAGTAGAAAGTTCGTCTCTAAATATTTAAGAGGGGATAGGCTCTGGTCGTTAAGCAATTTACAATCTAGCAAACAAAATATAAAAGAAGACAATTTTATTTAGGAGATTTTTATCCATGAATTTATGAAGGCCTGGGAACTTATTGTAAAACTAATAGTTTTGGAATGAGAATCAAGAACTTTATCATATTAATTAAAAATGTAAAAGGTATGTTTCCTGGAAACCAGATTCCGATTCTGAGACAGTTGATGCTTTTACTTCAAATTAGCAAAATATTTATTTTTATGCGTTTCCACGTTTTGCTATGATTCCGAAAGTTTAAAGATAATAAACGGTAAAGCTAAATTAATCGTTATAGTGCCAGCATGGCTCATTACCAACCCTGATACCCAATTTTTAACGAATTATTAGCAACAGAAAATATAATTTTAGGGTCTGAAAAAAACTTTTATGGTATCTCCTTTCAGATCCCGCACCCAATCACCGTTATTCCCAATAGGAATTTTAAATTAATATTAATTAAAGAAAATACCTAAAATTGGGATCCCTATATTTTTAGAATAATTAATTGATTAGAAAATATGAAAAGACAATACAGTTTTAAATTTAATAATGGCGACATTACTGTACTAGAAATAGGTTAAGTCCCTTTGAATATCAACTAGCAGGCATTGTAAATTTTATAAAATCACTAATTGACAGTAATCTCCTTTAGTTTAGTAAATACACGCATGTAAGCATTATTACTAGTCATCAATTTTCTAAGGTTTCGAAAAGATATTTATAAATTCACTTGGTATCAGGTTGGTAATGTTTTTAACTTTGTAAAAGACATATATAATAATATCCAAATGCAAAATTTAGCAATATTCCTAGACCTCAAAAAAGCTTTCGATACAGTTTCTCATGGGATATTATTTAACAGATTAGAAGATATTGGAATAAGACGCGGTCCACTGCAATTATTGCTTAATTATTTACAAAACAGAAAACAAAAAACAAAAATAAATAATTCGTTTAGCGCCTATGAAACAATTACGACTGGA
Organism: Kuschelorhynchus macadamiae; assembly: GCA_030620095.1. Lineage (NCBI taxonomy): Eukaryota > Metazoa > Arthropoda > Insecta > Coleoptera > Curculionidae > Kuschelorhynchus > Kuschelorhynchus macadamiae. The sequence continues at coordinate 764,836 of JAUTXW010001878.1, forward strand.
GTGCCCCAAGGTACAGTTTTAGGCCCAATACTTTTTCTAATTTACATTAACAACATGAAATCTGCAGTTAATAATTGTAACGTAATATCTTATGCTGACGACACCGTATTACTATTTAGTAGTGACTCTTGGAAAAATGTTTTTGAAGAGACACAAAATGGATTCAGGGCAATACATAATTGGCTTAATAATAGTCTTCTAAGCTTGAACTTTAGTAAGACATCTTTTATTACTTTTTCTGCAACAAAGACTGATCAACCTACTAAAAATCGAATTTTTCTGCATTTACAAAATTGCCAGAATCTTGTTCAAAACTGTAATTGCTTAAGTATTACAAAAGTGGAACATACGAGATATTTGGGAATTATGATTGATCAGCACTTAAAATGGAATCAACATATCCCATATCTGTGCAGCAAAATTAGAAAGACATATTATAAACTATACCAACTACGAGATATATTATTTACGAAACTACTCATTTTATTCTATAAATCGTTAATTGAATCTATACTTAGATACTGCATTGTTATTTGGGGAGGGGCATATGATTGTATTTTACATATATTACAAACTTGCCAAAATACTGTGCTTAAAATATTACTACGCAGGCCGCGATTATATTCAACATCTGAATTATATTCTAACAGCGAATTGTTTAATTTGAGGAATTTATATGTGTATTCCAGATTATCGTATTTTTCAAAGATCAGGGATTTATTCCCAGCTGTAGCACATAACCATCTTACTAGAGCAAATCACATAGATAATTTAGAAATACCTCTGTTACATAATTCTCTCTGTCAAAGATTTTTAACTTATTTGATACCAAAAATGTACAATATCTTACCCATTCATATAAGAAATGCGATCGAAAGTAAAAAATCATTTAAAAAAGAACTAAAATCATTTATCTTAATAAATTCATCATCATTTTCCAATTTATTTTAGATTTTACATTTAAATCCAGATTTAAATAATATAACATAACCTTTTGTATTATATCAGATAAACTAAATTATTTCATATTAATAAGCTGTTAGGCAAATGTTGACTTTTTGCCCTGTCTGTCATTTCGCTCTCCCATCTGGCCGCGCGATCTATATGTGGTGTCCTTGAGCCGAAACGTAGGTGAATATTAAAAACATTTTTTTTTTTTATTACTTTAAGATGGGGAAAAGTAGCACGCAACCTGTTATTATACAGATTAGGCAAAATTCCTCATCCAATTCATATATATTTTTGAAAGGGAATTAATAATAATTGCAATTATAAACTGTTGTATCTATATGTGAATTGTATTACCTAAAAATTGTAATCTAACTTTGTAATATAATGAATTTGAATTTGAATTTGAATTTGAACTTAGAGCCGCCTAAATGAAAACATTCTTTTACATGGTATCCTACACTTGTACTATAAGATTTAGAAGGACAACATCCTTTAGAGAACCTTTTATCGGAAAGGTTAGTTGTCAATTAGTTAAGCTCATATCATTAACATATGCTCAAAGGTTGCAAACAATTACATTATCAAAAATTCAAATATTTCTATACAAAAAGATGTTATAAAGTCATATACCGGATAAATTAAAAACTTCTCGTAATAATATCAGTCGATTTTGCGTTTTCCGTTCTTTAAAGAAAACCCACCGCTTTGTGTGACATCGATTATTTGTCATTATCTAAATACAACAAAGCCTTTGAGACTAGAAAGAGAAGAAAATCTTATCGACTAGGTATAAGCAGTTTGATTAAGAAGGCACTAGAAATTGCCGGTGTGAATACAGATCTGTTTTAAAGACTACCGTACTCGACATGCCGCAACCTCTGCATCTACTTTTTATATAAAAAAATAAAAATAATTATACATATATGTATTTATTTATAGTTACATACTATTATTTATTTTTGCTCATGGATCGTATTTCTCCTTAAACATCTAAATGATAAATAAAAATGTTCGGAATATAAAGTAGGGTAATTAAGATTGTCCTTCTTTTTCATGTAAATTGACCAATCTATTAATTAGATATTAATGGATGTTAATTAATTTTAAGACTTTTATTTACAAACCCTTAAAACAAAACAGTTCATAGTCTTTTTAACTACAAAAAAACCCAATAAATCGTAAGAACTTACATTATGATTTAACAAACAATGAACTGAGTGGTCTTAGAAAATGTGTTTTATGAAAAAATGTCATATACTTACAGAATGCCTAATTATTTTTTCTCGTACTAATTTCTTATCTTTAATGGTACCCTACATATTGGATTCTCAAAACTCGGTTATATAACTATTACATTTTAAATTCTAAATGGTTTGTATTAAAACAAAACTGTTTTTATATATTTCCGTTTAAGTTTTAATTCATTCCTGGAAACTATCACAAACAAATTATTTTTGTTTCAGTCGAAACTCTAACTAAGAACAAAGGGAGTGTAGACTAGAAAGAAGTTATGCCTAAGTTCACAAATTATATAACACGTATATTTTTATATTCCAATAACTTAATAAATTACTAAACTTATGTATAGATTTTCACATATAAAATTTTAGAATAGAAAAATAATATAATTACGGGGTGAAGTATGTAAATATAGAAAAGGTAATAGGAAAAAAACGAATCACATTTAAGAAATGGGTTAAATTAAAAAAAAAACGTTGGTCAATTACGAATCCGTTTAAAAGCCAGCGAAAAAGTTCATACATTTTGAGTTGTTTCATTTTTTTTTGAAAATTCTATAACATTTTATCTACCTTTATTTTAAGAGATAATTATAAATAATTGCTATATTTTCATTATACCTTTTTCATTTTCACGAGATGGCATACGATGGAAAACGATACCATACGAAAATCTGAACCGTTGCTAGTAAGAAATTGGTTTAAGATAATTCGAATATTATAATCATTGTTGCTATTATTGTATATCTATTATTATCGCATTAAATAATCTTATTAAGTTTAAAAAATAAGTTATCCATTACAAAATTCGAACAACACTACATTTCTAAGCGGCAAACTAATTGGAAACGTATTTCTGAATCAACATTTTCTAACAACTTATAAGTTTTTGTCTCAATCGAGTACCTAATATTTAGTTAGATATCCATTTGCTCCAATTACTTTTAAACACCTCCTAGACATGGACTGTATTAGACGTCTACAAGTCTCTAGTGGATTACTAGTCCAAGCTTCTTTCATATCCACGAATACTTCGTCGAAATTTTGGAAAGTTCCAGCACCTAATTTTCTTTTAACTATCATCAAAAGATTTTCTATTGGGTTGAGATCTGGACTACAAGATGGCCATTGTAAAACATCTACGTGATTATCCTTCCTGTAGCCAGATAGTCACCCTCCTAGCAAAGTGCTTTGGAACATTATCGTGTTGGAATTTCCAAAGTACTGATAAATTTTCTTCTGCATATTGTTGCATCACGTTTTCCAGTATGTTAATGTATTTATACTGATCTATAGTACCAGTTATTCTATAAAGAGGGCCAATACCTATCCCCAAACCGTGATACAACCACCACCAAATTTCACTGTTTTCATGGTGTAGCGCGGGTCAAATTCTTTATTTGATGGACGCCAAACAACACGTTTTCCATCAGAACCAAATTTATTTACCTTGGATTCATCTGACCATAGTATCTGCTTCCATTGTTGGACGTTCCAAGGAATGTGATTTCTAGCAAATTCCAAACGGCTCCTTCGATTCACTTCAGAAAGGTGAGGCTTCTTCCTTGGTCCCTTACCAAAAAGTTCAGCCTGGTTCAAACGATTACGAACACATCGAACACTAAATACCCCTGGATTTTTAACATTTTTTTTTCCAAATATCAACTGCTGATTTGTGAGGGTCTCCCTTAGAAATGCAAACAATTCGACGATGTGTTTTCATACTCGTTTTTCTGGGACGTCGCTTCCTAGGAACAGTTCTAGAGGTTCCATGAATCCTAACATGATGAACAGTGTTAAACACCGCCTTTTTGGAAAGATTAACTATTTCTGCAATATTTTGATACAAATAGCCTTTTCTATGAAGATTAATAATGACTTGTCGTTCATTTTCGTTAAAACTTTTTTTCGAACCCATATTTGCAGAAATTCCAATGAAGATTAACAGGAACGGAAGTCAACAACCCACTAAAGCTCTATTGTATCGATTGTCAATTTAAAAAAAAAGCCTTCTTGTTAGAAAATGCTGATTTTAAATTTTAAAGTTTTTTTTAAAGCCTATTTCTTAGAAAATGTTGATTCAGAAATACATTTCAATTAGTTTGCCGCTTAAAAATGTAGTGTTCTTCGAATTTTGTAACGAATAAATTAACTTAATAAGGTTGTTTAATGCGATGATAATAGATGTACACCCTAACAATAGCAACAATGATTATAATATTCGAAATATCCTAAACCAATTTCTTTCTAGCAGCGGTTCAGATTTTCGTAAGGTATCGTTTCCAATTAGTCTGCCGTCACTGTATAGATGAGCTAGTAAAACAGTGGCACTAATTTAAGATGACGCAACAAAATGGCGGCTAAATAAAATATTTGTAATCCTGAAAAAATCACCCTCTCAGGTTTTTGATATCTTTATGTTTTAGCGTCCCTAGATGCCACAAAATATATTTTATCAGTTCCGTCTGTCCGTCTGTCGGTTTGTCTGTCTGTCTCTTATTTCACGGCATAGCTTAAAAACTACTTACCCGATTGACTTTTCATAAAAAATTAAGGGTCGTATGGGGATAAGCTAGTAACATTTTGCTAGAAATCCAATGTAGCAAAACAAAATGGCAGCCTAGTGAAATGTTAAAAAAATTATTACTAAAAAACTACTTATCCAATTTATCTCAAATTTTGCACTAAAATCTAGTATTATGTAGGAATCATCTGGAAAAATTTTAGTATGACTCCGAGATGGAGGAACAAACCGGTGGCTTAGTAAAATATAAAAACTGTGGTACTAATTCAAGATCGCGGAACAAAATCGCGGCTAAATATAATGTTTGTAATCGTGAAAAAATCATCTTCTCAAGTTTTACATATCTTCACGTTTTAGCTCCCTAGATGCCAAAAAAAGGGTTTTGTGAATTCCGTCGGTCTGTCAGTTTACGGCCTAGCTTAAAAATTACTTATCAGTTGAGTGACTTGAAATTTTGATCTAAAATTAAGGTCATATGAGGATATTTCGATAAAAATCCAATTGCCAAAAAATTATTGCTAAAAATTATCTAATTATCTAATTTTTTGCACAAAAATCAAGTGTTATATAGGAATGTAACATTTTCGTATGAATATAAGATAAAAAAAACAAAATGGAGGCATTTTAAAATATTTAAAGCAGTAAGTATGATATAAAGATAAACTGGCAAAGTTGTGGTTCGAATTCAAGATAGCGAAACAAAACGGCGACCAAATAAAATTTTTAAAAAAATCTTATTCAATTGAATTTAAATTTGGCAGAAAAATTAAATGTGATATAGGGATAAACTGGTTTGAAATCAATAAGAAGTAACAAAATGGCAGTATGTAATAATATAAAAACTACTTATTGGTTTTATTTTAAATTCTGCCCAAAAATTAAGTAAGTATATGATCAAACAAAATGGCGACAAATAAAAATCAGTATATATGTGTTACTAAATGACTCTGTTCTACTACATTGGGTTACTCTTCGCTATTCCTCATAAAAGGAAAGATTCATAATGAGGGAAGTTCCGGGTAAAAGAAATTTACCGGTTTTTTTTTGTGATACATCGTTAGCTAAAAGATTTTAAACATGTATTAAAAAAATCAGAACCGTATTCTAATAAATACATCAGTGGAGGGCTAAAGACATTACTTATAGTTCTAAATATGATAACGTCATCTTGTAGGTAAATAAAAATTGCTATGAAAATGGAAAATTTAACTAACTAGTAAACTAACAATAACTTTTTTAGATGTCAGTTTTTCCCAAAAAAATTGAAAGCAACTGGAAATCGATATACCTAAGTACAAGATTTTTCCTGTTTCAACTGACCATGTATTTCATGAGATCCTTGCAGATTGCATTGTTATATGTATGTCTAGGATAAAATAAAACTTATTCTACAATTCACCACCAAACTAATTTTGTGTCCACTGTTTTTTGATAAAACGTCAGTAATTACTAGACTTGCTGTCCTTCTCTTATGTATTTAAATAGAACTATAAAATATAGAACAAAAATTAACTTCACAACAATGACAACTTACTTAAGGAAAAGCCTGTAATTCAGAAATAATAGGAAATTTTCGAATAAAAATCATAGAATAGGTACTGCGTCACACAGTAAAAAGTAAAGATATAGTCTACACATTAACACCAAACAACTTTTGTAATCTCTTTTCTGTAATAGAAATATACAACAAAAAAAAACTTCAAGACAATAACAATTATACTCATGGACCATGTTAGAAAGAAATTATGTTTTTACTTCCCTCGCAAAAGGGAAGTATTGTAATCGTGAAAAAATCACCCTCCGAGATTTTTTCAAATCTTTACGTTTCAGGGTCCCTAGATGCCGAAAAACATGTTTATTCAATTCCGTCGGTCTGCCTGTCTGTCTGTTCGCGGTATATCTAAAAAACTATCCACCCGATTGACTTCAAATGTTGGTCAAAAATTAAGGGTCAGATGGGGATGACCTGGTAACATTTTGGTAAAAATCCAGTAAGACAAAACAAAAAGGCGGCCTAGTGAAATGTTAAAAAAATATTATTACAATGGTACTTATCCAATTTATCTCAAATTTTGCAGAAACATCAAATATTATGTTGGAACAACTGACAACATTTTGGTACGAATCCAAGATGGCGGTACAAAATGGCGGCTTAATAAAGTATTTAAAAATTCAGCCTAAAAAAACTGCTTAATAGATTGATTTCAAATTGATGATGATGAACCTTAACTAATTGAACAGGCAAGTTTTACATCACGTCCCTAGATGCCAAAAAAATATGTCTTATCAATTCTGTCGGTCTGTCTGTCTCTCAGTTCGCGGCATAGCTGAAAAACTCCTTACTAGATTGACTTTTCAAATTCTAGTCAAAAATTAAAGGTCATATGGGGATAACCTGGTAATATTTTGGTAAAAATCCAATATGGCGGAACAAAGTTAAAAAAATTATTACTAAAAAAACTAATTATTCAATTTACCTCAAATTTTGCATAAAAATCGAGGGTTAGATAGGAATCAATTGGTAATATTTTTATATAAATCCAAGATAGCAAAACAAAATAGCAGCCTAATGAAATATTTAAAAAATCGGCCTTAAAATACTACTTATTAAATTAATTTCAATTTTTGTGCAAAAATTAGGTGTGATATAGAGATAAATTAGTAAAGTGTGGTACCAATTTAAGATGGGGCAACAAAGTGGCCGCCAAATAAAAATTTTAAAAAATCAACGTAAAAAAATCTTGTTCATTGACTTGAAATATTTCCAAAAGAAATTAAAAAATTAAAATTGGGAAAATGAATAAACTGGTACGAATTCAACATGATGTAACAAAATGGCGGTAATTTTATGTAAAAACTACTTATTGAATTGATTTTAGAATATGCCCAAACGTCAAGTATGGCATAGGTAGAGAGAATCTGGTAAAATATTGGTAGGATTCCAATATGATGGAACAAAATGGCGCCCAATAAAATGTTTGAAAAGACAGTACATGTAACACACACACACACATATATATATATATATATATATATATATATATATATATATATATATATATATTGTGACTATGTAGTGAACTAAATTGGGTCACACTTCACTATTCCTAACAAAAAGAAAAAAATTATAACGAAAGAAGTTCCGGGTAAAGGAAATTTACCGATTTTTTTTTAAATCTGGATCTACAAAACAGTACCGTGACTGACTGACTGACAGAGACAACGCACAGGCTAAACTGGTGGACCTAGACATTTGAAATTTGAAGGTACCCCAGGGCTGTATTTAGGAGGGTTTTTTTAAAAATTCCATCCGTAAAGGGGTGAGGGGTGCTAAGATTTGTATGCAAAAAAAACCCTGAAAATTCATCTTCTAAGGCAGTGAACGGGGGTCGCAAATTTTGTATGAAGAAACATTAATTTGGGCTGGCGGATAACGCACACGCATAATCTAAACCGGTGGATCTAGATATTTGAAATTTGGAGGAAATATTCCTTGAGTACTTTGGGGTCACTAAGGGGGATTTTACAAAATTCTATTCGTAAAGGCGTAAAGGGCTGGTAAAGTTGGGTTGTACGAAAAGAAATTAAGTTAACCTGATAATACTTTGTAGGGGGAAAAACGGGGTGGCAAAATTTCAATGGAAAAAAATAAATTTTTGGCTGATATATAACGCACACTCTAAGCCAGTGGACCTAGATATTTGAGATTTGGAAGAAATATTCCTTGAGTACCCTAGGGCGGCTGAAGTAAGGAGGAATTTTACAAAATTTCACGCGTGAAAGAGTAAAAAAAGGGTGGTAAAGTTTGGAAGAAGAAATAAAAACAAGTTGCGATGATCACACTTTGTAAATCGTCTTCAAAAGAAATAAAATAGCACGTATTTCATTATTTTTGAAAACTCATCTTCTAAGGGGGTGAACGGAAGTGGTAAAGATTGTATGGAGAAACATTAGTTTTATCGAATCAATCTGAAACTTTGCTAGCGTATGTAGTTCGGATAACAATAAATAATTGGGTATTATCGAACTAATCTGATTATGACATTAACCGACTTCAAAAAAGAAGAAGGTTGTCAATCCAACACTATGTATTTTTTTTTTGTACTTACATCGATTACTCCGCGATGGTATGGCCAATTTAGATGAAATTAACAAGATATTATCGGAGTGGTTCCATAGCAAGCATATTGAATAAATATTTGGCCGAATGGTGCCATTTTGAACTGTTTATGCGATGCGATGCTGCATTGAACATTATATGCGTTCATCATTCTATCAGATAAAAAAGTATGGTAAGTATAACAATAATAAAATGAAATGAAATGAAAATATATTACGTAAATTACATATTGCAGTAAATCGTATAACCCAAAACTTATTGCGTAATTCTTGACATTGTATTAGTTAGAAGTTACTATAATATACATAAATAAGTTTAAGGAGAGCGATCGGGCCTAAATTTACAATTTATGTCCCGCGATCACTCTCAGACTAAAAATACGATATAGCACGCACAAGGTATTCTAACTGTACTCATATAATTATGGGTACAGTTAGCCGGTGACACACAGAGGAGCGACGGTGACTGATTATTAAAAGAGTTTTATTTTTTTCACAAACTAATCCTATTCAAGTGAAAAATATATTAGCAAACATTTCACTGTTTTCTTGAATACATTTTTTATGGATTTTCTACTCTTGCCCTTCATTACTATTTTTTTAATAGAGTATAGCAGGACGTTATAGATTTTAGGCACAAAATACGTGATAAATCTGCAAAAAAATGAGTTATTAAACTTGGGTACACAAAAATGTTCATTTACATTTATCCTTGTAATATAATTATGCGATATAACAGGAAATGAATGAGCTATTTTGGGTAAATAAGTTAAACATGAGAAGACTTTCAGATTTTTAATATTTAGGATATTTAGTTCTTCATATAATTTTGTTGTAGAATATTGTTGCGAATTTAGCCCTAATTATAGATATATTAAGTTTTAGATAAATTTATTTATTATTTGTTATTTTAATGACGTAGACTTACCTTAATTTGTATCCATGCAACGACTATGATAGTGTCAAAAATCGTTCTCGAATGTTCTGTTAGGCTTAATTCTCTTCACCCTGTAATATTTAGATTATTCTAGAATTTTCTAGATCATTCCATCCTTTTCTAAAGGCTATATAAGTGCGTCGCGAGGCCACATTTTGATTCTGTTTAGTTTGAGATTTCAAAGAGTAAACAAGTAGACAGTGACAAGTTTAGGGTTATCTTAGTTACAAGTATTAAGTATAATCAGTTTTTACCTGTGGAACCTGTAACCTGTGTTTTTAATAAAAAGAGTCCATTCAGAAACTACGTGTTTGGGTACCGGCCAATCCGAAACAATATCTACGAGGTTTACTTGATACAATTTTTAGAACACTATTCTGACATATTGACAAAATTTTTAGTTTTGCATCATATAGACCACCCCAAACAACAATACCGTACCTCAAAATTGACTCTATCAACGAAGCATATAATATAAAAACTAATTTTTTGTTTAGTAAATCTATGAGTTGAGAAAATTTATAATACACTTTCGAATTTTTGAGGTTAGATAGAGTACATGTTCATTCCACTTTAAATTTTGATCTACAATTATTCCTAAGTATTTTAATTTACTAATTTTTCTGATTTTTACACAGTTACAGTTTTTAATTTTATTGCAGGATAACTGATGATATGTTAAAAAATCAGCTCTAGGTTGATCGACATTGGTTAGTGAGAAATTCATAAAGTTTGTTTTTAAGAGTTTAAGCTCAGTTAACTCACACCTAACCATCGATAAACAGTCAAGTCAACAATAAAATTTTTTGTTGCAGGATGGGTTCTTTTAAAACTTTTGCATCTAGAAATGAATTTCAACAAATATAATCCACTGCGATATTCTTCCTACATTCCACTACCGGAAGAAATCGAGTTTAAGCGAGCTGTTATTAACCTTCGAAATCAGGACTATTATTGTTTGGCGTGTTGTGTGATAGCTGCAATGTATCCTCCAATTGGATTGGAATATGAAATCCAATCATATCCCTGTTTCGAAACAATCTTGGATACTTCAGGTATTGACTTTCTTATAGCTTTAAAGGACGTAGAAACATTTGAAAGACAGAACAATATATCTATTAATATTTATTCTTTGGAAAAAATTAGAAATAGCTTTAGGTTTATTTATGACGTAATAGGCCCTCTACATTATTTAAAATCTAAAAAACCAAACCATATAAATGTATTATTAATTAGTGATGATGATGAGAATTTTCATCACTGTTATATTTCTGATATAAGTAGAACAATATCAAGTCAAGTTTCAAAACATAATGAAAAAAAATATCTATGTGATGGATGTCTTCAGTATTTTAGCTCAGAAGAATATTTAACTAAACATAATACTTTTCACTGCGATTTTGTAAGAATACATTTACCATTAAAAGATTACAAAGACTAATTTGGGAAAAACGTGCCGCGACATATTCTTAAATTTGAAATTATTCAAAATCAAATGGAAGTTCCTTTTGTCATATATGCCTATTTTGAACGTGTACTTAAACCTGTTGATAGCACCGATGATGTAGAGGTAGGTTTAGATAAAACACGGTAAAAAAAATTAGAACATGTCCCTTATTCAGTTGCATATTACTTAAATATGTTTATGATAATGTTTCAAAGCTAGAATTATACAGAGGACCTAATTGTGCTCAAGTGTTTAAAAATTTTCTAGAAAGGAAGGTTCATGACTTATATATTAGGTATTAAGGAAACTTCAAAAAAATGGAAAAATTAACTGAACTAGAAAAATTGAGCTATCAGTATTCAAGCGAGTGTCACATTTGTAACAAAACATTTGAAAATGATAATGAAAAAGTAGCAGACCATCGCCATTTAACCGGAAAATATAGAGAAGTTGCACATTCCTTGTTTGACTTAAATTATAAGCAACCACATTTTATTTAGTCATATTTCATAATTTAAAAAAATACGATTCCCATTTATTTTTAAAAAATATATGCCACAGTCAAGAACAATTGTCGGTAATAGAACAAAATAAAGAAACATATATGTCCTTTCAGAAACATATAGAAGTAAACAATTATTATGATCAAAAATTAGGATTAAAAAAAAGAAAAGATATAAATTTAAGATTTATTGCTTCTTGTCAATATTTACCTTATTCCCTTACAAAATTATCTGAAAAGTGATAATCAGTGTAAAGAAGTTCATAAATATTTTACTGATATTGAAAAATTAAAATATATTTGACTAAGGGGGTATTCCCGTACAGCTACATTAAAGACCTTACAAAATTAAATAAAACCGCATTACCTGAACAAGAGGAATTTTAAAATGACTTGACGAATGAACATATTAGCAAAAAAGAATATTAAAGGGCAATAGAAGTGTGGACATTATTTGACTGTAACACCCTAGGTGATTATACTGATATTTATCTAAATCAAATGTTTTACTTTTAGCAGATATTTTTTAAAATTTTAGAAAAACTTGTATGAACACCTATAAATTAGACCCGGCACATTATTATACGTTTCCCGGTTTGAGTTTTGATTCCTGTTTACGCTATACAGGTGTTCAATTAAAACTTCTGACGGACTCTGATATGTAACATTTTTTTAAAAGTAGTGTGCGAGGTGGTGTTAGTACTTGCGCATGTAAAAAAGCCGTTGCCAATAATTTCTTTCTTTCTGATTTTCATCCTTTAAAACCTACTAATTTTATTCTGTATCTCGATGCTACCTATATTTATGGACACGCAATGTCTCAATATCTTCCACAAAAAATTTCATATGGCTTTTAAAATCAGAAATAGACAATTTAGATATTATAAACCTTTCCGACTTTTCTGAGAAAGGCTATGTCCTTGAAGTTGATTTTGAGCAACCCACGGACTTACATGATGCTTATAATTACTTTCCTTTTTGTCCTCAAAATTATAAACCCGCAATTCTAATTGCACAACGTTAATACCAAATTTAAAAGATAAAGTAAAATATGTAATTCATTATACACTTTTAAAACAGTGCATTGAACATGGATTGAAATTAACTGGGGTACATAGAGTTTTAGGGTTTAGTCAGTCACCATGGTTAAAACCGTATATTGACTTAAATACAAAACTACGCAATGAGTCTAAAAATGAATTTGATAAAAATAATTATAAATTAGCAAATAACAGTATATATGGAAAAAATGTCGATAAAAGAATTGACATAAGGTTAGTTACACATTGGTAAAAAAATCGCAGAAAATCTAATTGATAAACCGTATTTTAAAAATTTAACTGTGTTTACTGAGAATTTAGTTGCTATCCAAATGCAAAAAGTTTTAGTAGAATATAATAAGCCAATTTACGTAGGATTTTCAAATTTAGATATTTCAAAAACTGTAATGTATGATTGTTTTTATAACTTTTTGAAGCCTCTTTATGAAGATAAAGTTAAACTTTTGTACTAAATGTGTATGAAGATTTAAAACGTAATATAGAAAAACTTGACACATCAAATTATAAACCAAATAATATTTATGAAATGCCAATAACCAAATCTGTAGTAGGGAAGTTTAGAGATGAATATGCTGGTGAACCTATAGTGTTTTTACGGCACTTCAGCCAAAGCGTATTGTGTCAAAACGATACTCTTAAGAAGGCCAAGGGAATTAAAACCAGTAGTATTAAAAAACAATTAGGTTTTGTTCATTACAAAAATGTTGTTGAAAATAACTCAAAAACCTTCTGTACAATGTATTTATTTAAATCACGTTTACATACAATGTACACCGAATTAGTAAGTAAATTGGCCTTAAGTTCTTCTGATGATAAAAGATTTAAAATTCCTAACAGCTTCGACACACTTGCGTAGGGTCATCAGGATATTCCTTTTTACGAATGATCAATGAACCATGAAGACCTTTCAAATTTGTAAATTCAATTTTACCTTCCTCTTTTAATTTTCAAGGTTACAGGTTATATTAAATATCAGAAGAACTCGTAGTCAGTTTTCAGTTGTTTCTTTAACTGCTTTATTACTTGAAGTAAATATATGTTTAGAAAGCTTTGATTCTGAAATTTACAATAATTTCTATAGAAATTATAAAAAACGACTTTCGTCATTTAAAAATTGGATCGAAAATTTGAAACCTGAAGTGAAGCAGGATTTTACTACACTTCATATAATGATAATTGCAGATATTTTTACTGTGGTGCAGAAATATTTGAGCGGACATATGATGACTGTCCTATTGGTGAACATTATAAATATTTTAAAACTTGCGACTTTTCTGCATGTTTGTGGTTTTCGAAAAGTAGAAAAAACAAAGAACAATATGTATTTAAATGTCTTAATGACAAAATAGGCACCTATAAAACGATGTTTTGTATATTGACTTATTCGTCCAATATTTTTTTGATCAATCAATATTTAAAGTGTTGTTAAATTGTTTATTTTATTTTTTACTATTGTGTACGTATTAAAAAGTAATAATGAAATTTATTAGTTATAAAATGATTTTATATGTTTAAAAGGTAAATAATGGATTTTATGAAAATTAATTTCATTATTTATTGTATCTCTCTTTTTCTATATTTTTACCCCATTTTGTTGCTTATTTATTAAAGTGTGCTAATGACAATTGTCAATACTAATATTTTTCTCTATAATTATTTGTTTTCCAAAAATACCTATTAGTCATTATTTGAAATGTAAAAATATAAAATGTATTTTGTATTATTGAAAATTTTTGCAAAAGTGTTTAAATTTACTTGTTCTTGTATTATAACCATCATTTTCTTGGTATTTAAACACATTGCCTTTATTTAATACAGTTCTTTTATTATGCATACCCATATTTTATTATACGCTATTGTAGCAAATTCTATGTTTGGTTCTTGTGCATCTAAAGTGCTAAAAAGCGAAATATGTTTAAAAAAAAACATTGAAACAGTATGGCCCGAATCTTGCCATATCATGAAAACTGAAAAAATTAGCAATAGTACAGTAGTTTTTTCTTGCCAGATAAAACAACCTGATAAATTTAGTATTTTTTTTCAAAATTTTATATTATTAAAATAATACGGTTTTTGACACTAACTGGATTCAAAAATATGTAGAACACACTTCATGCGAATTTAATTATAATTCTACTCATTTTTATACTACAAACTCCAATTTTGGCATGTCATACATAATATATATTATAATAATTTTATTGGTATTTTTAATATTAACTTCTTTAGGGTATATTTATTACCGATATAAATTAAATTAAAATACTATTTTTTGTTTTTAGTTCTTTGTATATGAAACATTTTTAAAAAACCTTGAATTCTAATGCAATGTAGTAGGAGAATTGATAGAAAACCGAGAGATGTTTTAATATGTATTTAAATATAGCAACCACAATGTTCAGTAAACCTACCCAAGCAAGTGTATATTCGTTAAATTTTAAAATGAACAGTGAAAGTGAAGTTTGCTAAAAATTAACTGAAAAATTTATTAATTTTAAAATTTATTATCTGAACAAAGTTTCTTCGTGTTGGATTGCGATTAGATGATTTTTCACCAACAGTTCAAATAGGCAGTCAAAATGGATTTTTTATTAGTTTTAATGAAGAAGATTGGAAGAAGTTAGTGATATATCAGGGAGTTATAACAAGTTATTTTTATACGCCTGGAAGTGATTCGTTTCCGGTTATTATTGGTGACATTACGTTATATTTTGAAAAAATTAATTCTACTCCTATTATAAGAATTCAAAAAGTGGGCGGAGTTTATGTTTGCCTTGCGTGTGATTCCATGGATAAATTATGGAAACTGCAAGAACTTGTTGAATATAGGCTTAAAATACTTAGTACTTCAATATGTATCAAATTTCGAATCTTAATGAGGGAGGTAAATTGTTAACGAATGTATATAATGTTCTTAATCCAACCCAAAACACCAACAGTAAAAATGTTAGTACAATGTTGGAAATGTTAATAATGCATCAATGCGAATTGGAAAATAAGCTAAAGAAAAATACCGTAAAAAGTAAATATTATGAAGAAATCAGTGCAGATTAATGAAGCTTCCAATAAAGTTCATTTATTAGTAAAGTGGAAGTTTGCATATAGGCATGCTCGAATATGTGAATATCAAAAGTTTTATTTAGACAGGATGCGAATTGAGAATAGGATTTTGGAGTACGAAAAAATTATTAGCAATATTTTGGATAAAGAACATAGAAATATAATTTATAAGGAAATATTTAATGTATTTAAATAAATATTTGAAATAAAACAATTAAGTACTTGTTAATCTTTTGTTTGTATATAAAAATCAAAAATATATAAAAATATATTACAATACATCTTTTTTAAGAATCCAAGAATTATGAGTTTTATCTAATCCTAACCATTTTACTAAAACTTTATTTCCTTTTCGCCTTAAAACTTTTTCAACTAGATGCACGTCAGGATATTTGACCTTTTGTAATTTCTCCTCATAAAAGGCTCATTTAATTTCTAAATTGTTTTCACCTTTAATTAAATACGTTCTAGGATTTGTTAATTTAACCTCATATATTTTAAAAATTTCATTTGAACAATTAGGAGTGTAACCCTTTGTAAAAGCTTCCCTTTGTTGGCTAATTCGGACATAGTCACCAATTTTAAATTTTGGTTTTCTAAGATCAATTGTTTTCTTATATGTATAAGATGATGTCAGAACTTCTTTTTCATGGTTTTTATTGATTTCAGATGGTTT
The DNA here is from genome assembly GCA_030620095.1 of Kuschelorhynchus macadamiae. Lineage (NCBI taxonomy): Eukaryota > Metazoa > Arthropoda > Insecta > Coleoptera > Curculionidae > Kuschelorhynchus > Kuschelorhynchus macadamiae. The sequence goes on from JAUTXW010001878.1 coordinate 781,351, forward strand.
TTTTCAAGTAGTGGAATGAACTATATTATTATAGGTTCTTCAATTTCGTGTAAAACGTCTACTCACTTATTATTTCCACGTAAACTAAACTTTTTCCACATTAGAGTTTTTATGGTTCTATTTACTCTCTCCACGACACTAGCTTTCATGTTTGAGTAAATATTGTAGTGATTTATGTTAAATTTAGCCATTAAATTTTTAAAATTTGTGTTAAAAAATTCTTTTCCCATATCAGTTTGTAGATTTTTTGGTTTATATTTTGCTCTTTGTAATATTTTTTGCATCGCCAAAGTTTCGTCATTTGCAGACTTTGATTTAACTGGTTCTACCCACAGAAATTTTGAAAACTCATTGATAATTACAAGAATGTATCTGTATCCTTTATTTGATTTCCAGTGTGGCAACATTTAAACTAAATCACCTTACCATAGATCATTTATTCCTTTTACAATAACTTTTCTTTGTCTATATTTTTTCTGCTTGGTCTATGAAGTTTATTAACAACACCTTCTTTAATTCTATTGCTCATGACTGAAATTGGACAATGATTAAGTTTCAATAATTATCGGACATTTTATTACTAATTCATCATAAAAAGTTGGTTTAGTCACACTATCTTGAGGATGAAAACTAATTGCATCATTCTGATTGATATATATTTGCTTTCCATATGGACTAGGAATATTGTTTATTTTTAATAAAACCGCATCTTTGGGGTACCCAACTTTGATTATTTCACCTGAAGTAAATGGAAATTTATATATTAATCTTCCATCTAGAAGTTGTTGATAACTTCTTTTAGATGCATCATAGGTTCCAATAAATGGCATAACAATGTTATAAAACAAATTTGTTTTGGCGATGTTGACAACGGTTAAAATTTGATAAGAAGAATTTATATTTAATTTATTTTTATCTCTATCTAATATATGTGATCCAGATTTGTCAATCGACATATTGGCATGAGAGTCCTACGAGGATTAAATATGTTGTTGCAATACAGTGTTTTTATTTAATTACTTTTGCCTCCCTAAGTTCTCCTAAAATTGACACAATTTCATTTTGATGACCTGTATGACCCGCCATTCGCGAAATACAAGTAGTTTCAATCTTTCAACTATTTCATTAATATTGTCGAAATAAATGTAGTTAGTTTTTTTGTTAGATAAGTTTAACATTACTCTACATTTTTTTGATGACGAGAATCGTGGTCTCTGAGGAGGTCTTAACTTGCTTAAAGTACTGAAACTAGAGATACTTGAAATGCTAGATCCAGGAGATCTTGTAGGTTTAATAATGTTTTTTTCTATTAAATATGGTTTAATTATTGTTATGTACTTCGGATCTGTAGTTCCTTGAACTTGCTCTTTGGGGCATAATTTCTGTTGTAAGCATTTGTTCATTTTAATATGTCCATATAATTTTCTACATCATCAGGTTTGTGACCTTTAGGATCTTTAAAAAAAAAAGTAGTTCGTACAACCCAGTATTTCCTCTATAAATTAGATCTTTAAGTTTTAAGTTTTCATCTTTAAACTGAACAGTAGAATCTCCGATTTTCTATTTTTCTAGTAAAGGGTCGTGAACAAAACCGTGTGTATGATCTAGTGCACGATTTCCCTTAATCAAGTCATCAACAAAAGATCTTACGAGTGCGTGATACACTTCGAGATACGTATCGTATACATCACCTCTTTTACTTAATTCAAGCAATTCCTGTCTTATATCTTCTGCCGTGGGTTCAATAAAAGATGATTCGGATGGACGACTGGGCTGAGTACCAGTTGGTTCATCTAAGAATACATCTTCATTATAATTTTGTAAAATGTCAAGATATTTATTATAAATATTCGTTTGTCTGCTCCCTGGTCTTTTTTTTGTAGTCGAAAAACTACATTTGCTGGTTTCTGGAGTTAAAAAAAGTGATGGTGAAGTAAGTTCTCGTTTTACCAAGGGTTCAGTTTTTTATTGTTTTAATTAATTCTTGCAAAGCAGTTATTGGTTTTAATTATTTTTCTTGTCGAACTTTATTCCTTGCTAAATCTGATTTTAGTGCTTGATAATTTCGTTTAACAGCTTTTCGAGCGTCTACCAGTTCCTTTGGAACTTTTACATTGATGTTGACTATAATATGACGAGTCATAAACTAAAGTCGATTGTAAAGGTTAGATATTATATATGTTTTAAAAATGTATAAAACTGTCAAATCCTTTTCGATATCTCCCAGATTTTAAACAGCAATCCATATCAATAACTAAAAAATCATAGTGAGATTTCCAACACATTGAACACATTTTTTTCAAAATTTCGAATGAAATATCTGAGGCGACATCATAAACATGTTTCAAATGCGTACCATCTTGTCTAAATAAAATTAATAAATTTGCATTATCTCTAATTAGTTGGTTTGGAATTGAAGAATAGGTTTGACACAAATAAAAGCAATCGATGTTTTTATGTCGTCCAAAAGAAAAGTAATCTCGCATAATACTTTGATTACAGCAAACAATATCATCAAAAATTATTAAAGAGTTATGTTTTACCTCTGCAGGTGACAACGTCTTCTTCGTTTGTCGACTCAAAATATCTTATTTCTTTAATAGTCTGCATTACGTTTCTTAAAAACTTATATTTCGTTTGGTACAAGGATTTTGAAAAAATATATACATTCTCAAAACGTAAACCATTTTCTGATATTAAAAGAGCAACAACCATATTGGTTTTTCCTGAACCAGAAGGTCCTACAATTAAAGCTCTTTACGAACATCTCCCAAATAACTTTCCATGTTTTTTAAAATTATTTAAGTTGACATCATGATTTTTGACTGGCAACGAGAAAGATTGTTTTTCTAAGCACATTTTAGGAAAATCAATGTGTATCTAAGAAATATCTTCACGTTTTTCATTTAAATATATAACCTCAATTAAGCTTCAGTATATATAAAATGGGAAGTAGATGTAGACATATTAGGAGGTCAAAGCTCATGACGAGAGGTGGTTCGTTAAACAATTTAATTAACAAGTTACCATTCGATTACACATTCCATCAAACAATTATTGTGGTCCAGGAATCAAACTAGGTAAACGGCTCGTTGGAGGAGATAAGAGCGAAAATCCTTTAGACGAAGCTTGCAAACAACTCGATATTGCTTACTATAAATTTTCTGATTTAAAACATCGCAACGAAGCGGATCAGGTATTGGCATCAAGGGCATTTGAAAGATTCACGTCCCCTGAGGCACCAATCAGTAAAAAAATTGTTGCTTTAGGAATAACTGAAATTATGAAAGCTAAATCAAGATTGGGAATGGGATTGCGAAAAGGAGGAGGAATAAAGTTAAAAAAAAGGAAAAAAGGTTCAATCAAAAAAATTTCTTTTCAGTCTGCAGTTCAAAAAGCTAAGAAAGGAATAATTGGAAAAAAATATAAAAATTTACGTGTTGCAGCCTTAGATGCGTTGTCTTTAATCAGCAATTATAAAGGAAGAGTGAAAAATCCCACAAATCGAATTATCCCAATTCCAAATCCGGCGGAGTTTTACCATTAATCCCTCTTTTTGCAGGATTATCTGCGTTAGGAGCACTTAGCGGTGGGGCTGCTGCACTTGCTTCAGCCGTTAATTCGGCGAGGAGCGCTAAAAATAAACTTGAAGAACAAAAAAGACATAATAAAGTTATGGAGCAATTATCTATTGGAAAAGGTTTATTTTTGCGTCCATATAAACAAGAGTGTGGATTATATTTAAAACAAAAAAACTGTTAAAGATGCTGCATCGCAAACCACTAACTAACATTGATTTAAGAAAGTATGTCAAGAAATTACAAATTCCAAATTTTTATGGTGTATTTATGCGGAATAATATGTCAAACGTTATCAGTAAATATGAAACTGGTATTATAAATTTAGATAATAGTAGTGGAGCAGGTACACATTGGACTGCTTATATTGAAAATGATAAAATTATCAATTGTTTTGATAGTTTCGGCAATTTAAGGCCCCTGTTTTTTAGCGATGGTAGCAAAAACAAAATTATATATAATCATAACTTACCAGTCTTACAATTCTTCAAATTGTGGTCAACTTTGTTTAACATTTCTTTATAAAAACACACAATAGATAATCTCAGAATCATTTAAGAAGACAATGCGTTAGAATGTCGTTCCCAATAGCGCATGCGGATTTTAACCCTCCAATTTATTTGAATGTTGACTCAGTATATGTTATAGGTTTAACTAATTTCGAAACTTTTAATGCTATTCTAAATATTGATGACAAAAATAATAAATTTTGCTATGGGTAACGATTTTATTGAAATCCCTCCGGGAAGCTATGAAATTCAAGATATTAATAAATATTTAATAGAAAAATTTGATAAAATAGGGATTTCGTTTCATTTATTGCAAATAATAATACTCTACAATCGGTAATTGAGTCTCCTACAAATATCACATTTAAAGAGGGTAGTATAGGCAAAATTTTACGATTCAAAGATCATGTTATCAGAGGCGATGGAAAAAGTAAACATTCAGATGTTCTTGCAGAAATTATAAAAGTTAATTCACTATGTATCCACTGCAGTATTGCTGAAGGTTTCTACTTGAACGGAAGACCCGTTCATATAATTTATCAATTTTTTTCCAAACGTCTCTCTTGGATGTAAAACAATTGAAAGTCCACAAAATATTATATATTTTCCTGTAACCGTGAAAGTGATAGACTAAATTACTGTAAGAATATTAGATCAAAACGGGGAAATAGTGAATTTTTGGGACGTATTATTATAGAACAGAAATTTTAGTATTCCAAATAAAATTGTTTAAAAAATATATAATATGCATAAATGAGTCAAAAAAAAACATTAGTAGACGTGTTAACGTTAAAAAGCTAACAACTGCAAATAAAAAGTTTCTGGAGTCTCCAGGACCTAAACTTTTAATATGAATATACTTAATGTTACAGAAAAGCTTTTAATTGATAATTCCATCACTCATTCGGAAATTCATTCTTATGAACCTTATTTACCCACCAAATTAGAAAATAATGATGAGATAATAATTCCCGTCCATGAAATTGAAAAATACACCTTTCCTTGTGAGAGTTTTCTTTACATAGAAGGAAAGTTAACTAGAGAGGACGAAACAGTTTCTAAAACGTTGAGTTTAATAAATAATGGAATTGCATTTCTTTTTAAAGAAATAAAATACCAATTAAATGGTGTTACTATAGATTCGAATTAGAAATTCGATTAGAAATTTTGATATTATATCAACTCTAAAAGGTTATCTTTCATTTAATGAAGACGAGTCAGCTAAATTACGAAATGCAGGTTGGCATCCTGTTAAAACTCTTCAAACATGTGCGACTACGACGACAACTGTATCTATCGTCGATGAAAAAACAGGATTTTTTAATATTTGCATACGTCTTAAAACTTTAATGGGATTCTTCGAAGACTATAAAAAAGTAATACTAAATTGAAAACAAGAGCTCATACTTGTTAGGGATAATACCGATAACAATGCCATTTCAACCACAGATGACAAGGAAAATCCAAGAGTACTCTTAACAAACTTACATGGAATATACCTCATATATCAGTAGAAATTCCTCAAGAACTATCACTAACAAAAATTATAGACAAAAATACTGATATAATAATAGCGTTTAGAACTTGGGAATTAATTGAGTATCCAGAACTATTAAAAACCAATAGACACAATTGGCCAGTTAAAATCTCAACCCAAGTTGAAACCCCCCGTCATGTTATTGCATTTTAGCAAGAAAAATGGAACGAAAAGGAGCAATATGAGTCAATTTATTGACATAGACTTAAGTAACATCAAGGTATTCTTAAATTCCGAAAGGTATCCTTATAATGATCTCATATTAGATATGAGTAAAAATAAATTCGCTATATTGTATGAAAGAAATGTATTCCAATTTCCGCAATACTTATTATGGAAAAACAGAAGAACCATTATTTAATCGGCTCATATTCAAGGAGAAGGCCCCCATTGCATACATTAATTGTTCTCATCAAAAAGAATCTTTGCAAGCAGGGCCTATTCTAATGAGAGTAGAATTTGAACTAAATAAAGATATAGATAAAGACACAACAGCGTATTGTCTAACATTACATGATAAAGTTTTTAGTTACAATCCAGTTACTATAATTTAAACATGGGAAAGTAGATTTTTGAATTTGAAATGTTCTCTGATTATTTAATTAGGTTAAAATATTTTTGATTTAAACCACAAATATCCTTTTTATCATTATCTGCTTCACTTTCTTTTTTTATTTCTATCATCTCTTTAAATGTTAATTTACGATAATTCCTATCTTGTGACAAAATCTCAGTTTCGTTGAAATCGAACTCATGTTTTGTTGTTTGTTCATGCTTGTGAAGGGCAGTAGAGGGATTTTTAGTTTATTTATGGCCTTTAATTCTGTTACCTAAGCATTTTGTTGTCATTTCGATATATTTTTTAGAGCAATTCAAACACGGAATTGAATTATATTTTTTTGGTCATTTGAATGGACGGAAAAAATTTGATATCGACTCGACCAAGTCTTTTTGGTATACAATTTATTAATTATAATAATATAATTTGAAATTAGAGCCTTCTAGTCAATATTTGTATTATTGTCAATTTTTTTAAGGTAATAATACATTTTCCACCAATGTTATTTTACAATGCAATATATGCTGTACTTTGTGATTATACATATTACGTCGATTTATGTTAGAAAACATAGTTCCAAGTATAATAAAAAACAGGAAAAGACATAGAAAAAGATTTATTAAATGTAACGCAAAACTGTAAAAATTAAAAATAATTAAGATAAAACACGTGGTAAATAATTCTACTAGCAGTCATCCATAAAACTGTATTCGAAAGTTTCTATTTTCTACCTTCCTTGATAAAAAAATTCCATGTCACCTACAGTGGAACCAACTCACGATTATCTCGAAGGTGACAAACGTCTACAATACTTGACAATATCTTGTCGCGTTTTTAAAACTGCAAAGAATTTTTTAAACACAAAACAATAAGACAGTTAACGTCATTATCATTTTAATACTAAAAAATTTACGTTGTTTAATATTATGGAGTTAGAGATACATCATTCGGAAGTCAGGTGGTAATGCTTTTCAATAACAAATTTTCAAACACATTTTTGACAAAAATGACTGCTAGTCAGATTATTAAGAAATTTCTAAGGACATGAAGTGTTGTCAGTAGTAAGACAAAAAGAAAAGAAATTATGTTGAAAGCGATGTGGTCACAATAATAGCCCTTTGCCCAGTTAATGAAAATCCTAGGCTATTCCTTAGAGCGAAGCAAAGGCAAACAAATGCAAAAAATATATCTCGCAAATAAAATTGTTACTTTCAAACCCAATGTAATTCTTACACTTGAAAAAGAAGACGAAGCATACCGTTTAGAGCATAAACATATATCTTGGTTATATATCTATGGTTTAGAGTTTTGTTTGCTACTGGGAGAAAAGCTTTTACATATATATCTCTATCGATTTATCGTCGCTCTAGTTCTTATTTGATACACAGAACATATTTTGCAAAACAAAGTTTTTTAACCTCTGTGAAGTAAGCTCCTTGTTGCTGGCTACAAAGTAGCTGGCAACAAGCAGCTATAGTCGACCAGATGAGTCAAGTTGGTGACATTCTTACAAGCTAACATTAACAATGCATACGTTAAAAAAACTAGAAAATAGAAATAAAATACAAAACCTACTGAAAAACTGTTTTGCAGACTGAGGCAGCACAGGACCAAATTTTATTTTAAAAAAAGTTATTTTTTATAGTTGATTTAAGTTTTTAAGATGAAACTCTATGCCTATATCTAAGCAAACATAGGGTATTTTTACAACAAGAGTGGCAAACGACGGTGGTGGCACAAGATTTATTTAAGGTTCCTAATTTTGATTATGACTTATGGTTAAAAAGGTACGGTAGGTAGGTATATAAATTATTTTGTTCAAGATATTGGAAATCTATTATTAGATAGACAGCGGGGGCACAAATACAAATTTATTTATAAAAAAATGCTAAAATTGAGTTATAGTAGCTTTAAATTAGGTGAAATTTTTACTTCTTAATGAATATATAAAGACATACTGAATTTTGCTAGCGCAGGTGACAAACGACAGCGGCGACACGAGGCCGAATTTTCGCCGAAAAAATCGATAAACCTGAGCTAGCTTTCTTATAGCATTTTCTAAATCGGTGGAATTTTGATCAATTATTGTTTACGATTAGAAAAATAGATAGTCTTTCTGCATCAGGGATGACAAACAACAATATAGTGGTGGAATGACATCGAATTTTCTTTATAAAAAAATGTTGAAATTAAGTTAACTTCCTTATAATAGCTTTATTAATGAATATATAAAGACTAAAAGAAAATATTAAAATTGTGTTAACTTCCTTATAGTAGCTTTAAATTATTTGAAATTTTAAGCACTTAATGGATATGCATAGACAAATATACAGTTTTTTTGTAGGGGGTGTGACGTACGTCATCGGCGGCACGAGATTGAATTTTCTTCAAAAAGATTGATGAACTTGAGTTTACTTTCTTATAGTAGTTTCTAAATGACTGCAATTTTGACCAACTATTACTTACAATTACACAATTAGATGATCTTTTTTCAGCAGAGGTGACAAACGACAGTGGCGTGACGACATCGAATTTTCTTTTAAAAAAATGTTAAAATTCGGTTAACTTCCTTATAGTAGCTTTAAATTAGCTGACATTTTAACCACTTAATGTATGCATAAAAAAATATACAGTTTTTTTGTAGCAGGGGTGACAAACGAAAGCGGCGGTACAAGAACGTATTTTCTTCAAAAAAAATTGCTAAAATTGAGATTACTTTCTTATAGTAGTTTCTAAATGACTGCAATTTTGATCAACTATTACCTACAATTAGACAAATATATAGTTTTTTCCCAGCAGGGGTGACGTCCGACAGTGGCGTCACGACATCGAATTTTCTTTTAAAAAAATGTTAAAATTCAGTTAACTTCCTTATAGTACCCTGAAATTATCTCAAAATTTAACCAGTTAATGGCTATACATAGACAAATATACAGTTCTTTTTGTAGTGGGGGTGACATACGTCAGCGGCGGCACGAGACTGAATTTTCTTCATAAAAATTGCTAAAATTGAGTCTATTTTCTTAAAGTAGTTTCTAAATGACTACAATTTTGACCAACTATTGCCTACAATTATACAAGGAGATGGTTTTTTTCCAGCAGGGGTGACATACGACACTTTAAAGTAGTTTCTAAATGACTGCAATTTTAACCTACTATTGCCTACTATTAGACAAATAGATGGTATTTTTTCAGCAGGGGTGACATACGACAGTGGCGTCACGACATCGAATTTTCTTTTAAAAAAATGTTAAAATTCAGTTAACTTTCTTATAGTAGCTTGAAATTATCTGAAATTTTAACCACTTAATGGATATACATAGACAAATTTACAGTTTTTTTGTAATGGGGGTGAGATACGTCAGAGGTACACAAGACTGAATTTTCTTCAAAAAAATTACTAAAATTGAGTTTACTTTTTTAAAGTAGTTTCTAAATGACTGTAATCTTGACCAAGCCTACAATTATACAAATAGATGGTTTTTTTTCCAGTAGGAGTGACATATAAATGCTTTAAATTAATTGAAATTTAAACCACGTAATGAATGTACAAATTCAAATATACAATATTTTTATAGCAGCGGTGACAAACTATAGTGTAAATTAAGTTAACTATGTTATAGTTGCTTAAAATTTTAACCTAAGGTCTTATAGACAAGTACAACGTACCGTTAAGTTAGTGGTATATGTGTCCCTGCTGCTTGTTTTGAAAAACCAACCAAGGTGTTATACTTAGCCTACTTTAACGCTCTCTGTGGTAGCAGTGTTGCCAACTCTATTACAATAGTGGTAGATCTATTACGTTTTGACATTTTTTATTACGCTATTACCAAAGGCCTAAAAATCTATTACAATTTTAAAAGCGGCCAAAAAACTCTATTCTGTTGGCCGTTTAGAAAATGTAAACCCACATATTCAATGGTGAGCTTAAATAAACTAAACTAACTGGTTTCAGAATTTTTTACTTCGAATCAGCTGTTAGTTGTCTTCTTGTTCTTCACGTGAATTCCTTATTCATTTAATGGTTGAATAGGTCGTCACAATTAGAGTTACCTGTGTTTGTATTTCCTTATTGGAAAAAGAGATGTCTTTTTTTAGTAAATTATAAACTAAAGGTCATGCCATTTTTTATGACATTAGCAAGTAAGATATGTATAGAATAAGCGCGGTTAATACAGAACTTTGCATAATGGTTGCTTTGTTTCTGTTGCTTCTGCTCATCCAAAAATGACACGGACGCATTATGTTTTTCAGTCGGATATATTTAACACTTTTAAAATAAATAGAGAATACCCGGCCGTGGCAATTTTTTTCTAAAAATTTTACATCTTCCAAACCGCAGTTTTAGCTTCGATTAAATATTATACCGTCAAACGGGGCTACTTTGACACCACGGGGTAACTTCGACACTGCGAACATTTTTTTTTTCAATTTTTATTTTTTTTGATTTTGCTTCTTTGTAAATTTTATTCTAATATTAGATTCATTTGTTACAGGTACTAACTAATTAGAAATTACGAAAAAGTTCCGGGAACGCGGAGTTACCGCAATTATTCGAACGAAGACTTAAGAAATGTACTTGAAGCTATTGAAAGAGGCATGCCTGTCCAAAGGGCGGCAATAGTTTATAAAATTCCGTATAACACTTCGTAATAAGTCCCTTGGTATACACAACCAGTCGGTAGGTCATCCAAGTGTCCTTAGTAGCGGTGAACAGGAAGTGATTCGTAACACTTTACTACAAGTGGCAAAGTGGGGTTTTCCATTAACGAAGTGTGATATTCGTACTGTGGTGAAGAAATTCTTAGATAAACAGGGGAAAACAGTGCGTGAATTCAAAGACAATTATCCCGGACCCGATTTTGTCGAAAACTTCATTAAGAAACACAACCTCTCCACACGAATCGAAACAAATACTAAAAAATCGAGATCGTCCGTAAATAGAAACGACATTATTCAGTTTTTTTGACAACATAAAAGAAGCATTATGTGATAATAAAAACTTATGCAATTACGACGAAACTAACATCGCTGATGATCCTGGGGCGAAGAAAGTTATTGTTCTCAGAAACTTCCGTAGAGTAGAACGAGTACAAAACTATTCGCGGTCCTGTGTGAGCATAATGGTCTGTGATAATGCAGCTGGAGAACTCCTGCCCCCTATGGTAGTGTACAAGAACTCCAATTTATATGAAAACTGGTGTACTGGAGGACCCCCCGGCACTGTTTATGGGAACAGCCCTTCCGGATGGTTCGATACGTACCTTTTTGAGCAATGGTTTTTTAAAGTTCTTTTACCCCACATAATAGCATCCAAGGAACCAGAAACACGAGCAGTTGTAGTTGGCGATAATCTGGCTAGCCATTTTCACCACAGGTTATAAAAGCAAGCCTAGAAAATAATATATACATGTGCCCTTTTCCAGCCAACGCCACACATTTGATGCAGCCACTAGGTGTGTCTGTATTTGCACCCTTCAAGAGGAAGTGGCGCGAAATATTAGAAAAATGGCGAAAGGAGAGCAGATATTCTGGGACCTTACCCAAAGAACACATCCCGTCCTTACTTTTACTTCTGTGGAACAAAGTTTCAGATACTGTAGAGACAAATTTAAAATCAGGATTTAGAACCACCGGACTGTACCCAATGAATGTTGATCAAGTCTTAAAAAAGATTCCTGGAGGATTGCTTGAAAACTTGGAAGAAACTGAGCGAGTTCTTGATTCATCATTGGTAGAGTTTTTCAAAGAAATGAGGGGAATAAGCGAAGACCAAAAAAAAAGAAAAAGGGGAAAGAAGTTTGAAGCTGGAAAACAGATGACTATCAAAGACCAAGCAATTCCCAGTGAGCAAATCGAAAATGAAGTAGGATCTCCACCCCAGACAATTCCATACAACAGCGACCAAGAGTTGCCTTGTTTCTCCGACACCCTTCCAGGGCCATCAGGAATACGAACGAAAAAGGTCAAAGAAAAAAGCCAAGAAACCCGAGAATAAACCTAAAGTGCGTCCTCCTATTAATATAACAAAAGCAAGTTTAAGGGGTGAGAACGATTCAAATTCCAAATATGCCTTATGCCACATGCTTTTTAAAAACTACAGAGGAAGGGCCGAATCGATTGAATGTGTTCAATGCAAGAAGTGGATATTTTATTGAAGCAAATTTAGTCTCGTGCCGCCGCTAATGTATGTCACCCCCACTACAAAAAAACTGTAAATTTGTCTATGTATATCCATTAAGTGGTTAAAATATCAGATAATTTCAAGCTACTACTACTTTTTGGCGAATTTGTCAGTTCTTATTTGAGACTTATTTCTTGTTTGAGACAAAATACAAATATTAAGGCGTTTAATTCTTATATGATACATATCAATTTTATTTTAAACTAACCAATTAGGATCATTTATTTTATAAGGTTATGTTATTTTAATTTAGCAGTGAACGTACTGGAATGGCCCAGCCGATATAAAACAGTCCTCCGTCTTTTTCTATTTTATTGAGTTAAATGGAAATATACAGGGTGTCCCAACTTTGGTTTACATGTATTGCTATCTGGGAAACCGTTGTAGATACGACCTTGGTTAAATTAGCAAAATCTTAGAGAATTGTATTACAAACTAATATTGTAAAAAATTAAGAGAAACCAAAATGGTAATTTTTACCTGTAGCCCGTAAACGACTAGTATTATGGTTTTATCGTTGATACATTATTGGCACACTTTTATTAGAGGAATTTAATGCAGGCAAAAATATTTTCTAGCTTCATTTGTTTTCGAGATATTTACATAAACTTTTATTTTCATAGGGGCGCTATATTGCATTTTTGCAAAGAGCTCCTCAAGAGCTTTTCAATGATGTATCACAAATCTGGGTTATTATTTTTCTTAAACTCTAAAAACCGGAATTATTGTTTTTTAATAGTAGGCTTTGAGTAGGACGCGTGGCCGTCATTATGAAATAAAAGATTGCCGCGTCTCATAAATCCAGTGCACTAAGTTATCATTAAAGTGCCGAATTTCTTTCTCTTTTTAGAAATTGTTTACGTTGATTTCAATTATTTAGAATGGCTGTTAATTATTCCAACGAAGAAAACTTGGATATCCTAGAACTTTATTTTATAAAGTTAACAAGAATACAGAAGCTGCAACACAAGCATACGAAGAACAATTTCCGGAGCGGAATCAACCCAACCCGAGGCATTTTACATTCTTAATTATAAGGTTTTTAGCTTATAGATCTTTTGTGAAACCGAAACCGACAACTTATACAAAAATAATGAAGCAAGAGATGCGACTATAGTATAAAACGTGACCCAATTACTATCCATCGGTAAGAAAAGTGGAAGAACAAACAGCAATTCGCAAATCATCAGTTGATCGGACTCTAAAAAACATCGCTTCCATCCGTACAAACCTCTTATTGAACAGGGTCTTCAGCAAAATGATTTTATTAGATGAATCACATTTAGTGAATCGTTTATCAATAAATAACCAGAAATACCTAATTTCCAATCTAACAAGAAATCATACCATCATTTACAACTTACATTCTGTCAATCGAACTACATATTATGTGGATCCAGCAAGATGGCTGCCCGACTGCTAGTACCAGAGAGGTGATGGGGGTCCTCAAAAATACTTTAGATGACAAGCCAGGTCACCGGACATCTCACCCCCCGGTGTATACTCACACCAAAAATGATGTTTATGAGATTTCTCCACCCGAAAATCGTCAGGAATTGATGGATAGGGTACAAGACGCTTTTACCACAATAAACAGAAACAGATTAAGAAGAGTTTCCCATAAAATTTTAGAGACGTGCGAAAATGTTTAGAAAATAGAAGGAGGCATGTACTGTATTTTTATAGATATTTTCGTTCTACGGTTTAGCGTAGTCAAAATTATTATAAAAATGTCGCATTCTTCGCTTCATTATTTTTTGGTTCTTAACCAAGAATCTAAAATGTCACCAATAAAATCTAGTTTTATTGATGTCATTCCCGAAATTGTGCTGCAGTTCTTTTATTTCTGTCAGTCTTCAAATAAAGTTTTATTATGTCACATTATTTTTTTTATTAAAATGTAGCTATACTAAATAGGTAGTTCAGAAAAGCTTAAGAACAGAAACAAATCACGCAATTAAAAGATTTAAATATAACTCGATTGAAATGCTTATACGCGGCATTCCGAACGGCATACTTATGATTCATAATTGCGGCTATTCGTCCTACTTAAAGCCTACTCTCAAAAGAATAATAAATTCCTCTAAAAAAGGTGTCCTAATTAAGCATCAACGATAATACGATACGTTTACGAGCTACAGGCAAATGCTAAAAATGCACCATTTTGGTTTTTCTTTATTATCTCAAAAACCACAAAAGATAATTTAAATCTTAACGGTTTCCGAGATAGCAATACATGTAAACCAAATCTGGGAAACACTGTAGGATCAAGATGGTAAAAAACTTTATGTTTCAAATGAATAACGAATAAATAATACACAAAAGGTCCATTCACGGTTTCATTATACTACAGAAGATATATTGTCTTAACATTTGGTTAAAAAACAACTTTTTATAATATATTATTTGAAGTATTTGGAAAGAAAATATTACAGCATATTCTTTATTAACAACTGCAAATATAGCTTTTTATGGTGTTTTTGGGTATGCAGGTAAAAAGATACTGCATAAAGTTTTATTTTATTAAAGATAACAACACTTGTCTTTTTTAACCAGACGTAAGGTTTCCAGATTTAAGAATAAAAAATCATGTAGATCAAGTAAATTGAAAATTTTCATTGTTAAACTTTAAGCCGAACCACAAGAATGGTTCAATTAATCATATAGGTTGTTTCAAAAAAATGTGGCTCGTTAAAATTGATTTTTTGTAAAAGGGATTATATTGGATTCAAAATGAAAATAGTTAGGGTAAAAGTTTTGACATTAAAAAAACGTAGAAGTAACTGGCGTACATACTTGATTTAAAATCGGTAAATTCGCCTTCACATACGTCTTCTCTCATACAGAATTTCACTACTTCCAATGCTGTCTATACAGCATATAATTATTATATTATTATTATTTATTTAGTTTCCATAACA
Organism: Kuschelorhynchus macadamiae; assembly: GCA_030620095.1. Lineage (NCBI taxonomy): Eukaryota > Metazoa > Arthropoda > Insecta > Coleoptera > Curculionidae > Kuschelorhynchus > Kuschelorhynchus macadamiae. Next base: position 796,639 of record JAUTXW010001878.1, read on the forward strand.
GTATTTAGGTACTGGGATGTCCCGAAGAGAAAATATTGGAGGGGAGGGGAATAAGTAAGAAAAACTCAATTGAGAACTATAAAAATTTGCTCTTTCGTATTGCTAGCAAGTATCACCGACGACCAAAAAATAAGGTTATTTGCCAACTCAACCAAAACTTATTCATATTTTGTTTTTCCCAATTTACAGAAGCTAATTTCCCAACCCGAAACTTGCGTCCCTGTTTACGTCCTTTATTATTTTACTTCATACAAATATGGTTTCTTACCAGGAATTAGAATTCTTCCGAATATTTAGACATTTTATTAGGCCTCCATGAAAAAACTATAAATTCGGGTATTAGAGCTTGAAAAATAATAATAACCCAGACTTGTGATACATCACTGAAAAGCTCTTGAGGAGCTCTTTCCAAAAATGCAAAAATTCAATATGGCGTCCGTATAAAAATAAAAAGTTTATGTAACTAGCTCAAAAACACATGAAGAAAGAAAAATATTTTGTTCCGCATTAAATTTCTCTAATAAAAATGTCTTAATAATGCATCAACGGTAAAATCGTAATACTAATCGTTTACGAGCTACAGGCAAAAGTTAAAAATGCACCATTTTGGTTTTTCTTAATTATCTCAAAAACCACAAAAGATAATTTAAATCTTAAGCCGGATATGAGTTCGTAATAAAATTCTCTAATACTTTACTAACTTAACCAACTTCGTAGCTATAACGAGATAGCAATACATGTAAGCCAAATCTGGACACACTGTATATATTGGCGTTATGGTTGAAAATGTTGTAGCCTTTAGAAGGCTCCCGCGTATTTAACTTTGGTTGAACGTCGTCCAGAACTTATTCAAGGATTTGGTTAAGTTTCTATTTTATGTTTCCATTTGCAATACGTTGGTTTATAGAGGTAAAAATACTGCACAAAAAAAAAATCTGTTTAGACAAATCCAACAAAGAATATATTTCTAACGTGGTCCAGATGTTCAAAAATATAACTGAAGGAACGGGTAGTACTTGAATACAAATTACCCCAAACTTTTTAATAAAATAAAGGGCTACAGCTCCGTAAATGCACCTGAGTGTAGTTACGAACATTCGTAAAATCGACATGTTTCCAATGTGCGTACTATGTATAATATTAATTTTGTTTTAAATGTGTTTTTCTTTTTATTGTTTGTTTTAAATGTAATGTTTTTAACCATTTTAAAATTTACATATTAACAATATATGTTTTTAATGTAGAGAGTAACTAAATATTTATACATGGTTGAAAAAAACGAATTAAAATATATATATATATATATATATATATATATATATATATATATATATATATATATATATATATATATATATATATATATATATATATATATATATATATATATATATATATATATATATATATATATATATATATATATATATATATATATATATATATATATATATATATATATATATATATATATATAGAAGGGAAGCTTTCACGGCTTTGGTCAATTAGGAAATTATGGTTCTACACTGAATTCAATGTTCAGATCTCGTAAAGTAAAAATTCCTGAAGATGCCTTGTGCAATCGAAAGCGAAACGTCGGATAGTAATTTCAATTTGACATATATGTAATATATATATATATATATATATATATATATATATATATATATATATATATATATATCCAGGGTGTCCGGATAAGGGTAATGCTCTTTCAAATGAGACCAAAATTATTCAAATCGGATGAGCAGTTCAGGCGATATTAAAATACAAATATTGACAGATCCTTTGGCTCACCTCTTCCTTATTATGATAGGTACGAAAAAATATCGTAAAGCAAAATGGTGCGGTATTACCCAAGCTGTCAAATGATGTTTTAAAAGTTATAGCTCATCGTCTAACTCTCCAAGATAGCGTGAATTTTATGTTTCTTCGTAGTAGTTACGCCCTCCGCGGTCAAATTACGAACTTCAAAATAATTTCCAGCTGTTTCTCTTGCCCACTTTACTTATAAGGATTTTTTTTCCAAACCTAGGCCCTACCACTGTCGATATACAGCTGCTCCGTATCCTTATTCGGACCTGTATATATACTTTTAAACGGAGGGTAAAATTAAAAACATCTATATTTTACCAAGTTACGTGTCCGAGAGATTTTTTTAATGGAATTTGTCTATTACATATTCTGACATTTAAAAAAGAGCCTAAATTTGCAACTTTTTGTCAGAAAATTTTCACAAAGTTTTTATTATATTTATTGAGTAGAGCATTTCATTAAGATTGACCTAGCAATAAAATAAATATTAATTTCTAAAGTTGCCAAAAATTAGAAAAATTTAGCAATTGATGAAAAAAAAACTTTTTAATTTGTTATATCGTTTTTGATATTTAGATTATTCAATCAAAATTTTTAGGAGAGTTATGCTGCTCTATTCAATAAAAATATCTAAAACTCTGAAAAAAATTCTGACAAAAAGTTGTAAATTTAGGCTCTTTTTTAAATGTCAGAATATGTATTAGAAAAATTTCATTCAAAAAATCGCTCGGACACGTAACTTGACAAATAGATGGAAAGTTTTATTTTTACTCCTTTAAAAAGTATACCAAATATGATTGAAATAAAATTATTTTTACAGGGTGTTCACATTTCTATGTCACGTAGTATATATGTATATATATATATATATATATATATATATATATATATATATATATATATATATATATATATATATATATATATATATATATATATATATATATATATATATATATATATATATATATATATATATATATATATATATATATATATATATATATATATATATATATATATATATATATATATATATATATATATATATATATATATATATATATATATATATATATATATATATATATATATATATATATATATATATATATATATATATATATATATATATATATATATATATATATATATATATATATATATATATATATATATATATATATATATATATATATATATATATATATATATATATATATATATATATATATATATATATATACCGGGTGTCAACGATATCGTTTTACACGATGCCATTCATTTGCTTTTTAGGTTAGGATATTTATATTTGGGTTAACAAAATATGGTATTAAGACACATATTTTTCATGAAAAAACAATTGAATATTACTGCCACTTTTTCCGATATCAGAACCAAGTTAAGAATTTCAAATGGAACCCTGTATATTATTTTACATAGTTTAGATAGAGCTTAGAATTACCTTTTCAATGACATATCACAAGTTATATTTTTTTTTCAAAATGGCGGACCAGGAAGCGCTTTTTCAAAATTCAATAAGGCGGTCGTTTCCCGATACCGATGAAATTTTGTTTAGCAAATTATTAAAATATTAAACAAAATGGGGTTTTCAATGGATTTTAATCAAATTTAAAATCAAATTTTTAATTTATCACAAAATGGGATAAGTTTAATTTTTTCTTTAAAATGTGAACTTTTTCTTAAATTTTCTCAAAGATTTTAAATAGAAAGTTGTATTTATTAAATATTAGTATTAAAGTATATCTTATTAGCTACACGAAACCGCATAACAAGCCGTATTTTTGCTTTTTGTTTCAGAAAAAATTGACAAAACCTTGCCGATACACATTTTTCCTAATACATAACATGAAACAAACACACACATATTATTAATCAGAAAATCCTGGAATATTTTTTATTGTTTATTGATAAGTAATTTTGTATTATTTTGACATTTTGTGACTGTTGTCTTATTTTAGGAAAGCGAGAAAAAATCACAAGTAGTATTAATTTTATTTTACCAGTAGATACGGTGCAGTAACATGAAAGATGACTTAACTAAGATAAGTAGGTCTTGGAAACAATTGCATAGGGATGCCATTACAATTTTCATTAGATTTAACCATATAAGTAATTAAATCGAAAGTGGTAAAAAATGAACGCGGTTAGAACTATTATATAGTGGAAAAATTATTTTTAGGAAGACCGCTAAAACAATGAAATTTGGCCAACTATAGACACGTGTTTCTGACTTGATTTTTTTCGTACTTTCGATTTAATTACTCTTGGGTTCCGAGTTTTGCCACAGGTGGCTATATGCTGCTCCGTGGTAATAGAGTATCAAGTCCGGCGAAGATTTGGGTTAAAGTCTCAAACATCTTATCGTCGGGCATCATCACAGACAATAAGCAGATAGATTAAAAAGACGTTACACTTAGGGGGTATAGACACGTCCATTTTTTCAGCCGATAGTATACGCTACGCTACAACCTCGGCTGCATTTAATGCAGGTGTAAACATAGAAGTGATTAAAAATACAGCAGGTTGGACTTCTACCTCGAACACTTTCTTTAGTTTTATAATAGGCCGGTTTGCTAGAGCAATTACTGAATTAGGATCTAATAAATCTTAGTATTGTACTATTAATATCGGTACTTCGTTATTTAGGATTTTTCTATGGATCATATCAACTTTTTTAATTAGGACCTATTATTTACATAGCCAGTAGATATAAACTCTGGAATTACTTAGCTTATAGTTTATTAGTGTATAGCCTTGTTAAAAATTATAGTATTTACATTTATTATTATAATTAATTATAATAATATAAAGTTACCAAAAAAAATTGCCTTTGACTCTGACATAGTAATTATATCAAGTACAACCGAAGGAAAATTTAAAGATTAATCGACTTACCTGAAGGAAGATTAATCGAAGATTGTCCGAAGATATAATTACCCAACCCCCTTTATATACTCCCAGATCGTAGGCACTCCAACGGAATGATTACACAAGCAGCAGACGACCCAGGCCTCAGGTCAGAAAGAAAGGAAAAAATTGTAAGTCATGGATTTTAAACGTAAACAGTTCGTGCTGATGAGTAAGTTTGTTCGAAAACTACATAGTAATTATATCTTCGGACAAGCTCGGAAAATTATGATTAATCTTCCCTCAGGTAAGTGGATTAATCTTTAAATTATGACTCATTCCGTTGGTCTACGTGCTAAAATGTATGGAACTAAAGTGCAATATATACACGACGAATTTAAAATGGGGGGAAGTTGAAATTGGAAAATGAAGATAAAAGGCAAGGAATAATTGTAAAATATTTTAAAACTTGGCTGTAAGCAAAAAAAAAATAAGGAAGTCAAGAAATCTATTATAAAATAACATTTGGAGATTATGTGGAATGTCTAAAATTTAATGAGAAAACAATATAACACTATTTAATTAGATCGAACAAGCACGAACTCTTTTCCATTCGATAAAAAAAAGTAGGTCTCATCCCTCATGATCATTAACGCTGAATTTTTAAAACATCGAATGACATACTAACTGGGGGATTGTTCCATAATGGAAGAATAGAGAAACTGTATATATTTTTGATTAGTTTTATATTGTCTTTAGTGTGTAATAATTTGTTGCTATAACTATATGTTTGTGCAATATGAATAGTTTATGACCTTTTTAGGAAGTTCTTTTTATTGGTTTATAATTATTACTACCAAATAGAATGCTAGACCAATAATATCGCCTATATATACTTTTAGACTATGTTAAAGATGTTGTATAAATGAGAGTAGAATACAAAAAATAATATAAAAGGGGAACTTAGAAGCCAGAACGGATAAAAGGAACTATATAATATATGAATAAATGAGAAAAAATAATGAAATATTAAATCCATACCCTTTAAATTAATAATTATATATATATATATATATATATATATATATATATACATATATAGAAAAACGATTTTTTAGGAAGAGCGCTAAAACAATGAAATTTGACCTACTCTAGACACGTGTTTCTGACTTAAGGTCTTCATCAGTACAGTCGGCTAGTTGAGAGACGAGTACAACTATCCCCAAAATTAATACAAAAAAACCACACCAGCGTCACCAACAGGAGCAAAACCGACATTTGTGGTTACCGAGAGAACATCCGAAATCTTAACCGAACTTGATACTCTATTACCACGGAGCAGCATATAGCTACCTGTGACGAAACTCGGAATCTAAGAGTAATTAAATCGAAAGTAGGAAAAAATTAACGCAGTTAGAACTATTATATATTAGAAAAAGAATTTTTTGGGAAGACCGCTAAAACAATGAAATTCGGCCAACTGTAGACACGTGTTTCTGACTTAAGGTCTTCATCAGTACAGTCAACTTGTTGAGAGACGAGTACAACTTGCACCAAAATTAATACACAAAACCACACCAGCGTCACCAACAGGAGCAAAACCGACATTTGTGGTTACCAAGAGAACATCCGAAATCTTCGCCGGACTTGATACTCTACTACCAAGGAGCAGCATATACTAGTTCTAACCGCGTTAATTTTTTCCTACTTTTGATTTAATTACTTTTGTATTCCGTGTTTCGCCACAGGTGGCTATATAAGTCAGGAGCAAAACCGACATTTGTGGTTACCAAGAGAGCATCCGAAATCTTCGCCGGACTTGATACTTTATTACCACGGACCAGCATATAGCCACCTCACTCTACTCATCAGCACGAACTGTTTACGTTTAAAAAACATGACTCAAAATTTTTTCCTTTCTTTCTGACATGAGGCCTGGGTCGTCTGCTGCTTGTGTAATCATTCCGATGGAGTGCCTAGAAAAGTGCCTACGATCTGAGAGTATATAAGGGGGTTGGGTAATTATATCCTCGGACAATCTTCGATTAATCTTCCTTCAGGTAAGTCGATTAACCTTCTTTCAGGTAAGTGGATTAATCTTCCTTTAGGTAAGTCGATTAATCTTTAAATTTTCCTTCGCTTGTTCTTGATATAATTACTATGTAAATGTTCAGAGTCAAAGGCAAACTGGTAACTATATATTATTTTAATTAATTATAATAATAAACCTAAATACTATAATTTTTAATAAGGCTATACACTAATAAACTATAAGCTAAGTAATTTCTGAGTTTATATCTACTGGCTATGTAAATGATAGGTCCTAATTAACAAAATTTATATGATCCATAGATAAATCCTAAATAACGAAGTACCGATATTAATAGTACAATACTAAGATTTATTAGATCCTAATTCAATAATTGCACTAGCAAATTTATCTTCTACCGGTCTATTATAAAACTAAAGAAAGTGTTCGAGGTAGAATTCCAACCTGCTGTATTTTTAATCACTTCTATGTTTACACCGGCATTAAATGCAGCCGAGGTTGTAGCGTGGCATTCACTATCGGCTGAAAAAATGGACGTGTCTATACCACCTAAGTGTAAAGTATTTTTAGTCCATCTGTTTATGGTCTGTGATGATGCTGGACGATAAGAGGTATGAGACTTTAATCAGAGAAAGAGTCTGAACTCTGCTGGCTGATGTCAGTGCCATAAAGAGGATATAGTGTACCTAGGTATTTTAAAAATGGGTCCGGATTCCAAGTAAATTTATATTTAGGCACTGGCGGTCGAATATTAGACACTTCGTTCACAATACAATTAATTACTTTTAAATTATTATTGCTTATAGGGCTAAAGATTAAGTTAAGAGCTGACCTATGGGAATTTATAACAGAAAATGAAAATCCTTTATTTAAGGTATCGGATAAAAAAGCCGGATCCATTTCTAGATTATAAACATCCCTATTATTGTTAGCACAAAATTTCCAGAATCTTTTATAACAAGCTGTATACTATTTATACATTCCTTTTGTTATAGATGAGGCGATAACTTCTATTACCAACACTGGAACTCCTTTTCTTATATAAGCTTGCCAGATAATTTCCCTGCTACCAGGGAAATCTCCTTGTGTAGTGGGTGGTAGTTTCTGAAAGGAGAGATATCCAAAAACTTGTTTGATCTCAAATAAACAGGTTTTTATAATAATAGCTTATTGAATAGAGGATACCATTCTTGTGTAGGCCAATAGGGTACCACCGCAATTCCTAAGCCATTAACTTAAACGCGTCAACCCCCCATGACTCAGGGTCTGGAAACCATGAAACAAATTTATTGCATTTTTTGTTAATTCTAGTTGCAAATAAATCAATTTCAGGAGAACCAAACCTTTTTATAATCTGATTATATACACTGTCATTTAGCTCATATTCAGTATTAATCGTGAGAGATCTAGATTCTCTGCCTGCCTCAGAATTAGCAGATGAAGTAACATAGCTAGCGAATACTATAATACTCTTTTTTTTGTACCCGACTGCCAAAGAGCCTTTGTAATATTATCTAAATATGAGTACTTAACGCTCCCACCTCGATTAATACAATATAGCCGTCTGGTCGTCAATTCTTAATAAAATCGGGATGTTTTCTTTGTCTTTAGCAGGTGATCTTAAAGCAAAATAGGCGGCTTTGATCTCTAAAAAATTGATATTATGATTCTAGAAACCGTAGCATCTATAACCGTTACAAAACGCCCCCCAACCAGTCTTGGAGGCGTCCGAGAAAATTTCCAGGGTGAATTTTTTAGATTTTATGTCCTGGCCTGATCCTATATTATTGTGCCACCATTATAATTCGCTATTTAATGAATTTGGAATATACATTTTTTATTATAATTGCAATAGTCTCCCCGCAACAAAAAATATTTAATTTTTTCAAACGGTTTAATATGAACAAATCTATATTTTGTTGAAGGGCAAGACGGTACAAGTCTACCTATTAATTTGGGCAATTTCTCTAATTGTGCATTTCTTTTTCTTTAGTAAATTTAAAATCAAATTCTGAATGGCTTCACATTTCTCACTAGGAAGTGAGATGGTCAATTTATTTGTACCATAAACCCCAAGAATTTAATATTTTGCTGAGGAATTAGCATACTTTTTTTCTCATTTATTATAAATCCTGAACTCTGAAAGTACTATTTCAGTGTGTTTTTTACAATCATTTTTATTATTACCTATAATGAGGATATCATCTAAATAAAATACCGTACTTATTTCCACTAGACGAAGTCTTTTTGTTAGTGGTTTCATAAGTTTAGTGAAAATATGCGGTACAACATTAAGACCAAATGGTAATTAACTAAACTGATATAGACAATTTTCGAAGCGAAATCGCAGATATTTACAGGAATTACAAAAAAATGCGTCTCTTAGATCAATATTTGAAAGATAGCAATTTGTATTTAAAAGTTTTATAACAGTTCTGTAGTCCTTCAATTTAAAGTGAGGAGCAAAGTTTGTTAAGAGTTTTTAAATTTAAAATAAATCTGTATGTGCCAGCAGGATTTTTAATTATAAAGTAAGATGATATAAATTGTACTATGGAAGAATGACACTGTTCAATAGGACCTATTTTTATCAATTCCTGAATGGATTTTTAATATTCAGGTAAAAGTTTAGCCGAGATTTGTACAGAGGGTTCAAAACGCTGCACACGCTTTTTAATAAAAGGTATTTTAATTTCTGTGACCTATTCTAAGACCACTCGGTCTTTCGTGACATATTTCCATCCCTGTACAAATCTCGATAGTCTACTAGCGTAGTTACTTACATGTTCCTCCCTGTCTATTCCTGGCGGTGATATTTCCTGATGTCTTTCTAGTAATATTTCGGACGTACTGATGGTTTCCTTTCTTCCTTCCTCCTTTTCTCCCTCATTTTCTCTCTGGGAGGCGCGCACCGGTAGTTTAAATGATAATAAATTGCTATTCCCAAACCTGAAGGTCTTGAAGAACTGGGTTGCCAAGTATTTTTTTTAAAGCCAGCACTGGCCTTTTTTACAACTTATTCGTTTTTCATTGTTTCAACAAATTTTGTATTAAATAACAAGTCATCAATTTCCAAGTTGTCTACGACTTTTTTGCATTCTGGGTTTAAATGTGGTATTATTTTAGATCTACGGTAAATTGAAAGCCCGTGATGGACGTTAGTAAATAATTGGCAGGCAATGATCTGCCAATGATCTCATGCTATCGGCTAGCCCTTTGTTAGGCATTATAGCCTCGATAACTGTCCCTACTGCTGATAGACTGTGGGCTAATTGTTGTTGTGACGTTCTTATAAAAACGATCATGTTTAAGAACCGACTTTACTAGGCATGGTTGTACTTCATTATTTATCTGGGGAGGATGTAGAGCCCTACAATTTGCAGGTATCTTATACTTTGACACTAATTCTTCTCAGTGTTCTTTAGTTAAACCTTTTTATAAGAGGCTGTTCCAGTGAACAACGATTTCCTCATGCAAGTCTTTTCCTACATTGTCTCCTGAGTCTGGTCTTAAGCCTAAAGTATATCACATACAGTGACCTCTGGATCACATACTGTGACCTCTGAAATGTCTGGATTGTTAGAAGTTGCCTCGTACTTAAAAAAAATATAGCCTATTAAAGCCGGCTGATTAAGATTCTACTCAAACAAAATCGCCCGATCTCATATTTTATAATTGTTTATATTTAGATAAAAAAATCGCCCGATTTTAGCTTTAGGAGCGACGCACGTTACCCTAAAACCTTAAGCTAAAAAAAGAAAAAGTAACCTGAAGTCGAATAATCTTCAGAGGATGAATCACTTTCACACACTTTGTTTACAGTCGACGCTGACAAGCACGAAAACGGAATGATTACACAAGCAGCAGACGACCCGGGTCTCAGGTCAGAAAGAAAGGAAAAATTGAGTCATGGATTTTAAACGTAAACAGTTCGTGCTGATGAGTGAGTTTATTCGCAAACTGCATAGTAAGTATATCAGTGACAAGTGAAGGAAAATTCGTCCTTTGTATTCATATTTCATCATTCCGAGAACCTTTTTGTTAACTTGTTGAATGTTATATATGCTATTACTTGGATAATCGCTGGTATAAAAATAATTATAATAGTTGTTTAAATACATTATATACATCAGAGTGCTTAATATCATATATATATATATATATATATATATATATATATATATATATATATATATATATATATATAGCTGACTGTATCTGTATATATCTTAATTAAAAAATCTTTGATGCATACAATTTTAGTGAATATCATAAATAGTAGTTTTGGCAATATCTAGAATGCACATCGCAAAATATATGTAGGTTTATTGAAATAAACATCGATTTTAACTAACTAGATTATTACTAAGTGTTTGTTAATTATAGTGCTGTTTTTAAATTCAGGTCTTGAGATCAGATAGCTCCATATCTATCTTCCCATTTAGTAATCAGTTTCACAGAAGAAAGGTTTCTAATATTTTCCACAGTCTTTTCAAATACGGTTTGTATCATCAGTTTAATTTTATTTTTAAATTCATTCTTGGCTTGCTGGCTTAATTTTGCATTGACTTGAATATATTTCTCCAACTACTGTGACTATCACCGAAAGGATTCGGTGAAATTTTGTTTTCACTCCCAATGCCGAACTCGGTTTTAAATAGCAATTTAAACTCGGTTTTAAATTGCTATAATGACTGACATATTGAGCCTTGTTATATAAAGTTGCCAAAAGCTTATTAGTGTTAAAGCATTTAGACTCACATGCTCAGGAGAAGGAAGATCTGAAAACATATCATTCGTGAGGAATTTGTAGATCCGCTTCTAAAATATATCATCAGAGATATTAGGAAGAGAAAAAACATTAAAAGATTTCACATCATCCTCATTCATCCATGTAAATTCGCCAGGGTAGATTCCGTGACATTGCCCACCCATATTGGTTATTTACATCAAAGCATGTCAGGTAAGATTCTTCCTTTGTCTGATCATACTAATGTATATTTTTGTTATTAGCTTCTGCATAACGCTTTGATCAATCATCTAAATCTCCCCTAATTCCAGGTTCAATAAATGTAGTCATGTTTAAATCAGTTAAGAGTTCAAGTCCTTGTTGAATTTTATAATACATAGCCTGGTATACCATAAGCATACGCAGGACATAATCCATATGTTTTGAGACTAATTCGTCGAAATTCCTCAAATATATCTGCTAATAGCAGAACGACGGATTTAAAATATAAGTCTCAATAGCCTTGCAGCATTTACAGTCGAAAATGTTCCACACTTTTTGTGCATGTTTACATTCATATTCACTTAAATGCTTATCTTCCAACTTATTACGAAAAGCTAAGCTCTGAAGACAGATCAGTTTCATTAAGTCTTTACCAACTATCCATATGATCATAGCAAAATACGCCTTTGCGAGTTAGTAAGATAAACTGCTCCTCAGATATATTAAGCGTTTCACTTCTCAACAGAAGAAATTATCCTCTGCAAGTTCAAAGCGAGCTTATCCAATTCCGCTGACAGAAATCTAAATGAATCTATAATTAGAAACTTGTCAAGAGATCCAAGAGTATATTTTTTGAAAGAAATATATTTTTCCTTGTTCACAGGTAAGATAGCGATATTTTTGTCTAGCTCAGTTAATGTCTTTAGCACTAGATATGCGTAAAAACTGAGGTTGTGGAATAATAATGGTACAAATTGCCCATTCTGTTAATTGAAGTTACAACTCTCATGTCGCAGGACCTCGGTATTTACCTGTTAAGTGACAGAGATCACGAATGTTGTTGTGATCAGAAGAAAAATGTTTTTCACATATGACATCAAGCATGGAACTGTAAAATCTTCTCTTGAAAGTGGGTTCATGGGCATGTCACATAGAAAGATTGTCTGTCCATTTTCAGCAAAGTCCAAAAGTTCTTTGTCGAATCATTGCTACCGACTACCTTGTTCCCAAAAGAGAAAACAAATCCGAAAAAGACGGATGCAAGTGGAGAGAAAAGACTTGTGATTAATTATAGATTGGTAAATAAAAAGCTGACACATCAAATATGGTCTTTAGCAAACATTACTGAAATTCTAAATTTTCTTTCAGGAGCAGTCTATTTTCTAGTTCAGACGTATAGAAAAACCTGGAAAATTATATTCCGAATTTTGCAGAAAAATTTGTTAGTTTAAACAAGTTAGGTAGAAAGTATGCAAGGTTCGAATAGATAAAAGATTGTGAAAAATCTTTTAATTCTCTTAAAAATACTCTCACACAATATCCTGTATTGGATTACCCAGCAGTTTTAGCAGAAAATGAGTTCGTGTTTCAAACTGACGCTTCGAATGTAGCGCTTGGAGCCGTTTTGTTAAACAAAAATGATAAACCGATTGCGAACGCGAGTAGAACTTTAAATAAAGCATAAGTTAATCCAACCATTCAAAAAGAACTTTTGCAGTAAAATATTTTTGGCCTTATTTATACGGACGACATTTTAAAATTTTAACAGACTATAGACCGTGATTATAATCATTCAACACTTAGGTTAGGATTGGAAGAATATGATTTTCATGTTGAATATTTAAAAGAGAAAGAAAATGTAAGTGCCGATTGTCTATGGAGAGTAGTGTTATCATCTAGTGAGTTAAAAAGTATGAATGAAAGACTGAAAAGAAAATCAAGAAAGTTAGTTAGAAAATAACTCTACACATGTTGGGCCTGATCAACCAACCATTGTAGAGATTCTCAAGTAACCTAAAAATAGTACCGAATTAAATCTGACGTCATCACAAATGATAAAACGACCAAATAATGATATAACCAAAAAATGCGAAAACCTGTATTATATTCCATTGCACTCCACAATATACCTAAATCAAAACCCTCGATCAACATTGGCGCAAGACGAAATGTTGAGACATTTCATTTTTATAACTAATATACTAAATATTCGCGAATTATGTATATTAAAAAATGAAAATAATGAACATTTTATTAAATGGCTAGCTAGTGAAATAAAAAACTATTCTAATTACTGATACTAAATATACTCCTTTTGAACTAGTATTAGCTAGAAAATGTCAAATTCCTAGTAATCTAAATATTAACGTGGAACCGATATATAACTTTGACAATTATCCTCTTGAACTAAAATACGGACTACAAAAGGCACACTACGACGCAAGAACAAGCCTAATTCATTTAAAACTAAAACGATAAGAGACATACTACAAGACTGTGATCTTATAAAATATAAAAAAGGTGACACGATTTTATTAAAAAATGAAACTGGATAAAAGATCCCCAGCCCTTGTTTTTAGGGTCCGTACTTAATGACTGAAGATTTACAACCCAATATCAAAATTTTAAAGAATACTAAGGGAACATTAGTTCCTAAAATTAGAACTAAATTATATTATAATTAGTATTTTAGTTATATGAAAAAGAAGCGCCTCATTCTCAATACCATATTATTTTTATCATGTAGCTTGGGTATTAGATTATGCTGTGTAGAGACTGTATTAGACTACAGTAAATTTATTTTTGTAGTTAGATTGTATGTATATATATAGTTGATTTATCGTCATATATTAATTAGTATTTTATACCCTTCCATATTCCATGCCAAGAAAATAAAAAATTATTTTTTTTGACTAGCCGGGGAAGTGTTATATGGTAAGAGTACCCTGTATAATAAGACCAACGAACGATGTGTAGCATTGATGAAACTGTTTTAACAAACTTATAATATGCTTATGTAGTAATGGAAACACTTTCCGCACAATGTATATATATATATATATATATATATATATATATATATATATATATATATATATATATATATATATATATATATATATATATATATATATATATATATATATATATATATATATATATATATATATATATATATATATATATATATATATATATATATATATATATATATATATATATATATATATATATATATATATATATATATATATATATATATATATATATATATATATATATATATATATATATATATATATATATATATATATATATATATATATATATATATATATATATATATATATATATATATATATATATATATATATATATATATATATATATATATATATATATATATATATATATATATATATATATATATATATATATATATATATATATATATATATATATATATATATATATATATATATATATATATATATATATATATATATATATATATATATATATATATATATATATATATATATATATATATATATATATATATATATATATATATATATATATATATATATATATATATATATATATATATATATATATATATATATATATATAGTGTATATATATATATATATATATATATATATATATAATATATATACAGGGTACCATAGCTTATCGGGGAAAAAAATTTAATAAGTAAATCGCCAAAAATAAAAAGCTGTAAATTATTTTCGATTTTGTAAGTCTGCCGCTAGAGGGCGCAACATCAACCGTAAAATAGAAAACACGAGTAGTGGAAGTATGCGGGTTTTGAAAGTGGTGGGGGGTGTCACCACTACTCCTGACCTTGAGATTAAGCCCCGCCCACCGGTGTGACGTCATTAGACCTTGAGATTAAGCTCCGCCTCCTGACCAATGAGATTAAGCCCCGCCCCATGATCATGATATTTTTAACCCATGGCCTTGGAAAGTTAAGCTCCGCCCCATGACCAATGAGAGTAAGCCCGCCCCATGACCATGAGATTCAGCCCCGCCCCACGACCTTGGAGAGTTTTGCATACCACGTTTTCATATTTGTCCTTGAAGTGACGTCATATGACCTTGAGCGCACGTGTTTACATCAGCTATATTGTTTGGTCTTGGGGGTGTGACGTTTTCATGTTTGTCCTTGAAGTGACGTCATATGACTTTGAGCGCACGTGTTTACATCATCTCTATTGTTTAGCCTTGGAGGTGTGTGACGACAGATGGCCTCGAGTGTTAACTATTAAAACCAAATGATATTTAAATAAACAACATTTAGAAATATTTATTTAATTTGGTATTAATTACAATTTTTAAATTTGTGTGTTGTTAACTTTTGCGATTCTGGAATATGTTATTAAAAAATTCTTTTCCCTGGTCGCTTGAATATTTATTTAATTTGGTATTATTTACAATTTTTAAATTTGTGTGTTTAAAATTAAATGTACCAAGCAATAGCAGATCAATATTTAAATTTGAGTATTTAGAATAAACAAAGGGGGTATGTGACGTCATTTGCAGTAGATAGGTATCTTTTTTAAAAGGCGTGTTGATTAATATAGTGTAATGGATTTAAGCTTACCCCGGACGGTCAATATGACATGCAGGGATTGGGTGTTTGGGTTAATGTGGAAAAAAGGTTAAATTATACCCAAAAACCAGAAAACATTATTTTCGTATAAAATTCACGAATCCTATTGCAGTAGATAGGCTAAAATATGATACGCAGGGCTTGGGTGTTTGGGTTAATTGCCCCGCCCACATAACCTTGGGTCTGTTTGACCTCGAAACATTTTGAAGGTAAAATTGTATGACCTTGGGTTTATTTGCCTTTGAAATTTTTTCCGGACCTTGAGAGCCCAGGTGTGCTGTGTAGTTTGACCTTGAAGCGATGTGACGTCATATGACCTTGAGCGCGCATCATACTTTTTCGATATTTGTCCATGACCTTGAGAAGCCCAGGTGTGTTTCACATTATTTTACAAATCAGAAATGTCTAACGAAAAACCTTGGGTCTATTTGACCTTGAAACATTTTGAAGGTCAAATTGTATGACCTTGGGTTTATTTGCCCTTGAAAATTTTTCCTGAGCGCGTTTGGTTGCGAACCTTAAATTATGTATGAATAAATAGTTTTAAAAAGTTGTAAATATTTAGTTAGGTAAAAAATAAAATATTAAGCTGAAAACTCCTTATAGAGATAATTTTTGAGTGTACGTATGACTCGTTCAACTATCGCAGCTTTTTTTTTGTGCTGTACGTCGAATAATGATTAATGTTATATTCCTTAACAAGATTTTGGAATATGTTATTAAAAAATTCTTTTCCCTGATCGCTTGGGGGTATGTGGCGTCATTTGCAGTAAATTAAATTCTGTTATTTTCAACAATTTTTAAATTTGTGTGTTGTTAACTTTTTTTATCAAAGACACTTTTGTGTTTGCTTATACGAACTATATCAACCAAACGAAATTTAAACTTTTTGGGTACTCTTTTTATCCAATTGTATGCATTAATGCGTGTGGTTGATTTAACGTTTATAGGTTTCATACCAATAGTACGATGCTCTATATTATTATAGGTTTTCGTTATGGCTGGTAAAAGATATTTAGTTAGGTGAAAAAATAAAATATTACTAATATTGCCTTTTTTTAATTTCTGTTATTTTCAGCAATTTTCAGATATAAATTCAAACATTTTTAAATTTTACGTTAGTTCTAAGTAAGCATGGGTAGAATGAATGTTACAATTGATACATTTGGTCATCAAAAAGTTAATAACCCATTACCATGAGATTAAGCCCCACCCCCATAACCTTGGAGAATTAAGCTTCGCCCCATGACCAATGAGATTGAGCCCCACCCCATGACCATGAGTCCTCGAATGCATCCCCCAACACTATGATCTTTGTGTGCCCAACCATTGCATATAAAAGATTGGTGGTGTAAGCATATAGTGTTATAACTGACACGAGGCGTGCAATTGAAGTTTCAATTAAATTAAATTAAATCAAACATGAGTTACGTGTGTGATATGTGTGGTGCATCATTTACCCGCAGTTATAGTCTGTTGCGTCACAAAAGAGATTCGTGTAGGGGAAGCCGGATGATGATTTTGGTGTTGGAGGAAAGCGCGTAAGATTGGATGTTGCAGGACCCTCATCATCAAATTCCCCAAAAATGCAAAGCTGTGATGTTTGTAATGTGGTAGTTCCAGCAAACCGAATGGCGGCTCACCAAAGAACATTGGCACATAGAAATAATACACGCATACCATTATCGCAAGGTATAGTAATGATAGATGGTGCCTTCAGAAATCGCATCGCGACATATCGTGTGAGCAGCGAGAGTATCCATGTCGATTTTACTGCATTTTTCGATTATATTAAGCAGAAAGTGTTGGATTTGGTGCGTCGAATGCTGACATCGCATGGTGCTCTGAAAATAAACATGATTGTTTTTGGTCAATATCTGCTGCCATCTCAGGACGTGTGCAGCGACAAATCGTTTAATACAACCAATCAAGTAATCACGGTTGGGGATGATTTGGAAACTGTATACCAATCGTTTGTGGATGCAATGAAGACCCAATCTACGGAATTCCAAGAAAAAGATTCAGGTATGTTTAAATATTTAACTGTGTTGTTTTGTAAATTATAATACTTTGGTGTGTTTATAGGGTGGGCGCTTAACAAAATTATATATCTGGAAGTGAACATCAACGAGTTTAGGCCAATAAGCGGCTCATCATACATCAAACTACCGAGATTCATAGAGAGCAAAAAGGCTGTGATTAATGTGGTGAACCAAGACGAGTGTTGCTTCGCTTGGACTGTAACTTCAGCGATGTTTCCCGCAATCAATATGTCGTCACGAGTCTCATCATACCCCCATTTTTCAACTGTGTTGGATGTAGCAGGTATGGATTTTCCAGTGAAATTGTGTGATATTATTGAAAATAACATTTCAGTCAATGTGTATGGTGTAGAATCTACTTTTGAAAATAATAAGATTAAGTATGAAATAGTTGGTCCACTTAGGTATGCGAACAAAAAATTAATAAATCACGTAAATTTATTGTTAATAACCAGTGATTGTAATATTCAAGCTGATGACGATAGACATGTTTGTGATGCACGTTGTACAAAAAGTCATTATTGTTGGATCACAGATTTATCTCGACTAGTGTCTAGTCAAATTAGCAAACATAAAAGTAAATTGTATTTTTGTGACGGTTGTCTCGTTTATTTTGATTCATTATCAGCTATAACTTTACATTAGAAAAATGATTGTAACCACATATACACATTGACAACCATCAATTGCTCAAAAATTAGATAAGCTTAGAAATACTGTAGCGGAAAATATACTAAAATTTGAGAATATCGAAAAGCAAATGAAAGTTCCTTTTGTTGTATATGCAGACTTTGAATCGGTTTTAAAACCAATGGATAATACAGAACCAAACCCCCAAAATTCGTACACAACAAAAAACGTTAAACACAAGCCATACTCTTTCGCTTACTTAATAAAATGTTCCTTTGATGATTCTATCTCTAAATTTGAACTGTACAGAGGGGACGATGCAGCACAAGTTTTTGTTTCCCGTATCGAAAGCGATTTAAGACATTTTTATAATACCTATTTGAAAGATATTGTACCAATGAATCGATTAACAGCTGCCGAGTTAAAAGATTTTAGAGATGCTAAAGTATGTAATATATGTGAACGACCTTTCAATGAAAATGATGTGAAAGTAAAGGATCATTGCCACATAACAGGGCGAAAAAGATTTGGTGCCGCACATTCCATCTATAATTTAAATTATAAAATACCCAGTTTTATCCCGATTATATTTCATAATTTAAGTGGTTACGACTGTCACATGTTCATTAAAGAATTGTGTCGTCATGGTGATAATATTGAGGTCATCGCTCAAAGCAAAGAAAAATACGTATCATTCACAAAAAGCATTAATGTGCATGATTATATTGACAAAACTAATGGATTGACAAAAAGAAAAAACTTAAAATTAAGATTTATTGACAGTTTTAGATTTTTGTCGACATCATTGGGATATTTCGGTGCTGGTTTAGAGATTGATCAGTTTAAAGAGACACGAAAACATTTCCCTCTTATCGAGCAGTTTAATTTAATGCGAAAGAAAGGTATTTTTCCGTACAGTTTTATGGATTGTATGGAGAAAATGAATTACCCCACGCTACCAACAAAAAAACTAATTTTACGATAACTTAAAGGAAGAGCATATTAACGATGAAGACTATGGAAGAGCGATGGAAGTGTGGCGAATGTTTAAATGTAGGAATTTGTTCTCTTATTGTGTGATGTTTTTGAACAATTTCGAGAAACTTGCTTAAATATTTATAAATTAGACGCGGCACAGTACTTTAGCCTTCCAAGTTTGTCTTTTGATTGTATGTTGCGCATGACCAAGGTAGAGTTAGAATTGTTGACAGACATTGATATGGTTAACTTTTTCAAAAAGGGTATTCGTGGTGGAATAAGTCAGTGTTCGGAAAGGAAGGAATTAACAAACTATGATCCTATTAAACCAACTACTTTTATCACTTATTTAGATGCAACTAATTTATACGGTCATAGTATGTCACAACCATTACCATATAATGGGTTTACATGGCTATCCCAACATGAAATTACAGATTTAAATATTATGGACGTTGAAGACGACAGTGCACAAGGTTATGTTTTGGAAGTGGATGTGTATTATCCTGCAGAGTTACATGATGCACATGCAGACCTTCCTTTTTTAGTTGAAAATATTAAGCCATCAATGGGAACGGCAAAAATGCCCAAGTTAATTCCAAATCTCAACCATAAAAAGAAGTACATTGTGCACTATAGAACTTTAAAACAAGCTATTCAAAACGGTTTAATAGTAACTCAAACGCATAGAATTTTAAAATTTAATCAGTCGGCATGGCTAAAAACATATATTAATTTTAATACCGAGTTACGAAATAAAGCCAAAAATAAATTCGAAAAAGATCTTTTCAAATTATACAATAATGCAGTTTTTGGTAAAACCATGGCAAATTAAAGATATCAAATTAGTTACTCAGGTGGGAGAATTCAAGGGGAAAAGTGGGTTCTAGAGCATTAATTGCTCAACCCAATTTTAAAAGTTGTTCAGTATTTACTGAAAACTTTGTGGCTATTCATAGGGGTAAAGTTAAAATAGTTTATAACAGCCAATATATAATGGATTTTCTATATTGGACATGTCGAAAACTGTAATATATTATTTCTTTTACAATTTTATTAAAAAAAAATTGGTAGTGATGCTTCTTTATTGTACACTGATACAGATTCCTTAATATTAAAAATATTTACGGATAACTTTTATAAGATAATTACAGAAAACCCAGAAAAATTTGACACATCCAATTATTCTGAAGGAAACGTTTTTAATATTAGGAAAAGTGAATCGGTCTTAGGGAGAATGAAAGATGAGTTCCCTGGTGATCCGATAGTAAGCTTTTACGGGTCCGGGGCTAAAGCCTATTATGTCGGCTCGCTTAATAATGAATTAAAAAAGGCCAAAGGCATAAAGAAATCAGTAATTGAAAAAGAGCTTAATATCGAAGATTACCGAAAAGTTGTAGAATGTGGAACTTTAATTTTCAGAAAAATGAAGTCTTTCCGTAGCGAATTACATGATGTTTATACTGAAATAGTGAATAAAGTGGCATTATCTCAGAACGATGATAAACGTTATGTAATTCCCCCATCAACAAAAACTCTACCTTGGGGTCATAAAGATATCGATTTTACCAGACAGATCCGGATATTAAATTAGACTGTTTAGTGAAAATGTGTGATGAATTGCTAGCTGATGATTTTGAAAGGCAATTTTATGAGACTGATCCAGATATTAGATTAGAATGTTTGGTTAAAATGTGTGAGCAATTGATATCTGATGAAAATGCTGACATGCAATAATTTTTAGATGTTTATTTTAGCTAAAACCACAATGTATTCTGTTAAAAAGTAATATTATTCCTTAAACATTTAGAAGTAGATTGTAAAAGTGACTTCATTTACTTTTGTAATTATAGTGTTGTAAGTAATTCTTATAAATTGGTTTTTTAATTTTAGATGTTTATTTTAGCTAAAACCACAATGTTTTCTGTTACAAATTAATATTAATCCTTAAACATTTAAAAGTAGATTGTAAAAGTGTCTTCATTTACTTTTGTAATTATAGTGTTGTAAGTAATTCTTATAAATTGGTTTTTAATTTTAGATGTTTATTTTAGCTAAAGCCACAATTTATTCTGTTAAAAAGTAATATTAATCCTTAAACATTTAGAAGTAGATTGTAAAAGTGTCTTCATTTACTTTTGTAATTATAGTGTTGTAAGTAAATTCTTATAAATTGGTTTTTTAATTTTTTTATGGAACTAAAGTGATCCAGCTGGAGGAAGTAGCAGCAGGACCTTCGTCTCAGCCACCGCCGATTTGGTTAGATTTCGCTGAGGAATCGCAGCGAAATCTGTTGCTGCAAAGCCTCAGGTTAAAAAGATGCTTAACAAAAGAGTTGGAGCAGCATGATACCCAAATAGCGTTGATGGAGACCGAACTCAGGGTTATGCGGATGCGTGCGGATGCAGTTCGCAAAAAGCTGGTATAGGTAATTTTAAGTGTAATAATGTAGAGTAATAGAATAATTTAAATGTAAGTATATGTAATTTAGCTTTAAGTAAATGTTATTTTTTATAAAAAAAAAATTTAATAAAAAGCACTATATCAAATTTGTATGATTTTTTTACTTAGACCCTTACAAGAACCTCGGTATATCAAGAATTATTGTAGATATATTTCGAAGAGTATTGATGTACTCAAAATGCGTAAAAAAAAAGATATTTTTGTGGAGCACAAAGTGTACTATTTTTAAATATCCTTGTAAATGATTTCCGAACAAATTAGCTAATGTTTAATAAAATGTTAATAAAGTAATAGTGTACTAAAAAAACTCTATTAGTTGTCATGCGGTAGTTAAGACTCGTTCAGGAATTAAAACATTTTTTTTTCATTTAAATTTTAAATATAAGATTTTTTTTCGAGAGACAAAAAAGTTTCAAATAAAAAGTTTCCTTTCCGCGAATACTTTAATACTTAAAATAAAATTCAAAATAATTGGTCCAATATGTTTTATTATTTAATTTGTAACATTAATGGCTAAACTATCTCTTACACTTAAATTAAGTTAAATTTATATATCAATACACCAAACTTAACTTAAACTATATAACAATCTATAAAGTATAATTATAAATAACTAAACGATTAAACAAGCTTATTTGATGCAGAACCATTTAACATATTATAACTAAAAATAGAATCGTGAATTATTAATGCGAAAACTTTAGTGTCTTTAGGAAACCGACTGTTACGTGTTTCAAATTCAATCTTGACATCCACAGTTGAGGATTTTACAGCTTCCACCTGATGCGAGCAGTCAATAACAAACAGCGGATTTTTCATGTATTCGCCAAAATCCATCATTGGGTCGTTAAATTCTCGACCATAATAACTGCTTTGGAAGTTTTCATAGTTATAATAGGCCGCTGCATACAATTTCTTTGAAAAATCCAAATTCCATCTTTCATAGGGGAATACTGTTGAATTAAGATAAACTCGAATGTCACTTATATTTGCATTTGTAAATTCAGTCGCATCTTCTTTATAGCTATCCGCTTTTCCAATATTCTGAAATCCGATAATTAAATAACGAGGTTTCTCTAGACTTGTACTCGTTCTTATAGCCCAAACATCGGATGAAGTTTGTCGGAGAGCAGGAAGATCGTATAGATCCCACATGCGGTAAGCCATTCGGATATTTGCATTACTACCACCTTTATTAATACGCGATAATAGTTTTAGCTTTTGCCTATCCTCGGGGACAATGTGGCGTATTTTCCACTCCAGTTTGTCAATTTTAATATCGGCTTCAACTTCTCCAATATAACAGTTGTTAAAAGTGCGGGCAATTATTATAATCAATTCCTGTTTAATGTTAAAAATCCCCTTCGTATAATCCTCAGCAAAACCCATCAGATATTTCAGGGGTACTTTACCAGAAAATACATTACTAGCGGTATCCACAATGTGTTGGTTTTCTTCATTTAGACCCCATCCGCATGTTAGAAGCGGTTTCAGCTGTGTACTACCAAAGGAAACCATTGTTTTAAGAGCTGTAGTTACACCTGGTTTTCTGACAACTGCAACTTTCTCACCGCCTATCTCATATCGAATTTCCTCAAATAGAAAAGCTAATGAATTATTAGATAAAAAACACTTTTTGGTAGCGTCTTTTGGTTTAAATGTTCCTTCGACATAGATGTAGCTTTCCGATATATCCAAAATTATGTCTTGAAAGTGAATTGGAATACGAATTTCATCGGAATTTTGGAATTTAGGTGATCCATAGGGTTTATATGTATGTTCTTGCAGGCTTATGATAGAATTATTGAAAATAGGTTCAGTAAAAACCTCAATTTTTTCACTACTTGTCATCATGTTCGTTGGCTTCGTACTTTCAAGCCGATCGATTGAAGAAATCTACGATCTTTGGCAGAGAGACGTTGATATCCTTTTGGTCTGACGTCGTGATCGTGAATGAACTCTGTTTTAGCGATATATTTCTTTTTATTAGGTTTCGTTATTGTTTGACATATCGAAGAAAACATGTACGGTCGGCGGTTGTAACAAAAACCCATCATTAGACTAGTTTCTTTAGCTCCAGTTTAATAATAATCTTCTCGTCATTGAAATCGATAAGATCGCCGTTGTCGTCCAAGATGCGTAGAGTAATGTTGTCAATGAACTGACGTCCTTCAGGCTTCAACGGCAAATAAATAAGGTTTGTGGGTTCTTTCGTTATCTTATAACCAGGTTCAACATCAATATCAAATTCAAATAAAATATGACATTCTTGTGAGTTCAGGTATGCTCCAGAGATAATATTACAATCAACACGTATTATGCGTACTTTCATAATGTCTACTTGAGAGGTTGATTCATGTTTTTTGTTGTCCATTGTTAACAATATACGATCAAATCCCAACATCCGGCCAATGCAGTTTTCTCCTGTAAAATCCATAATGTATTTTGTTTTTATTTCACATTTCAATGTGTTATTATTGGGTGTTAATGAAAATATTTTATCATCATTATCTCTCGTGGACACTTGTAAAGCAGTTTTCATTGCTTTTTCAATCTCATACACTTCATATACTCCTGGGGGAATTGTTAACTTTATAGATGGTGAAGTTTTATCATTTTTTTTCTTATATGCAAATGAATTATTGCTTTCATCAATATTAAAAATAGAATTATATGTGTAAAATCCAACAAGTGCAAGCCCATATTTATTTACTGTATTGAGTTCTAATGGTGGGTAAAAATCTGTGCTTAACACGCTTGAGCGTCCTGTTAAAGTGAATGTGTATGACATGACTGATAAAAAAATCTACTGTTTTTAGCTTTTATTGTTGTCGACAGCAGTTTATATTGCTATAGGTGGTACACCGTTTACTTGGTTTTGAAATTTTAAACCAATTTTTTTCTGTTATTTTTACATCACTTATTTTACAGTAACAGCAAAACAATCTCCTAGGTGCTGGTCCATCCCCTTCGTCTCCATTCAAATTCTGGTTATTATGATGCTCCGTGCAATACTGATACTTTAATATGTCTATGTCACATTTCATGTGTTCTGGCAATTTATCCCAAACAAGTGCGATTTCATTTGGGGAACAAGCAATCATTACCTCCTTGGGCATGTTTTCTAACTCTTCAGAAGTCATTTTTAATAAACTACGGGAACGATAATAGGCTTTTAACGAAGACGCCATCTTTTTATAACTATCCCGATCCATTTGGGGGTAGGAGACATATTGATTTTTACGATTGAGAGAGAAACTTTAAGCATAAATGACCGCACCAGACTGTCCCAAATTTTTGCTGTCGATCGTATGTATAGTAAATTTCCTTTGCTGCTTCCCCACCCATTCGCAGATATCGAACCAGTTCAGTTGGCGGTGGTAAATCACCAAAGCTGTCGTAATATGTAACTTCTGAATCATTCTTCCGATACGCCACCCAATGTGTTCCAAATCCCATTATACTGTCCAAATTAAGAATACTAGATTCATAACGTCGAGAACCTCGTCGGGGAAGTGAATCTCGCATAAATACACCTCTAAAGTATGGTACTTGTAGCTGTAAAGCATAATTTTCTAGATCAATATTCGATAATGGCCTTCGAGGAAGGCATTTTACTAGTTTTTTGAATGGTTCATAAAAAGC